>JAGFMF010011638.1:8828432-8893114 GCA_019455555.1 Galemys pyrenaicus | reverse complement strand
CTCCTGCTGTGCCCGCTGCTCCCCTCAGCAGTGTACTTCCGTTGATCTGCCTGTTCTGCTCCCCGCTCTCTGTGGTGAATCCTCTCACCACCCCCCCACGCCTCTGACCTGTACCCCAGTGCTTGTATGTATAAATAAATAAATCTTTAAAAAAAAAAATCCTTGTTGAGGGGCCTCCCTGGTGACACAAGGGGTTAAGGTACAATACTGTGAAGCATCTGCAGCCACTGTAGCACAAGTTCTATCCCCAGCCAGGGAAGGGACCCACATGGCGCAGCAGACCTCTCCTGTATTGCCTGCTGCTCCCCTCAGCAGTGTGTTTCAGAGGACCCACCTGTTCCGCTTCCTACTCTGTCTGGTGAATCCTCACTCACACACACACACACACACACACACACACACACACACACCTCTGGTCTGTACCCCAGTTCTCGTCTGCATAAATAAATCTTTAAAAAAGAAAAAAAACTTGTTGAAAAATAAATGAACACAAATGAAAAGGCTCTGGGGGTGATTAAAGGGGGTGATTGAAAAGCACGTGTTTGCTGTCCAGATTCCCACAGTTGCAGCTGTGAGTTCGCAGGTCCCTGCCGGTTCACAAGGTGGGCTCGGCCTCCGCACCCCTCCTGGAGCCCTTGGGCCTTTCCAGCGGCCTTGGGCCCTGTCTGTCCTGTGTGGTGAGCTGATGGGACTCCTGCGACAGTCAGGCACCAGTCTGGCACCTGGAAGCAAGGCTGCAGGAACAGTGGAGCCGAGTCCAAGATGGCAGTTCCAAGTTTGTCCTTGTCCAGAGTGGCTGCAAGAAATGCAACAAAGCCTGCCTGCCAGGTGCCCAGGATCTCTCTGACCCTGGATGCTCCTTCCTGCTCCTGCTCCTCCAGCCAGTGCTGAGGCAGGGCTGTTGCTAAGGACGGGGCTAGGTGGGGGCTGATCTGATCAGGAACCGCAGATGTGCAGCCAGCGCATAAAGGGGAGTTCAGGGGGACTGGAACAGCTAGTGGAGGCAGGCAGGCTACGCTCGCTTCGCCTTCCCTCCCTCCTCTGCAGGTTCCTGGCCTCCTACACTCCCCAGCCTCCACCCCGTGACCTCAGGAGAGCTGACTTTCAGTTCAGGGCGTGGAGTGCTCAGCACTCTTCACAGCCCATCTTCGAAGTAAGCCTCCGAAGTAGCCATGGTTTACTCTACGAAGAAAACCAGGCCAAACCCTTGGACCTTGTCCAAGGTCACAGCCAGAGGCTTGAAGCCAAGATGTCTGATGCCATCACTGACCGACCTAAACTAGGTTGTATCACTGAGCTTAGAGCCAGACTGAACCAGGGGTTGTTTCCAGAAAGGAAGGTTTTACTAGCAAGTGGTGCCAGGTCAGGGCCGGCACTCAGCGCCTGGGAATGGGCAGCTCCCCAGAGGCAAGTGAGGGAAGGTCACACAGGAAAGAAAGGAATGTGGGACGTGCAGGTGGGGGGTCTCTTCATTCTTGTCCAGGGGCTGTTGGGGCAGCTGGAGACAGTCCACCACAAGATTCTTGGGGATATTTCTGGAGTGTTGCTCTTTTCTGATTATCAGTTTAAAACGACCTGAGGCTGTTCACTGGGCACTGACGTTATTAGCATCCTCAGGAGGAGCAGAAAGACTTCATGAAGCATTAAGCAGCCCATCACCATGACTGAGGCGTGGCATCTAAGGCTCAGGTCATTCTAAGGCCTTGGGTCAGCCCCACCCACAACGCTGGCCCACTTCTGTTTCTCAGGGTGGCTTCCTGGTGCCCCTGAGGTGTTGCTATGGGGTGGACAAAGATGGGCAGACTCCATGGGACAGACAGATACCTCTGCCTGCCCATGTGGTGAAATAAATTCAACTGTACTGGCAGAGGGCAGCAACCCCCGCCCTGGCCCAGGCTGTCCATGGCAAAGCAGCAGCTCAGCCACCCCAGGAACTCAGAACCCCAGAGCACAGTGCGCTGGCAGGCAGGCTCCCAGCCTCCTGGTCTGGAGTGTGTCTGACCACTTGGGGCACAGCGCTGGAACCCGGAACGCACTTTGAGTGTGATGACATCCAAGTCAATGGCCGTAGCGGGAGCCAGAGAGGAAATGGCAGCTCGAAGCACCCATGGGTCCCGGTCTCATACCTCCTGGCCATAACATTGGAATGGAATTCCCTGACTTCCCTGAGCTTCAGTTTGCTCATTTAGAAAACTGAGGTAATGATAATAGTTTCTATGCGGTTGACTGTTTAACTGAGAAGTACATGACATGGTCAATGAAATGAAATAATGGCATCAGGCTCTGTGCCAGGGTGTCATGCTGACAGGAGGCTGAGAAGAGGCTGACTGCACCCCAATCAATTATCAGGTCCCACAGAAGAAGACAGCACAGGTGGAACCAGGGGCTCCCAGATCACAGGAATTCCCACTTACTGAAAACACTGAAAGACAAATTCTGTCTGATTTTGGATGGAAAAGGGGGTGATAATTTACATTCCATTTCCTCTTCCTCTCCAAAGAACTCGACATTCACAAATCATCATCCCCAACAGAAAGCATCTCTGCTTCCCCAGCCCTGTGGTGGGGAACAACACAGAAGACAAACAGGTAAAATGCCCCCCACAAAAAAAGTGTTGTCTCACCACTTATTACCTCTGCAGAGATTCTAAATGTCTCTCCCAGGAAGCAAAACAAAAACAAGACCAACAATGTAAAATGGGCTCATTTTAAGTGAAGCAGGGAGTCCAGGAGGAAGCTCAGGGAGCCAGGGAAACGGGCCTTCTCTCAGTCAGCATTTCCTGGGGCTTTTTCTGGCTGCTTTGGACCAGGTTTGTTTATATCCTTGTCAACAGGTTATGCAAGAGGAATCACCTGAGAAACGCCTTAAAAAACAGCAAAGCCGGTCCTGGAGGTGTTGAATTCTGATCCTAATTTGTGTTCACCCAAGGGAGCTCAGGGGGGAAGGCACTGAGCTCCCCAGAGCCCTGAGTGCCGAGATCCAGTCTTTGTTGTCCCCTCCCGCCCTCCAGCCTCAACCCTGTGGCTCCCACACCCCAGGCTCTGGCACTGAAGCCACCTCCTTGCCCCTCTGCTACAATACTCAGTGGCGTGGTTTGGCTCCAAAACAGCTTTGCCTAGAAAAAGAAACCCCAGGTCTTATTAATTTTTTCTTGCATTTCCCTAGGGAAGATGAAGGGAGTTTGAGAAGTTTTACTTACGAGACATCTGTGCTTTTGGCCAAAACACCACAACAGAGCCTCCTTAAAACACAAACTTTCTGAGGACACTGAGGGTTTTTTCTTTTACTTGGTACATATTTGCAGCATAAAATAAGTTTACAGGGAGATCTGGAAGCCTTTAAACATTCTGAAGATAGGGCATGAGGAAGTTAAATTCGGATTACCTGTACACCTGCACAGGATGGGGGGTAGAAGGGGAGGAATTACAGGGACTGCCTCCAGGCTGCCTCATCCCCCTAGGATGTCTCCAGCCCAGACTGTTTCTGCTGAGACACCAGCCCCAGGGGACATGGTGGCACAGGAGGAGGTCCCACAGCTGGGTGCTTCCTGTTCAGGGTGTGTCTGACCCAGTAACATGGGTGCTACACAGACTGCAGGGGTGACCTTGGAGTCGGGCCCAGCTTCTGCCCTGCTCTCTACCTCACAGCGAGCTGACGAGTGCGAAGGTCACCCTCTTCTCCACCACTGTCCCCTCCGCCAAGATCTCACTGCTTCTGTGGACCCAGTGGACTTGTCTAGATGCCCTGGGGTTGGCACCTGGCAACCTCAGCCCCTGCTGGGCCACACTTCAGGCTCCCAGCTTTGTGCCCCCGGCAGATGTACCCCACAGCAGGCTCCAGGGGTCTGCATGTCTCAGCTGGGGCCGAGGGACAGTTGCTTCAGAATCTTCTAGGCTGCTGGTGGAAAATATAGCTTCCTGACCCAGGCTAGACTCTAAATCCAAACAGAAGGTTCTAGAAACATTCATTTCTAATAAACACATGAGCTGAGGGTCCTGCCCACTGAAGCCAGCTCTGCTGGGCTTCTGAGAACTTCCCTGTCTTGAACACCCTAGCAGGGGTCCAGAAGAGCCAGGGCCTCAAGCAGCACTGGGCTCCTCTGGGTGCCCAGGAGGCCCCTCCTAGCCCTCACCTGCTCTGCTCAACCGAAGGAATCTCCCTTAGGCAAGATAAGAAAGTAGGAGGAGAAACACTCCACACAGCAGTCCTTAAAGAAACTGGGAATTTTATTTACATCTTAAAGCAAGAAGAGGTGCCAAAGGTGAGTAAAACACATAGAGGTTCTCAGCAAGGTATGAAGGAGAAAAAGGCAACAGACCACCTGAGAAGTGGGTGCCCTGCCTGGGGAAGGGAGGACTCAGGGCGCAGCAACAGGAAAAGCTCATCTTCCATAAACGTGATTCTGGCTCCTGGACCATATCCCTGCAGCTGTTGACTTTGGAAATTTCTGGGTTACTACTTCAAGAATTTCAGAGCCAAATGGGCTTGGTCTTATAGCAAGTCCAATTTCGGGAGCAAGGTGGGAAGGGCTCCCTTGAACAGGCCTGGTAACTCCCATCTCTCCCCCCACCAACGTTGCCTTTTCGCCCCCCCCCCCAGGTCATCAATGGGCCCCCTGGGGCTTCCCCCAACCCAACCCGCCCCACCTGCTGCTTCCTTCCTGGAACCACCCAGGCTGCAGGCATATCTCTTCTTAGTAACAATGCTGTGCCTATACTTCCACCCCCTGCTCTTCTTTCCTCTAGCTCCCAGCGTGGTCAGGGAGCTGTAACTATGGCGTAGGCCTGGAAATGTGCCATCTGCGCTAAAACAAGGCCATTTGCTTTCTCTTTCCCTCGCAAACATTAACGGTGCAGGAACTGGGTCCAACTTCATCTTCAACATGAGTCTCCAGAACATGGAGTTAGGTCTAGTTTTATGGCCATGGCTTTCTCCTCCACCCCTTCCTTTTTCTTTCTTTCTTTCTGTCTGTCTGTCTCCCCTTTCTCCACTTTCCCATTTTCCACTTTCCAATGTCCAGTTGGGTTTGACCGATCAACCACGAGGGCTGACCAGGAAAACTCCCATCAATGCTACAGCTGGCCAGCTTCTAAATATTTTAGGACTAGAACTGTGATCTCTCGCGGGGACTGTCAGAAACGAGGATGTGAGAGACCCCTTTGATGCTCACCTCCCCCTCTGATGCTCTGGGGTGTCTGTCTACTCTAACTTTGCATCTAGGTGAGGCGGGGTCAAACAGAAAACAAAATGGCGTCCGGGCATTTTGTGAGCTCGCAGGCCTTGTGGTTCTACGCCACAGCCCCAGCACCTCTCCCGCCCAGCCCCCCAGTCCTGCCAGCCTATATGAGACTTCCCAACACTACTGACCAAGCCAACCGGGTCCCGCCTTCCACTGCCTGGTCCAACAGCCCCACTCCGCTCGCACCTGTGAATTACATACGGGTTCCTTCTCTAAATCACATCCTCTGCTGTCCAGGTGGAGTCTCTCCCTCTTACACGCAAAGGCCCCTTCTCCACCTGGCCCAGAGAAGGAGGGCGCCGCACGCTGGGTCCCGCTCCTCACAAGAGCCTCAGGAGTTCTGTCAGCAGCTTCCTTCTCCCCCAGCTGAGGGGGCAGAATGGCGAGCTGTCATCCACTCCAAAACCAGCACAGCACATCTGCAGCAGTTTTCAAAGCATCCAGCCTTCAAAAACATTGGTCTTCCTTCCTTCTTCTCAAGCCAGGACCCAGGGGTGGAGAGGCGATGGGGTGGCATGACTTCAGAAAAATCAGAACCATTCTGGCTGCAGAGGGCTGGGCCGCCCTGTGCACTGCTGCCTTTCCAGAGAGACACAGGGTCTCAGCCATCCGGTCCCCAGTCCGTCCCCATGGCGCTGCCCACCCAGAGTGCTGGCCTCGTCAGCGCTGGTCCCCTGCCAGCCCCTCGCCATGGTTTTTGGTGAAGGCTCAAGTTTCAGCAAACAGCCTCATTCCAAACTTGATATGGGCCAGATTCTCTGCAGGATCTTCCATGGAGCCAAGCAGGTGCCACAGTGGTGAAAAGCTCAGCAGATGCGAGGGTTACCGCGTTGACAGCATTCATTGAATTCGACAAAGGTGTTCTTTTTCTCTTGTGGGTTCAAATCTGAAAGTGTCTTCCCAGGGCTGGGGCTTCCATCCACATCAGTGGCGTGGGCCCCAGCCGTACTTCCTAGCGGACAAAGGACACCACGCTGGTGGCCACTCCGAAGGGGGCAGCGTAGGCGGCGGCGAAGCCCTGCAGGCCAATGACCACGTAGCGGCAGCCCTTGGTGATGACCTTGCCCACGTTCTATTTGTAGGTACAAAAGGAAAAAGCAAAGGGTTAGGGTAGGCACTGCTGCAACCTTTGTGTGTAATAGGCACATACACAAGGAATCCTTTTTCTCATCCTCCCAGGGCAAATTAGCATTTACCCAGTTTCTTTTATTGTTTAAGTATTTATTTGTTTGTTTGTTTATGCTTACAAGAACTAGGGTACAGGCCAGAGGTATGGGGCAGGGGGGTTAGAGGATTCACCAGAGACACAGTGGGGAGCAGAAGAGGCACATGGACTGAAACACACTGCTGAGGGGAGCAGCGGCCAAGGCAGGAGAGGTCTGCTGCGCCATGTGGGTCCCTCCCTGGACAGGCATCAAACTTGTGCTGAGTGGCTGCGGCTAGCTTCATAATGCTGCGACTTAAACCCTTGCACTACCAGGGAGGCCCCAAGTTACCCTGTTTCTGCCAATATAAGAACATGTGGGGACCATGGAAACAAAAACAACACCTCCCAGAGTGCTTTGAAGCACATCTTTCCAGATAAGCTCAGGGATCTTGGAAACAGCTGTGAGCTGTGTTCTTAAACCGAAAAACCTGTTCCCCTTCTCTATTCCAGCTCAGTTACTGGACATCATCTGAAGGCTGGGCAAGTTTCCTTCTCCTTATCCGAAGGCAGGCCCTGTCCTCGCTCACCTTCCAGAACCCAATCTTGTCTGACCCGTTTGCCTGCTGAGAGTCTCCTGGTGTCTCTGGCTGCTGCACCCACGGAGTCCTGTGTTTCAGATACAACCACAAACTCCTGGCGGTGCTTCCTTGCTGCCCTCTCGGGCCCCTCCTTTTCTGCAAGCGGATGCTACACAGGGGCACCCAGGGACTTCAGGGGTCACAACAGAAAAAGGAGCACGTTACCAAGCACTGACACTGATCGTGCTGCTGCCCCCAGACTTCTTCTCCCGACGCCCAGCTTCTGTCACCACTCTGGATGACCTCAACATCCAGGTGGATGAGCTGGCCCTTCTCACACGCTGCTCCTCGCTGCTGCCGTTTCCAGCTCCAGTAACTGGAACACGGTTCCCCTAAAGGTCTGTCTCCATGACCACGAACTGCACTATGACTTCCGACACTGTCTGAAAGGCCATTCTGACTCAGGCTGACCCAAGTGCTATTTCTTACCTGGCCCTTTCTCCTCAAGCCTCCCTGCCACCAGCACATACAGAAAACACACATCCCAGTCTCCATGCTCTTGTGGGGTCTCTTCTGTGAAAGATGAACGCACCCATTTCGGGAGAGCACGGACTCAACATTCTCCGAGCACCTGCTTTTGTTACATGTTCTTTCTTTGAAAGCTGCAATTTTGGGGCCTCTTTGGTGGTGCAAGGAGTTAAGTCACAGCACTATGGATATCCGCAGCCACTGAAGTGTGAGTTCGATTCCCGACCAGGGAGGTGACCCACATGGCACAGCAGACTTCTCCTGCTTCACCCGCTACTCCCCTCAGCAATGTACTTCAGTCGATCTGCCTGTTCTGCTCCCCACGGTGTCTCTGGTGAATCCTCTCATCCCCCACACCTCTGGCCTGTACTCACTTTGCTTTGCTTTGCCTCAGTTTCCTCACTTATGAAGCACCTCACTGGCTTGGGAAGTGGACGGAATGCGTTTACACAGGCAACATACAAAGCGCAGGCACAGAAGTGCCCCCAGAAGGTCAGCTATTTTTGTTGACTTTTGCCTCTTTTTATTACATAGTGATTTATGTTTGTGGCGGTTAACACAAGACTCGACAGTACTGTGCTATCCGTTCTTAAGGGCATACTCTCCAGCGACTTCGGCTTTCTCCAGCTCTCAGGTTAACACAGTGAGGCGGGGACTGTGCTGTGCTCATGCCTAGCTCCCCAGCACCCAGAAAGCGTGTGGGTGCTTCCTTTGGTCCTTTGCAGGCTCCATGACGAGCTCTGAGGGAGACAGGTCAGTGTGCACCTTCACTGGACATAGATTCCCAGACAGCACCCCGTCGACTTTTCCATGAGACCTTAGGGTACACACAAGAGTGTGGGAACGGGGGTGGAGGTGATGTTGCTAAGAGACACATCTATGAGTGTGTGCTACGACTCTGGGGAAGAACTTTACTTACCTGTTTGAAATAACAAAAAAGACACTGTTCCCAGGGTACATGTGTGATTGCGTGGGTACCCTTTACAAGCAACGCCACCAGGATCATGGGTGACTGGCGTTAAACGACATATTTTGCATATGTATGTCCATTTTCCTCAGCCCGTTATTTAAAAAACCTGCTTGTCACTTCAGCTTTGCAATTTAGGAAAAAAGTTACTAAAATAGCTCTTTAGCTGGAGCACTGCCAAAATACAGATTTGAGAAGAAGGACACAAAGAAATGTAAGCTACCCACCCAGCAGTCATTTGGGGGAGCAGACGTCAGGTTCTTTAAGCTAAGTAGAGTTTTCTTTTCTTAAAAAAAGATTTATTTATTTATGCATACAAGAACTGGGGTCTAGGCCAGAGGTGTGGGGGCGGGGGCGAGAGGTTTCATCACAGACAGAATGGGGAACAGAACAGGCAGATTGCCTGAAACACCCTGCTGAGGGGAGCAGCCAGTGAGACAGGAGAGGTCTGCTGCACCATGTGGGTCAGCTCCCTGGCCAGGGATCGAACTGGTGCTGCAGTAGCTGCGGATGCTTCACTGTGCTGAGACAGCCCCTTACGCCACCAGGGAGGCTCCTAAGTAGAGTTTTCTTTTTCAAAAGAGGAGCCAAAATAATTTCTAAACTAGTGTGCATATGCTTGGACGTAACTATATGAGATTGAAAACAATCCACCTTTGTACAGGATCATCTGGATAAAATCGCTGCAAATATGGATGGATGTGCTATGCTGGCGACTCATATACCACCATTTTCTGAACTAGAAAACAACTCCTGGTAGAATTCTTATAAAGCACAACTTTCCCTTGAGGGACAGAGCAAAAAACAAAATATTGTGTGTGTGTCTATATTTAAAATGGACTTAAGGACTAACTTAAAATAATTCCAAGTGAGTTTTTAAAATTGAAATACATTTGACATACACTGCTGTGTAAGTGTAAGGTGTACAACAAATGGATTGGATACATTTATAGTTCGATGACTGCCAACGTCTGTTGGCAGGTGTGATCGCTAACACCTCTATTACATCACATAATTAGCGTTTCTTCCAATCTGAGGTTAAGGAAGATCTAGCCTCTGAGTAAGTTCAATATTAATGATATAGTCCTCTTGTCTGTAATCATGGTACTGTGTATTAGCTCTCCAGGAATAAAGTAGTATATTGAAAGTCTTAAATAAACTCTCCTCTATCCCCCACCCAAGCCCCTGACAACCACCATTTTCTGGATGAATACTTCTCCTACCCAAACAGTCTCTCAGAGGGGAGAGGGCATGGAGGAGCATGGGAGCATGTGGTAGGTTGAATCACCCCCCAGGTGCCCTTGATCCAATCCCCAGAACCAGTCAGTATATGTCACCATACAGTACAAAAGGGACTGTGCAGTGATGAAATTAAGGATCTTGAGATGGGGGCTTATCCTGGATTATCCAGTCATTACAAAGACTCTCATTTCTTTGCAGGTTTTATTGCTCTTTGCAGAGACTTGGTGTTTTATAAGTTGGTTTGCAGTCACCCTGCACCAGCAAGTCTCTCAAGGCTGTTATGCCCCACGCACGCGCACTTCGTGTCTCTGTGTCACCTGTATTCACGTGTGTCCCCTGCTCTTTAGACATGCTGCCATGCACAATCCAGATCCCAGCGCATTGTAAATATCACTTTCACAGGGACTTGGAAGCCAAAACAGGCAAGTGACTCACTTTACTGCACTGGAATCTGGACCCGCAATATCTCCGAGGTGTGTCTGTGCAAGATCCACATAAGGAGGGAGCAGGAGGAGAGAGGCAAGGAGATGTGAGGACAGAGAGAGTGCAGAGGGGAAGGTTTGCAGATGCCACAAGGCTGGCTGTGACTGTGGAGGTGGGGACTCTGGGATCTGGAGAAGCAAAGGGTTCCCCCGAGGCTCCACAAGAAATCAGCCAGCTGCCTTATGCCGGGTGAGAGCAATTTGCATTGCTTTAAACGAGGACATTGGCTGTTCCAGTGGTCACAGTAAACTACTAGAGGGAGGGTGCCCCAGTGGGGGCAATCCCTGCCCCTCCAGTGTCTAAAGAGAGGCCAGCTTTGGACAAAGAGGGCGTCTCCCTGAATCAAGCCTTTGCTTGTCGAGGTGGTCAGGACCTGGGAGCAAAGCTGGGGGTCCGGGTCCGAGTCCATGGAAATGAATCAGTAAAGAGCCCAGTGGTTGGGGGTCTCTCACCTCCTTCAGAAAGAGCCACTAGTGACAGACCCATGTCACCTCTAGATAGAGTGACTCCTCCTGACCAAACCCTGGTGTTACCCCACGTAACAGAGGAGGAGACTGAGGCACAGTGGCCAGCACGGCCCAAGGTCTGGCCCCTGTGCTGTGTCCTTACCCATCCACCTTACTCCCCTTAACCCCCAGAACGTGGGAACAGTCTCTCCCTCTTGAAAGATTATTCTACACCCTGCTTGCCCCTTCCACCCCACTCCTCTGGCCTTCAGTTAACAACTTTCCTTTCCTGATCAGAATCTCGGGGGGGGGGGGTGGCTCTCAGGGGGCGGGGAAGGCAGCCTCTGTCATCAGCTGAGTTCTGGTGAGTTCCCTCCCCAATACACAGGCCTGGGCCAGGCCACTGCTGCCTCCCAGCTTGGCTGCTCTATGAGAGGCCTGGGGCAAAGAGTTTAACTTCCTTAATCTTCCCAGTTCCTTGCTGCAAAGTGGGGCCTACCCCTTCCCAAGGCTGTTGAGAGATAAGGCACACAAAATGGGCAGTAGCGCACCCCAGCAGGGGCACAGCAAACCTATGTCCCTTCCCCAACCTGCACCCAGCAGTCACGCGCCATGTAAGCACTGGCATCATTCAACATCAGCGGGAACCCAAGTGCCCAAGGACAGACAGGTGGATTAAGAGGGATGATAAATTACATCGTGGGATACAACTCGGCTGTGAAAAATGATAAGAGCCATAAGTGGCACTCTTGCCACTTGCGAGAACATACGTGGAACTAGAAAGGAGCTACTAAGTGGGGTAAGTCAAAGGGAGAAAGACAACTACTAGATGGCGCCACTTACGGAAACCAGAGACACAACAAATATCCGACAAATCCGAGCCTAAAAGAAACACTAGAATCTGACTGTAAAACTGAGGTTCCCAGAGGGGGAGCAGGCAGGTGGAGAGTAGGGTGGAGGGGGCCCGACGGGCTATGGTGGATGTGTTGTGGCAACACACACCTGAAGAGGTGGGACCCTGTGTTTCTGACTCATTCAATGTTGTAAAATGATGTTACTTTAACAAAAAAACTCAGTTAAGAAACAATTGGGAACCAGGGTCCCAGGCGCCAGCCTTCTGAGCCAGATGGGAGCCCCTCAGTATGGGGGTGGCCCCTGGACTAGGGGGTCCCTGGAACAGCAGAGAGGATACTGGCACGTTTCACAGCTGCCCTCCTTTAACAGCCGTGCACCAGTCACCCGGTGACAGCGAGGCCATCAGAGGACCCTGTCACTAGGCGGTGTGGAGGCTGACGGCGCAGCACACACACCTAGGCTGAGGGGCGCAGCCCAAGGGGAGCCCTCCATGCGCCCCACTGTTGACTTAAACCTTCTAAGATGACCTAGGACTCTGGAAGCAAGAGGGCACTTGGGCCAAGGGCAGTGGGGTGAACAATGAATCGGTACTGTATGTGACCGCCCTTTCTGGAAGGAAAAGGCATCGGTTAATAATCCAGAGGTGTTTGTAGGTCACAGTCTCTGCTCCCAGGCTCCAGTCACATCAAATTTCACCTGGAAACCCAAGCAGGTAAAATCACCTCTGGTGTGGGCCTCCCTGGTGGTGCAGGGGTTAGGTCTCAACGCTCTCACGCCATCATGCCTGAGGCGTGAGTTTATCCCCAGCCAGGGAGCTGACCCACATGGCACAGCAGACCTCTCCTGTCTCGCCCCTTGCTCCCCTCAGCAGCGTATTTCAGTCGAGCTGCCTATTCTACTCCCCCCTCTGTCTCTGGTGAATCCTCTCACCCTCACACACCTCTGGCCAGTACCCCAGCTCTATGCATAATTAAATCTTAAAAAAAAAAAAATCACCTCTCACGTCTAGCCCTGCCAGCGCTGGTCTCAGGGATCCTCAGCAAGGAGAGCCTGGGTATTTCCCTCTTTCAAGTGGATCCTCATTTCCTTTTCACTTGCCCCCAAGAAAGTGGAAGTAGAAGCTCTCCTCTGAGGGGCAGGAAGGGCACATCCAGGCACAATGGGACAATGGCCTCTCCCCGGCCGCCAGGGTCTAGGTGAAATCTCAGAGTTGGGCGGTCCACACCTCCGCCTGCCCTGCCCCTGCACTGTGGATGCTACCCTTTTCTGCCTGCTGGGATTTCTTTTATGCAAATCAAGATGAAATTCACATAACAAAAATCAACCATTTTCAAGTGTATGGTTGGTTCGGTGGCATCAGCTCTTCCGCCACCCACCACCGCCACCTCCAGTCTCCTGGCAGTCACCAGTATGCATGCTGTTGTTCTGGACTTTTCACTGTGAGTATTTTATATAAATGGAGTCATACCCAAGAAGTCACTCTGCCTCTCTGCTGGTGACTAACAACGTGGAACCCCAGTCCTTATGGATACTTTTTGGGTGCTCACAGCTATGCCAAGCACTTGAGCTCCAAAGATGGGTCAGAAGCAGCCCTGGCCTGGAGAAGGGCACCCCCCCCCGGGAGATTCTGGTGGGGACACCCCATGCCTTTGCTTGGCATGTGTTAGAGGTTCATCCATGATGCCATGGTACCAGGACTTCGTTGCTTTTTAGGGCCAATTCCATTGTCTGAATGGAGCCCATTCATTTATCCATTTATCCATTGACGGGCATTAGGGTTGTTTTTACCTTTTACCTTTCACCTACCAGTGAATATACTGCTAAGAACATGTGTGTGTACATGCATGTATGTGTGTGTGTGAGAGAGAGAGAGAGAGACAGACAGACAGACAACAGCTAACTGTTGAGTGAGAAGTGGTACCTCACCATCACCGGTAAAATCTGAACTCACCCGTGTGCCAATCTCATGCACCATTGATGTGAAAACTTCCCTGACACCTCAACTTTCTAATCTGATCCTGGAGGATAACTGCCAGGAGCTGGACCCTGAGGTGCCATGGGGTGCCCCCAGCAAAATCTCACTGGGGGGGTGGTGCCCTTCTCCAGCGCAGGGCTGCATCTGAACCACATTTGGAGCGCAAGTGCCTGGCATAGCTGTTAGTGCCCACAAAGTATCCACACTGACAGGGGTTCCACATTGTTAGTCACCAGCAGAGAGGCAAGCGGTGGTTCTTGGGGTTCAGGTGGGACCAAGAGGGAGAGTTAGTCCAGCCTGACTCTAAGCCTGAGACTTTGGGGTTCTGGTGAATACCTGTTACCCCTCCCTGCTGGGCTTCCCTCCCAGAGCTGCTGACCTGACTTTCAAGAACATGATAAAGCCAAGCTTCGGGTGAGAGTGGATGGTTTCAGGTATGATAAGAGGTCCCAGAAGGACACCAATAAACGGACAATAAATCAGACGCACCAGTGGCCTTTGGCCAGGAGCACCCTGAGCTTTGTGCCTTTCTGCTGGGCCTGTCCCGCCCCAGGGAGCAGGGTGGCAGCAGCCTTCAGAGTTTGCGCGCAGAAGCACCTGCAAGTGCCTTGGAAAACTGCCACTTTATCCCAATATTCCATTTACTCTCGGCTCTGCCCCCAGCTCCCCCACCTTCTCCGCCTCCCACCCCTCCCGCCCCCCACCCCCAGCACATGGTAGTGTGTCCACATTTCCCAAGCACAGAGCTGGCTGGAGAGGGTAGAGCAGATTCCACAAGTGCCTATGTCTGTATCTGCTGAGATCCTCCTGGGCTCTGGAGACAACCTGGGGATTATGGGGCACTTCACCCCAAACTATTCCAGGCTGGGGACATCCTGGAGAGGATGCTGCCAGAAGCAAATACCCCCCCACCCCCTCCGCGCCACAGTCCCTACTCTCTAGCCCGAGGCCTTTTGCAAGTCACCAACCCAAGCCAAGGCCTCTGTGGTGTCTCTAAAATAGGGACGCTGCCTCCGTGCTGCCAACCACGCCAGCAAGGGGTACGCGCCCCCCTCCCCCCCGCCCCGGCCAGGGGCTGACAGTACCCCGCCCGCAGCGGGTGCGGTGGACCCGGCGCAGAGCGCAGTTCAGTCAGTGCATTACCTCTGGCCCCGCACTTTGCCCTCACCTCCGAGTTCTAGACCGAGACTTCGGGGGCCCGAGCCGCTGCTGCGGGCGAGGGGGCCGAGGGGCAGCCGAGGGGGTCGCCGAAGCCCGGGGCGAGGGACCCCAGAGCCCGCGGGCGCCCCAGGTCCCGACGGCGCCGCTCCCGGGCCGGAGGCGAGGGCGCCTACCTTGCCGTACTTCTTCAGCTTCTGCCGGTACCTCTTCTTGGGCTTCTCGGGCGACGTCGCCTCCTCCAGCGGCTCGTAGCGCTCGGGCAGCACCGCCAAGTGCACCCGCCGTGCGCTCCGGCCCCCCGCGCGCCGCGCCCCCGCCGCGCCCTCGGCCGCCGGGTCCGCACACTCGGGGTGCTCGAGGATGGCGGCCGTGTCCTCGTCCCCCTGCGACCGGCCTCGGCCCCGGGGGCCGCGGCGGTGGAGGCTGCTCGCCGCTTTGCTCCGGAGCCGCGCGCCCACCGTCATGATGCCGCGGGCGCTCGCGCGAAGGTGGAGCGGCGCGCGCCGGCGGCAACCTTTGCTCGGTCCGCGCCTCCCTCCGCCCCTGCCCGCCCCGACGGGGCGGTGGCCCTGGGATGGCAGCGCCCCCTGCCCGCGGGGCCCGGCATCGCGGCGGCTCCATCGCGCGCGCGGCTGTCTGTGGCCCAGAGCGGGGACACCCCACAGCGCCAGGGAACCCAGCCAGCACGTTCTAGCCAACTCGCGAGGAAATAAGTGAACCCCAAGTAATGAAACTTGTTTCCCCGCGTCCAAGCTGGCAGAAAGGAGGGTGATGATGAGATGGTCATGATGGTGAATGTGAGGTTTCCGCAGAGGGTCGTAAGAATATGCGTGGAGGCACATGGGTGGCCAGCTTTGGGGAATGCAGTCAGAAAACAAGTATGAAGGACTCTAAATGAGCCTCCCCTTACTGGGTGCCCACCCTAAGGAAATACTCAGAAACGCAAAGTAGTGAGCCCAATGAGGTGAACCACAGCCTGACTTGCAGGGAAGAAGTGGAGCAAATCGAAGGGGATTGACAAGCTAAACTCTGGGGCAAGGACATGACGACGTCAGGTGACGTCACCGGTAGATACACGTTGTCAGTGATTGTGAGTCTCAACCTGCTCCAGACGCCCTGTTTTCTTTTTTTTTTTTTTAATATTTATTTACTTATGCATACAAGAGCTGGGGTACAGGCCAGAGTAGCGGGAGGTGAGAGGATTCACCAGAGTGGGGAACAGAACAGCAGACTGACCGAAACACACTGCTGAGGGGAGCAGCGGGGAGAGGCAGGAGAGGCCTGCCACACCATGTGGGTTCCCTCCCTGGCCGGTGGCTGGAATCGAACTCGTGCTGCAGTTACTACGGTTTGCTTCATAGTGCGTTGCTTAACCCACTGCGCCACCAGGGAGGCTCCGCCCTGTTTTCTTATTGGGTAAATAAACACCTTTTAATTCTTGGAAACCTAAGAGTTAAGTATGAAATAACAAGTGTTGATTTTACTGATATTTTAATATTGTTAAAATGTGTGATACATTTAAGGATGATCTGAATACATTGCTATACTTCCATAAAATATAATTTAGTATATTTGAATATCAAAAATTAGTTTCAAGTGATTGAAAATTATTTCAAGTAATTCACTTAGACTTAAAAGGAAAAGAATACAAACTAAGTTTAACTTACTGTATAAAAATTACATAACTGAAGTACTTGAATAGAAAGACAGTTATATTGTTTGTAAAAGTCACTTAAAATATTGAAGATGATTAAATTAACTGAGTGGTAAAAGGCCCTGTAAGGTGATTGTTAAATTAGGTTTGTAAATAAAATATAACAGTCTGCAAACTGAGCTTAAAAGGTTAAGGGAAGTAAGACTTGTGGGTTTGTGTCTTTTCTAAAGGAACTATGTATTGATTTATAAACAAACACAACACAGTTCTTTTTCTATGAAAGAAACTGACTTCAGAGTTACCCCCCACCCCACCCCACCACATATCGGTGGAGACAGAGGTGGGCTGCTCACGGTATCTGAAGCATTTTCGACCACACAAAATACTGCTCAAGTATCCCCACCGCCTTTGGCTTGCTGCTGGAACACTGAAAGTTGTTCCCCATTCAGTCCCTATAACCAGCAAAGGCGGGAATCAAGGAGATGTGAGCAAAAGCCAGCTCCTAATCCCGCTGTAGCCTCAAGAAGTTACTAGGGTGGGAAGTGCTTTCCTGCTCCAGCTGAAAACCAGGTAGTGTGATCACTTTTCTGATTACACAGTGGCAGTAAAAGTCCCCAAGTGGGCTCCGTTTATAGACTTTGAATCTGAAGTGTTTAATTTCATGTAATGCCCAGGGCTTTGAATGTCAGACTTCATCCTCTCCTCCCTCAGACAGCCCCTGAGGGGTGTGTGTGTGTGTGTGTGTGTGTGTGTGTGTGTGGTGGTGGGGGAAACGGGGGTAGGGAGGGCGGGGAGAGATAGGAAAGCAAATTTCTCTTGTTTCCCCCACTGATATGCTTCAGCTCCCCAGATCTCAGACTGATTTNGGGGGGGGGGGGGAGAGATAGGAAAGCAAATTTCTCTTGTTTCCCCCACTGATATGCTTCAGCTCCCCAGATCTCAGACTGATTTCTCACCCTTCTGAGGCCAAAGCGGAGAAAAGAGCAGAAAACCTTCTTGGCTGCTTCTGCCCTGGGGTTGTCTCACCCCCTAGACCTGGCAGGCGTTTAAAGCTGGCATCTTCCCTGCCCTTGGTTCTTTAGGAGCACCCCAGCCCCACCCACACTGGTAACTTTCTATTCTACCTGGCAAAGGTCCTCTCATCCCCCCTTACACTCCCCCATGCCCCGTAGCTTCTCTGTCCTGACTGTGCATCCTTCTGTATGGCCATATGGGGTTGGATTTAGTCTAGAGAATGCAGTTTGCAAATGACCAGAGGACTGGACAAGCAGGCTCTGTGTGGGGCCTTCTCCTCCATAACTCTCAGGACAGCAGAGCGGCCCGGAAGCTGGGGCATCCAGAGGACACCAGCAGGGCCGCTGGCTGCACGGTCACACTGCCTCAGCCACCGAGGAGTCCTCTCTCCACAGTCAGCTCCGGCTCCAACCACACTGCGAGGTCTACACTGGCAAAACAGACACGTCCTGGCCTGGGTCTTGATGCCCTTGAGATGGATCACATACTCTGGCATCGGCAGCTGAGGCAGTGTGACCGTGCAGCCAGCGGCCCTGCTGGTGTCCTCCGGATGCCCCAGCTTCCCGAGCCGCTCTGCTGTCCTGAGAGTTATGGAGGAGAAGGCCCCGCAAAGAGCCTGCTTGTCCAGTCCTCTGGCATCAGCTCCTGCAGGACGGTGCCTGACAGCAGTAGCAGCAAAAGTAGCAGGAGTTTGACTTCCACCCTGCTCTGCCTTCCAAAGCCCTTGGGGTGCGCCTCAGAATGAGCTAACTCGCTGAACTCCCTGCGGCACTCAGGGACTCCAAACAGGAGTTTGGAGCTGGATAATGCTGAGCACTTATACAATAGGGATCTCACCCTCCCAACATGACTTGCCCCAAAGGAGCAAGGACATTTGAGAGCTAAGATCATGAAAATGCATCATCACTGGGGCCTCCCTGGTGGCACAGGGGTTAAGTCGCAGCACTATGAAGCTCTCCAGAGCCACAGCAGCGAGTTCGATCCCCTGCCAGGGAGCTGACCCATGTTCCCTATTTGCCCGCTGCTCCCCTCAGCAGTGTGTTTCTGTAGATCTGCCTGTTCTGCTCCCCACTCTGACTCTGGTGAATCTTCTCACCTCCCCCAATCCCGCCCACACCTCTGGCCTGCACCCCAGCTCTTATATGCATAAATAAATAAATTTAAAAAAATAATCATCAGTTATTAAGTTTAAAAAATGCTTTGTAATCTTGGAGTCTTAAAAATAATTGCTTATCTGGAATGATTGGCATAGAAACAGTTAAAAGATATTTCATTGACAAGAAAGTTTCCACTTGTAGACAAAGAAGGACTTTATGAATTTTAATCATTTATTTAGTAATATATGTGTTAACTGGAAAGAAAGAAAAAGGACATGGAGTCTGTGTGCTTCTGAAGTTTTATGAATTAAAATTGTGTAAAATTATTTTTATAGGATAGGCATATACTCAAGAGGAAATATATCTTTTTTTTCTGATACATTCATCTGTCTATATACATATCCAGGCTGATAAAAAGTGGTTTATAATTGACAATATGGATAATATACACACAAATTTTATATAATTTTCTTAAGACTACAACTTAAAGGGGAAGAATCTTTTCAGATCCCTCACCTCACTTGGATTCAGGTTAAGAATTTTATGTTCAGGGACCTCCCTGGTGGTGCAAAGGGTTGAGCGCTGCACTGTGGGGCTTCCGCAGCCACTGCAGCACAAGTTCGATTCCCAGCCAGGGAGGTGACTCACATGGCACAGCAGACCTCTCCTGTCTCACCCACTTCTCCCCTCACAGTGTATTTCAATAGATCTGCCTGTTCTGCTCCCCACTGTCTCTGGTGAATCCTCTCACCCCCACACCTCTGGCCGGTACCCCAGTTATTGTATGCATAAATAAATAAATCTTAAAAAAAAGAATTTTATGTTGAAAAGATTATTTGTAATTTGGGATCTGCCACTAAATGTCGAGTTAAAAGGTGATAAATGTCATATTAGAAAGGAGAAATTTAACATTTGCATTTAGGATTTTAAAAACATTTTCTTTAAAAAAAGATGTAACTATGCAGATACCACTGAAAGCAAAACTGAGAATTTCAAGCACAGCGTATTTTTATTTCACTGAAGGGGTAGGGTTTCTGTGAGGAAAATGAAGTGCACAGCCTTGAGATAAATGGGTGTTGCAACTAAGATTTGTTACAATCATCATGCCAACAAGAGTCTGCCATAAATTGTTTCTCCTGAAATATGAAAGATTTTTGAAACTTCCCAGGAGTCTGGGCAGGGGCAGGGCCAATGTTTTAAATGCTCAGGTTGACCTAAGCCTAAACGCTGGCACCATCCCCGAGGCGCCAAGCCTTTGATCCTGTCTTGCTCGATCAGGGAGGGATTTGGAGCACCTTTTGGTTCACCTTTGGCTGGAACTCCTGCAGAGTCTGGCATCAACCACTGTGGAATGTTCCAGAAAGCTCACATGCTCTCTGCTTTCTACTCCTCCTCCTGTGTGGCTTTCTCGGCAGTTTTGAATTTCTGTTGGTGGGCCCTGTCCCTCTGTGTAGCTCCCCTCTGGCCCCCTTCTGTATAGGTGTCTCCTGCTCCAGCCATTCTGTGACTCAGCTCATGGTTAAACTTCCTGGACACACTCCAGTTGTATCATTTGCTGATAAATCTCTGGGCTCTGCTGTGACTATAAAATCAACTTTCAGAGAAAAGTTTAGTTATTTAAAGAAAAAATTTTATTAATGACATATTATTTTATATCTGTTGGTTTTTTCACACTATAGGATTCCTCCCCTCAGGTGTGGTCACCACAATTTCCCTACAACCGAAGTACCCACAGTCCATTGTGCTCTCCTCCCCTCCCCATTTTCTCCCCACCCTTTTATCTACTCTCTTCCCTTCCGCTCCTGGATACCTCAGACCTATGGTCAGCTCTCAAAGGGCTGGTTTCAAAGTTTGTCTTTCTCTGATCATTTGTTTGGTTTCTTTGTATTCCACCTAGAAGTGAAACCATCTGTGTTTATCTTTCTCCTGCTCACTTCACTTGGGGTAATAATCCCTTCTAGTTCTATCCATGCTGCTGCAGTTGGCATGAATTTTACTTTTTTGATAGCTAAGTAATATTCCTTTGTGATGTATATACCTTGTCTTCTTGATCCACTCATCTGTTCTGGGGCATTTGGGTTGTTTCCCTACCTTGACTGTTGTAAATAGTGTTGCAGTAGACATAGGTGGTTCCTCTTGAGGTAGTGTATTTTGTGCTCTTTGGATAGATACCTGGGAGTGGAATTGCTGGATTATATAGTAGATCCATTTTTAGTCTTTGAGGAACCTCCACACTTGTTTCCATAGGGGCTGGACTAGTCTACATTTCTACCAGCAGCATTCCTTTTTCTTCATACCCTTGCCAGAACTTGGGGGTTTTGTTTTGGTTTTTGACTTGGGCCATTCTCACTGGTGTGGGGTGTTATTTCAGAAGAAAATTTAGATAAGTTGTTTTTTTACTTTTGTCCTCTAGGGCCTGGGAGCAATTTTAACATCTAATTTTGACAGCAGAGTAAGATAACAATTGGTATTGTATTTTAAAGAAATGGCAATGTGGAAAACTGTCTCGACACATGTGGGAAACTAAATAAATTATTTAGTGACTATAACTTCAATACAAATTTGTATTTACACCTATAGATTGATAGGACAATACTTAGCACACATGACATACTGATTAGAAGGGGTTATATGTATCAGAGAAAAAAAAAAAAAAACACTTGAAACTGGTGGGAAGAAGGTGGAGGAAGAAGATCCTTAAAAAGTTTTCAGATTCAGAAAGGAATTCGCACAATGCAATTTCGACTGGAGAAACTGTAGATTTGAAATATGTTGAGAACTATTGAGTAGCAGGCATGAGAATGGTTTGTCCAGAATGCATATTTATGAATCCTGCACACACAGAATTTTATAATAAGTCTTTGGACATGAGCCAGTGAACAAATTCTTTTGGTACTTTAAAACTAAACTGTGGTGTTTCTATTTTTTTTTTTTTAATCCTCTGGTGTTCTGCCCTCATCTTAAGCACTCAGTGGGTAGAAGCAAAATTAAAAATTGTTTTGTAAAGGATTTAAAGGCGAAGTCTAATGAGGGAGCATTTCATCCTGATCCAAAACAAAAGAAGGAGAAGGGATCTTACTGGGGAGATGTTCCCCATGGCACTTAGCTGACAATTAACAAAAATAAAAAATGGAGTCAGAGTTCTCCTAAAACATGTCAAACAACAGCAACGTCTGTGTGAGACAGCCTAAGGCTATCCCCACACCTCCCAGGATAGCCCAGCGTGTCCCATCTCCTGCTCTTCCTCCATCCCGAGGCTGGCCACTGACACCTGCGCCCCGGAGAGTTTACACTAGGAGGGTTTGCCTTGTGCTAGAAGGACTGTAAAGCACCTGACTTGTCTGAGGTCCTACAGACCAGCTCAACCAGTCCTCGCTGTTCTCTGTGAGTTGAAAAATGCAGGCTCATCCTCAGGGCTGCCGCCAGCAGCCAGTACCCTGCGTACCGAGCCCTGGTACGCAGCCTGGGCCAATCAGCGTCAGCACCTCACACATGATTGCTTTGCAGCGATGCCCAGTGACCCGCTTCTATGCCAACTCATTTGCTGACAGCTGAGCAAGTGATCAGTTCAGTTCACTTAGCTGGATAGAGCCGAGGCTTTGCACACCAGAAAGCCCAACCAGAAACCACACAACTTACCTGAAAACAAAATTGCTTTTAAAGCCAAAAATCAAACCAAATTTTTTTCTAAAATTGTGGAAACAATATAAATTCATTATGGAAAAAGAAGAGTTTTTAAAAGAAAAACGTTAGAATAAATTGATAGTATTTGGTTGTCTTCTTCTGACTGTTTAAAAACAAAGTTGATGTCACACTGCACAAAAATCCACATTGTCTTATTTTATTCACTGTGCTGCTCACATTTCCCTATTATACCTCTTCACTCTTTCTTCCTCTCCCTCCCTTAACCTCAGAAACTTCAGTTCTGTCATCAAAGCCTGAAAGTTTGTAATGATTTTGCTTTACCAGTTCATCTGTTGTTTCCTAATATTATTCATGTATGTGAAACAATGCTTGTTTTTATCTTTGAGGTATTTCTATTTGTCTTCCTGATATGAATTAATAAAACTGACTTGGCCTTTTGCTAGTGGCTAAATATAGTCACAAAGTAGGAGGTAGAAGCAAAATCTTAAAAACTCAGAACTGTTAATGACAACCCCTCCAAACAGAAGTGAACATTTAGGTGGAACCCCCAATCTGAACCCCCAGAGTATTATTTGGAGTTCCTTAAAGCAAAGTAATTTTTCTCCAAAGAAAAAGTAAAGTACACAGGGCCTTCCCTGGTGGTGCAATGGGTTAAGAAACGCACTGTGAAGCAGACCGCAGCCACTACAGCATGAGTTCAATCCCTGCTGCCTGCTGGGGAGGTGACCCACATGGCATGGCAGACCTCTCCTGCCTTGCACTGTTGCTCTCCTCAGCACTGTGTTTCAGTCAGTCTGCCTGCTCTGTTCCCCATTCTGTCTCTGGTGGATCCTCTTACCAACTCCCCACCCCAGCCACACCTCTGACCTGCACCCCAGCTCTCGTATGCATAAATAAATCTTTTTAAAAAAATGAAAAAGTAAAGTACAAATACAAATTCAAATTAATGTAGCACTTTTATAATTAGTATTAACTGATATCACTATTTTGTATCTACGTCTTTTAATGGCAAGTAAAATAAGCAATTATATTAGCTTTGTTATAAAGTAAGAGCTTCAGAGTGATGATTAGATCAGTCATTTGTGATGAAAGAAAAAGAGACATAATTATGATTTGAATATAGGATTGAGCTGTAAAATAATATTCAGACTAAATTGAGAATGGCTATTAGAAAAATATATTTGAGGTTTCCTCCCATCTCTGAATTGGTTCCCTGAATTGGTGTACGAGTCACACCAGCCCAATAGCACAAAGTACCTAGAATATTCATATCTTGCTAATATTAGTTTCCCCTGGAAGTAATTGGGTTTTAGAAAACTGGATAACTGTATGTCAGGGTATCTGGGATAGGAGAGGTTTAAGATGGGCCTGGCATTCTTGTTATGAAAGAGCAAAGCCACAAAAGCTTTTGCACATTTTTGACAAGACTGCATGTTCCATTTAAAGGATTGCTCTGGCTAACCTGAGACATCAGCATCACCAAGAAAGGACAAATGAGTGCAAATAATTGAAACAAAGAGGAAAACATATATAATATTAAGAGGCCATGTAGAAAATGAAGCTGTTTTTGGTTATTGTTTCAGTATCTTTATATTTGGAGGGCCTGCGAAACCAGCAAGATATGAAAAGAATACAGAATCCATGGAGTTGCAGAAAAATATATGAAAGCATTACATTTGGACACCAGGAAAGCACTGGAATGGAACTGGATGCTTTTTTTTTAACCAAATGCAAAAATATTTAAATAACCTGAGCAAATCAAAAAAGAGCAAATCCAACAAAAGTCGTGAAGGACGTTAGCCACAAACCCATGAGCTGACATGAGAAATAGCTGTTGTTAGTGAACTCTAGGGGATGTGAACCAGAGATCAAGCACTTTGCGGGGCAGTGCCTGTTTATGGCAGAGATGGGTACCTGCAGGTTCAGCTGTGATGGGTGTTAGAAGCAGCTCACGTCCTGGACAGAGGCTTCTTTGCCCTCTAGTGGTTCCTTCTTGGAATAACTGAAACAATTTTAAAAAGTTGCAAAGAAATGGTGTGGCGTTTCTTTGCTTTTGGGTGAGATCACATCCGTTCAGTGTGGTAGCAAGGAGTGTCTCACATGACTGTGGTTGACGGAAGCATTACTACTGAATGCAGCTTAACAGACTAAGTATTTCTAAAATCGGATGCATAAAGAAGTGTGAGGGGGTGATGTAGCTGATAAAAAGCACCAGTGGCACAGCCAGGACCCCAGATACCAGTACAGAACCAGACTGGACCAGATCTTGGCCCCAATGACTTACAACATCTTTGAACCCATTTTCTCTTCAGAAAAACTGAGAGGATGAATGAGATGAATTCTCAGACCACCTTTGCTTCTGGTGTTCTGAAAACAAAAAGCGTAGAAGAATATGGAAATCTGAACTAGTTTCTCAGTCCAGGATCATAGTTAAGTCCACTCCCTTAGCAAACAGGTTGATCCTTTTAAAAGCATCAGCTGAAAGAAAACTTTACTGTTCCAGTCAAGAACTTTTTCATACTTAACAGCTGACACAAAGTCCTTGAAGAGTGGCCCTTTCCAGCGCCTCTACAAACAGCGGAGGAAAAGAGATTATGTCTACTATTTGGCTAATTCAAATTTTTTGAATAATTTAATCTTGAAATATAATAACAGCAAGAACGAATTTTTCATATGAGTGGGAGAAGAACTGCAGGAAAGCTGTCAAAAGGTGAGAAAGGGAACAGTCATTTTAAAGAGAGAACACAGCCCACATTATGTCAGGGACAGAAAATTGCCTTTGAGAATCTCCAGCAGCTGGTATTTCCCAAACCACTGCACTCTAAAGGGAGGACAAAAGGATAAATTACAACACAGAAATATGGAAAATATGTAAAAGAAAAAATCTTGCATATTTTAAAAATATTCTAGGTAACAAAGGCTCTACTGTATGAACTGCACCTACATTTTCTGTCACATTTCCTGTGTTGTTGCTGCTCACTTAGCTCGCAGTGGTTTGAAATGTAGCGCACATTTGGGGAAATGGCCTTTTAATCTTTACTTTTATTTTTAAAAAGTTAAAAGAAAATTTAAAGGAAAGCTTTAAAAGGAATTTTGAAATGTGAAGTTGAAAATAGCCAACCTTTGGGAAGCACTAGGTTGGTCTTTTTTTTTTTAAGTTAAAGACTAAATTAAATTTGTATTTTGCCCAAGATTTATTTTATTTTCACGGAAAGGCCCAGGGAGTATTGAGTCTCCAGTTATACCGGGAGCAAAAACTCATTATTTAAAAAAAATCGTTCCATCTTTTGAGGTACATTTTTTTACGTTGTGTTTTAGAGGTACAGGAGCTCCCCCTTCAGGTGTTGTTACCACACTGCACCCACCACGGGCACCTTGGCCCATCCCGTATCTGTTGGAGGAACCCATCTGACATCATCCCTAGAGAAGGCGTGAGTTCACTTAGGTGGCTCATGGAAATAAATAAAACGACAGAAAACCCATCTGTTTAATGTTGGTGAGAAACCAAAGGTCCTCAACCTTTTATAATGTCCAACTTGTGTGTTTGTTTTTTGAATTTTAATTTATTATTTTTTAATTTACATCTTTTACAGAGGCAACTCACGTGTTTTTGCATGGAAGTGACCCCCTGAGGTTCCTGATGGACTCCACGCTCATTTTACTAAAGCAGAAGTCACGCTATATTCAGTGAAGGATTTTTGCTCTATGCCATCAGTTGTTAAATCACTCTACAGAAGGTGCTGTGAAGTTTGCTACCCACTATGGACAAACTTTTTAACTCTAGGAGTAACGTGTGTAGACTCTTGTTCTCCATGGCTTGATGGGCTGATAATAAACGTCCAAGAGTCAAAATCTCCTGGCGTGAAGGGCTCTCAGGGATGCTGAATCTGCCCCCGGCCATCTCCAAACCTAGCCACAAGGCCGCCACTCTGGCAGCCAGAGGGAAAAGGCCAGCCTGCCCTAGATTGTCACAGACCCAGGCACGAGGGCAAAGAAGACCCTGACCCAAAGGTCGCTGGTCTCCTTCCCCACCCTCGGCCCTCCCAGCTCCCTCCTGCTCTGGGAGGCCCTGAGGCACCAATGTGGCACGACCCTTGCCTGTGTGCCTGTCATTTGCCAGCTGAGTCTCACAGACCTGTTTGCATTCAACTCATGCACATTTTTTGTCAAGCATTTAGCTTCTATCTAGATGTCATGTATGTTAGTTAATAATACTGATAATAACAAAAGGAGGAAGAGGTTGAGGAGAAAGCTAGCTTGCATGTTTTTCTCAACTACTCAACTATTTCAGAACTCAACTATTTGCTAATTATCTCTCATTTTCCTTCCTAAGTACTCACTTCCTAAAGCTCTCAAGACAGAAGAGTGCTGCCTGTCATAGTGTCCTTTTTGTCTCATCATCTCTACCGTTTCAAGGTGTTCATTGAGTTTCCCCTTGTTATGGGTTGTTCTGTCCTGCATATTTGCATGCAGGAAAACTTAAACGGATGCTTGGGGTGAAGAATATTGTTTTGTTTTCCTGGTAATATTTTTGAAGTCTGTTCTGGGTCACAATTACTTCAAAAGTTATCCTCTGGGTGCTGCTGGCTAAGCTTTGAACTGGGCCAAAGGAGCACTTAACCCAGGACTCATTAGCTCCTAGTCCTCAACCACTGTTCTCACCTCATTTCCTCAGTGATTGTGCTGATCTTTCTCCCTGGGCTTTGTACAGCTCTTCCCCTCCAGACTCTTACTGCCTTGCTCTCCCTGTCTCTCAGTTCTGACTCCTTCACAGCGAGGGTTCCCTGGGTGCCCCCTCCCCGTGCCACAGCTCCAGGTAGCCAGCTGGGTCAGTCACAGGTCCGTCCCCTTTGCTTCCTCTCAGGATTCACCACTGACTGGCATCCAACATCGCAAGGACCTTTTATCAAAAGGTTATAGGAACTTGGGGCTTTGCATACTTTGTTGTTTCTTGCTTTAGGTGGATGGGTAACTCTGGGACTTGTGATCCATGTTCCACTTAAGTGGAAGTCGATGAAACTTGAGTCACACCAGGAAGCCTGCCACCCACTCACCTTTTTATAGTTCACATCCTACTCATATCTTGATTTTTGAAATACCTCAAATATGCCCCCACTTTAACTGCCTTTATTCAGGTTCTCTATTTCATGCGTGCCTCGTTGCTATTCACCTCTGAGAAGATTGTCCTGGGTTTAGCCTTTGATCAGACCACACGTTCTTGTTAGTTTTTTTAATAGCTCTTTTCCTCAGACCTAAAAAAAAACACATTGGCATCCAGCAAAGCTGCTGAATTAAAGAACATACTGTCTTCTCTGACAGTCAATTTACTCAGTATTTCCTTGGCTGGAAGAGCCTCCTGGTTGTTCCCTCTCGCTGCAGGAGGCTCTACCAGCCCAGGAACCTGCTGCTCCCTGAAAGGGGCTCTTCGCTTCCCGAGTCTCGCAGTCTTTCCTCGTATGCTCTTTCCAATTGAAGGGTCTTTTCCATGCTGCCTCTTAGCATTATCCAGCCTCAGATCCCTTAACAGGCTCTTCCTCCCGCATGTCCAGCGGCACTCACTCTGCTGAGTCCCCATGCCTCCTGGGACACTTTTGTATTTCCTGTCCGTCTGTGGTTTTTGGTTTTGTGCGTGTTCACGTTTTGTTTCCCCAAACAGGGCAACACACTGGAGAACTAGGAACCATCTTAAAACACAGTGAGCACCTCAGCAGGTATTTTTAAAACGGAGGGGGAGAGAGACTTGTAAATGTGCACCTGCTGCTGGAATCACTCACTCTCGATAAAGGGGTGTTTCATTCACTGTGCCTTGTATTTGACCACACTGAGAAATGGTGCAGTCGGTAAGAATTGCTTGTAATTTCTACCAAATCCTACTTTAGAGAACGTTAGTGAGTCAAGGTCCTAGAGTATATTTCGTCTCATTACCATGACATTTTTTACTTATCCACATTTTACTTATCCAATTAAATACTCTGCGCCAGTCTCAACAAAATAATTGATTCAATATTAGGGATGTTATATCAAATAATACTTAAACAGAAACCAAGGAAATCCTGATATCACATAGCCAGTGGTCATAAACTGGTATTTATTTATGCAAACATACTATAAAATTTTTCTAAATCTTCAAAAAATAGTTCTGTGGTTATAAACATATAAAATGGGAAACTCTAAAGTGAGTATCAAGATTTCAGTTTTAACTCATAAAAAATATTGAAGCAAAATTTCTTGCCACAAACACAGAATTAACCAGAATGAGAAAATGTAAAAACAAAACAGAGAACACAAACCCTACCAGTGTCTACTTCAGAAAAAGCATGATCTATTTTTTAAAGTATTTTAATGATAGGAATTCCGATAGAAAAGATGAAATTTGCTTGTGGCAATGACATTTTGAAAACCCACATAGCTTCACCCTCTGCCAACTAAATTTAGAACACATGAAATACACGCCCCATACAGAGTATTTCTGTACTAGAAAACAGGTAATTCACATTCTGATAAAGAGCAAAAGACAAGTGCTTTATTATGAGAACTGTTCAAGTAAAATTTCAGTGTGCACCAGTGAAAGTGAAGAAAGACTTGCATCAATTTTTTTTTTGAATGAACACTAGGTTAAAAGGGGCTACACACAGTTGTTTTTGTTTTTTTTTCCCAAACACCACCCTTTGCTAAGGCAAAAATACACTTCATTTTAGAACAGAACTGTTACAGAAGAATAGCTACGTCACAGCACAGTACGGAAAGTAAGGTTCACCCTCATCTGAAGCATCCAGCGTGGCGTTTCCCCACACTCAGGGCCCTCTCGTGTAGGTTTGGAGTCCAGTGTCGATCACAGTTTTATTATTCTTTAAACTGATGACATTTGAATACACTTTTCTTTTTCTCAAAAGTGTGCAGATGGACCCATATGTTGATCTTGCAGTAATGACAACATTCAATAACATTGCACAGTCAATCTCCATGGCTGATTCGCATAAAATAACAAGTATTAAAATGTACCTTTACCAGTGGTTTTACATCGCAAATATCACCAATTAGGAAAGAAAAGTAGGCAAGTGCCCAGTTACAAAGCTGCACATTATAGGCATAATGATGTGGAATAAATACAAGAAATCTAGCAAAATATTAAAAAGAAACAGCTTACAGGGGAACAAACTGAATGACCGCAGAAGGGTAAATCAATAATACACTGTTATAAATAGTATGTTTTGCTCCCAAGTCCCTAAAGTACTTACAGATGTTTCTGTTGGGGATAGATGAAGAGGAAGGGAGGAAAGTGAGGCAAATGTCCCCAATGCCAGTTAATTCCTGAGGTGGCATTAATTCTTAACTGATGCATTGACCAACACTGTAAGATGAGTTTGTGCTATGAAACCATCCAGTTAGGATTGGATATCCACAATGACACTGCAGGATTGGAAGGCAGCAAACCTAAGTGAGTTTACATTATAATAGCCAGATGAAGTATTCACTCTTTAATTCTGCTTTTAGCAGTGGGCCAGAAAACACTTTAAAGTTCAAAGGAAATTGGATAGAGTTTAAACTTTTTCCCCCCAGGACTTCTTAGTTAGCTCAAGGCAAAGCTATTATTATTTTCATGTACTTTACTTTTAGAACTCTAAGTGCCAATGCTGTAAACACGTTGTATCTTCTCAACTAAGCCTTGTCTGAGAACAAGGACGAGAGGCAAAGATAAGCAGGAATAATTCTGTGTATAATAAAGTCGATCTATTTATCAGCTTCTTGTTTAAATTTAAATATGACTTTAAAATAATTTTTCAAAAGTTCATGCTACAATTGTAAAGACTACTTCTGTGCACTTTTAATCCTGGACACAATTCTCAAAATTGCATGATGGAGGTAAGAATTTTAAAAACCCACCAGAACGCAAATAACAGGGAAGGACAACTTTCCACTCAAAGCATCAAACATACATTTATGTGCAGAAATCTAGACAACTATACAAGTTTTTAAGCAATCATTTGTTTTATTATACAATTCTATGAACAGAAAATGAACAAAAATACACAATATACTTACCTGTACATGTGAACCTACTTTTTAGCTAGATATTTATTATAGTTCATACTGACTTTAATTTTACAGTTCATAACTATGTATAACCTTATTGCATTAAGGGCATTCTACGTGGGGGTTCACAGGCCAATCACATAGGCGTTGCCAGTACATTCAAAAACTGGACCTCATAATATGGATGGTCTTCCCTGATCCTGTAAATTTGAGTTTCTTTACAGTTTAAGCTCATTTGCTATTTTTGATGCAATGTTCTTAAAGGCAATAGATGTCCCCGATATTCGCTTGAAGCGGACCCCGTTAAGTGACAGACGTGGCAATTTGCAGACTTCCATCTCCCACTGCACGAGGCTGTCCTGTCTGGCGTCGCCATGGACACAGAAGAGCAAGAACCTCTCTTTCTGTTCATAATCACAGTTATTTGCATCCAGCACTTTGCGGATTTCCCTCATCATGTCATTGGGGTCCATTGAGCTAGTGGTCTTCATACTCCACGTGAACCGCAAGGAGCGTGGCTTGGAGTCTTTGCCCTCTTCCTTGTCTCTTTCCTTTGGTTCTCCTGATGTGCTTCTGGAAGAGGGCACAGGGAAAGAATGAAAACAAAATTCCCACTCAGCAAATAAATCAAAACACACATGCAAAATCTCAGCGGTTATGGTCAATACCACACAAATAAGCCCACCCAGCTCTTGAGGCCTCTGGGCAGACGCCACGGTCCTGTGGCCTGGCTGGGACAAAAACAGATCCAGGACACCATCTCATCTGACTTCTATTCAACCTAAATAGCGTATTAAATACATTTGTGGGAACAAGTTTGCAGGTAAAAGTAAAGCGGTCCTGTTTAAATTTGCAAAAGCAGAATCTCTATTTTTCTGCACGTTTATATAAAACAGGTGCCACTGATGTTTTACCTGCGAATACATATTTTGAAACATCAACCAAACTTTCCCTTCCTTCTGTCTTTTATGGGTAGGAGCAAGACTGAGGACAAAGGGAGCCAGATGACTGCAAAAGGACTATTTATGCCTGTTAGTCCTGAGATGGGCGCACTGCAATGTGGGAGGACAGCGGCCCCCCAAGGAAGGGCTGGGGCCCAACGCCCGACCTCAGCCCCACATCACTGTCCTCCTGCTGCTCACTCCCACCAGGTCACGCTGGCCCCCACGTTATCCCCAAACTCAGGCATGTTCTTGCCTTCAGACTTTTGCACAGGAGGGCCTTTCTGCTCCCTCTGCCAGGAGGCCGTCCCTGCTGGCTCAGCCCCTTGCTCCTCAGAACTTCCACTCATTTCTCCATGAGGTTGACCCTGAACCCATCACAACCCAACTCTTGCCCTGACTGGGCTAGTCCTGTGTTACTCTGCCTCATTTTTTCCCTCTGCAGCACCTCTCCACCACATTCTAATGTACCGTTGAATTCATTTAAGTATTATGTACATTATTGATTCTCGGAATTTACCACGAGGTTGTAAATTCCTGGAAGGAAAGGAGTTTGCCTGCTCTGTTCACCGACACCTCCGGTGCTAGGGCTGGTCAGCACACAGAAGAGCAACACAGTCTTGTGAAACGATCAGCCTTATTACTCTAGAGTCAGAAGACATAGTTCAAATAATCACAGGAAGGTAAAATTAATAGCTCACTTATGAGTCAGAAGACCCTAGAATTAAATTTGTTGACAGTGAACCACCTAGAGATGCTGGAATTTTGACTTCCTAACCTATCTCACTTGTATGTGCCTTAAGGAAATTATATACTTTGAAAGAAGTTTATAATCTGCTCAATACTTACGTACATTTTATAATATCACATAGTGTATATTCATGTATACATTTTTTTCTTTTTTTTATTAAAATAGTTTAAAATTTACATATACTTGCCATTAATTGTAATCCCCATGTATTCCCCATGTATACATTTTTATATAAGCATTTTTATGTATATTTTTTATATATATGCTTTCAAGCTTCATGTTCTAGGTGTTTGAGCCAGCAAGATCTGCAAATTATGCCAGCTTGGGAAAATAAGAAATAGGTAGAGAAGATGAATTTCCAAAGGCTACTAAGTGTTTATTCTGTGTCTTTTCTGTCTCCCTTTGTGCATGGACCCCAGGCCACTGCCTCAGCTCCAAATCAGACCCCTCCATGCCAGGCACTTTCAGCACAGAACCCCGCCCTGTCTTAGGTTTCCCTCCGCAAACAGGAACACAAGTGCTAAAGGCATCGGTGTGCTCCCGGCCAGCAGTACCAGCATCACCCTGAGAACTTACAAGAAAAGTAAAATGAACCCCAAACCCTGGGGTGGGGCTCAGCCATCTGTCTCACCCCGCCCCCCACGGACCCTCACTGAGCTCGGGTTGGCTGCCTGGTGCCAGAAAAACAACACAGGAGACCCTAAACCATGTCCTACTGTGTACATAGGGTGAGAGTTTTAAAACAGGCCCACCAGTGCTTACTCACTGAAAAGCATCATTATTATCAATTATTCCTAAGTATTTGTTCGCCTCAGTGTTCTGTGCTTTCTGGTTTGAGTAACTGAGAAGAGTTGTTATATCATGTTAGTAAGAAAAGACTCAGTTTGTTTTAATCTATGAAGTTTTCTGGAAAGACATAGAGTACAGAAATGTGATCTCCTTAGAGAGCACACAAGCACAAAAAACATTTACAAAACACAAACTTCAAGTGAATTAACTTAAACTTAATTGCCAGGCAACGTGAAGACACCCTGTCCCAATATGAAAACTCGAAACATGCAGCTGAGTTATCAGTTCTCTTTCCAGGTTTTCACAGTCGGGCCCCCAGCAGCAAGGTGAATTTGGCTCCTTACCTTGAGGTGTCTGTTCTGCCACTGGCTTCGCCTTCATTCGGATCCCTCAAAACAAAGTGAAGGTTGAGATTTAATGAGAAAGTGAAAAACACATCAAGAAAACCTACGTCTAAGAAGCTTTAAAATCAACTTGAGCAAACCTCCCGCAGCCGTTTTCTGCGACTGGTCAGTCTGGTGTTGTCGCTCACATGTTTTCATCATAAAAACACTCAACTATCGTTTCTGGTGTGTCTACTTGGAACCGGCACAGAGGAGATGCTGGGCCAAAGTTTAAACAAAATTTTCCAATCCCCAGTCCCGATGGTCAAGGTACGATTTACCTTTTGGTTTAATTTAATTTGATCTAAATTTACAACCATTTTGTAATTATCAACAGCAAGATTCAACTTCATGTTTGTTATTAAATATAATTCTAGTTCAACTTACAAGCTATGTAACTTAACCTTGTAGTTAGAAATATAGCTTGAAACATTTATTTCTAAAAGTAAATACCAAATTTTAAATAAGCATCTAACTTATTTTAGAAGTTATGCTGGTGATTCATGCACATAGTAAAAAATTTCAGCAAACCAACAGCCCTTCCTGCAGGTGAGTCTAAAAACATGATTTCATTCTTAAACAGAAACACTGATCATACCTGGATATTCACCTATGAAAGAAAAGCAGGAAAACTTTACAAACTCTGGGCTTGCTTGTGATTAATATTTTTGAAGTACACCAAAATTTTAACTACCTAGTTATTTTCAGAGGTAATTAAATATCTATGTGGAATATCAAGTCATATAGCAGCTTAAATACAGTGAGAGATGACTTGTGATAGAGTAATACATAATTAAATGGTTGAGAAAATAACCAGAACACTGAGGTTAATGTTTTCTTAATGCTAACTATGCCAGAAACATTTATATTATTTATGTAAAATGAATACAACAGAAATAAAATCAGTGTTACTTTCTTCATTCCCAAAATTAATAAAACATATCTACACTCTAAGCTATAAAGCTTTAACAAATAGTTAAAAATATGAATGCTCCTCCCTTATGCTCTTTAACTACAGGCCTTTTTTGACAAATGTACTGTGAAAACCACTTTCCTATCTGAATTAAAAAGGATGATAAAATATCTTTCACATTCAAATCGAGTTTCTTAAATATCTCTTCTTAATAACTGGCAGTTTCATTGGGAAACACATTAAAAATTCAATGCCACCTATCCAGATCTATTTTTAATACAGCACACTGAAGTAAATAAAAGCATTCTTGCATGGGCCTAACATGGTAAGTGCATGTTCAATTCCACAGGATGGATGTATACCAATGGCAAGGGAAGGGCAGTCCGTCCATCCATCTCGGCAAGAAAGAGAGCCCTGCTGCTGTGAGCTGAAACTCCCTTACAGGAAGGGTGTAGGGTAATGGTTGATCAGGTCTTTCCACCCTCCCACCACTGATGATGGACACCTGCGGTGCTGCGAGCATTCCAGGGTGGGCATGCGCAAGTGGGCGCACCTGAGTTGGACACGGGCATAAATGGGCGGCGTCATGAGGACGCCAGAACTGTGAGGACGGACAGAACTGTGAGAACCAACAGACAGAACAGCGAGGACCAACCGAGAGAACCAACAGCAGCAGCAGCAGAGAGAGAAGCAGCAGCCGAGAGGGTGAGATGCGCCGGGGGCTGGGAGGCCTGCCAGCCTCCCGGCCCCCCGGCACCCCTGCCTACCACGTACCTGGCCGCCTCTACTAAATAAAGCATGAAAAGCCACCGAGGGCTCCAAGACTCTCCTTCCTTGACCCGTCTGCCCAGAACCATCCTGAACCTTGCTCCTGTGCCGCCCCTTCCTGCCACTACAAAGGGCTGCACCGCACTGACCCCTTCTGGCCTGACTTCTGGTCCCCTGCTCTACAAGGATGTTCCCTCCAGAACCTAAGCTTCTATTGCCAAGCAAAGAGAATGATGTCGCACAATGTTTAAAATGTTTAAAACAATCAAGCATTACACTAAAACCTGTCTTCCTTCCCCTTAAAATGAACTCTGGCTCAACTAGAGAGACAGTACCAGCTTCTCACAAGGCCTTCAACCATCAGTCAGGTTCCAGCAGCAGAAGCCACTGGCCCAGCTTGGCCCAGCTCGTCCCAGCACCGCTCTCCACCCGGGTGCCGGCTGTGGAGGTGAGCTGCTAGGTCTTTTTGGTCTTTTTCTGAGCACAGGGCTACTGCATGGCTACTGGCCAAAGGGTATAAACCATTAATATGGTTCAAAACAGAAGCTGCATTTGAGGATTGAAAGTTTTAAGCTCAGCTGCATGATCCTGGGCCAACTGATCCATGAACTGAGTGCGTAAACAGCTTCAGAAAAGGCAGGAAACTAAAGTGCTGTTTCTCTTTTCCACACTCACTCTTTAAAACCCCAGGAACACATTAAAATTGTTTTATTAATATTTTGTAAAGTTAGTCTGACATTTGTAAAGTTAGTCTACCCATCATTTAAGGCTCCACCCAAAACACCCTGCAGGGCAGGGCCTCCCCTTCTGGGGCTCCCACCTCTGGGGCCCCTCTAGCATGCAGCCCCCATTGCTCACCCACCACCAGCCTGCACATATCTGTGGGCATCTGGGGGCACAGCTGCCATCGCACGCCCTGGTCCCCACTCCACGCTGCACTGCGCTTTGCACATTAGGCGCCTCCTCGGCAGTCAGGACTAGCAACCGGGCAGACCTGGGTCAACCTGTCGTGTTCAGCGACACCTGTCATTTGTGCATTCATGTTCGCTTGTTAGACAAGAGTATAGTCTTACCATTTTACTAGATCAGAAGTTTACTGTGCTCGCATTCATTTCATGTTTGCATGTTAAGGTTCTGACGCTAACACATGTAAGTAACCTGTCACGATAGAACCGAGGCTTTTATCAGGGAGAAAAGAGGACAAACTACATATTACTAGTGAGCCATTTAAGTATTCGAACGAGATAGTTGAAGGATAAATGTAAATTTGTACTTAATTCCTTTCTCAAAGCTAAGGCTTTTCAAGTAGAGAATAAAATTTTTGTTAAAACACATTTTTGATGCAAGTTTTATTCTTTCCATTCTATATCGAATTTTTACATTCTCATTTTGCTCATTTTCTCTTACAGAAGAGGATTTTAAGACTTCCATGATTTTTTTTTTTCCAAAATTCTATAAAGAGCAATTTGGGGGCCTCCATGGTGGCGCAAGGGGTTAATGCACAGCACTATGAAGCTCTCCACAGCCACTGCAGCACTAGCTTGATCCCCAGCCAGGGAGGTGACCCACATGGCTCAGCATATCTCTCCTGTCTCTGCCTGCTGCTCACCTCAGTAGACCCCCCTTGTCTCACCCCCGCCCCACACCTCTGGCCTGTACTGCAGTTCTTGTATGCATTAATAAATAAATCTATTTTTTTTTAAAAAAAGAGCAGTTTGAATGAAATATCATGACAATGGAAAATCATTGCAAAAAGTAAAGATAAAAAGCAAGTTTCCTCTATATCCCTGGAAGGAAACCACCACTACATGCATGGTACTGACCTGCGGACGAATTTGGATGTTAATTTGCTGATCAAGCCGGTGGACGTGCCCCTCCGGGCGTGCGCAAAGGCCCCGGTCTCGTGGGAGGGCGAGGCGGGCGGCCCATTGTAGGCAGCGCTGCGGCGCTCCCGGAGCTGCTCCCCGTGGAAGGTGCTGCGGCTGGAGCTCCCACGCGGGAAGCGCGTCCGGTCAGGGGTACTGGCGCTAATACTGTGAGCTGATGGGGAGGCGGCAGGCACTCTCTGTGTCGTGCTGCAGGGGTCGCAAAGAGAAGGGTCAGAGTGATGACTGGGACAGCCTGCACTTGACAAAAATGCTAGAGGGTCCCTTTCTTCCAGCCCTATTTTGTCTGTCGCCTTCAGAGAAGGCCACGGCTTGGGTTCATCGCCCTCACTATCCACCAGCGTGAATGGACTTTCGATTTCAAATTAAGTGCATTTAAAAAAAATGTATTTGCTACAGATGATGCAGACACCGAAACAGGGACACAAAGATCCCTCGGGTCCCAGGATGTTCAGCCAGGGTGCCGCATACAATTCCTTTCTACCGTTCTCTTGGCCGGAATGCTTCAACAATGTGAACACAGGTTTTACTGTTCATCCAAAAGCCTTTGAATAGAACCGTTTCCTATTTATAATTTAGGCCTCAATGACAGCACAATACCACAGGATGCACCGGTGACTAACCAACCAGCCATCAGAGATGTTCCCAACAGAGACAAATACTAGAAAAGCAGTCACACAATTTTACACCTGAAAGAGCACCTTGGGCATCTCTGCTTCGCTGACGCAGAAACCTACAGGCCAGCTCTATCGAATACACGCTATGAGCAGGAGCCAGAACAATTCACCAGAAGTCACACTCCCAGCCCAGTGGTTTCGTTTTTATATCATAAAACATTTAGCTACATGAGAAGTGAGTCAGGGATCCTTCAGAGATGGATTTAAAATTAGATCCTTAAAGAGACTTCCTGTCAAAATGACTTAAATTATAGGCTATATTATCAACAACAGGGATGTAGCAAGTTTATTTAGAATTCAACTTTTCTTTATGGAATCTTTCCAGGAACTCTTAGGGGGTGGTGACTGTCACATTCGTCCGTCCTGTGAAAGATCTTTTAAAAGTTTAACAGTGAACGAAACGCAGTGCCTGCAGAGCACTACCTGGGCCTGTAAGCTTCAGAGCCATCTTTGATGGTTGGCAGTGTGACTTTGATGGGATGGCCCGACGCGGACATGGACTTCTGGTGGCGGGGCCGTGCGGAGGGGCCTGTCGGGGCCACAGCAGAACCTGCGGAGGACACGCTACTGGCGGACATCTCCGTGAGGCTTCCCATGTGAACAGCAGCGAGACCGAGGAGGGGCAAACACAAGACAAGTTGCAGTTTACTAAAACTTAGGATTTAAAGACTTAGCTTTTCAAAAATCTAAATTAACTAACATCTTCCATGACTGGAACCTTTAAAGAAATGAACTTGAATGGCACTATTGGTGACTAACAAAATAATATTCTTATTAAAACATGTACAGGGTGAATTTGCTAACACCTTCCATGGATAAGATCTCACGCATATTTGCTCTTTCTGTGTGAATCTCAGCAGGTATAAAATTATCTTATGACAAACTGATTATGACTGTAGACATTTTTCACTTTTCAAGAAAGATATTTTCACATTTACTGTGGGTCACGGTCCACTACACAGTAAGAATTCAGAATACCACGAAAATACTCTCTATAAATATTATCAAAACATTGTTAGATCATATCATCAATCGATACTTTAACTGCTATAGCCGAACAGGCTGCCCATTAGCACTTAGTATAGGGAGAACAGAGAGTCAGAAATCAATTCCCTAGTCTCTTTCTAGTCAGGCATCTCATGTCCCAGGGAGGTAAATTTACGATTCTGTGCCTTACAGTAACGTTTCCTTTTCATGCTCATTAACAGAGAGGAAACAGAAGTAAGAATAGTCCGTCTAGTCTGCTGAAATGACGAGGGGTAGAGCTAAGAAAAGAACTTTATTAGAATAGGCTCCCTGCCTTCCGGTTCTATATTCATGACTAGACTGTACAAGTGATGAAGATAAATTTTTAAAATAATACAAGCAGTATTATTTATCGTTTTTAAAACTAAAATACTTTGAGAACTACATGGTTTTCAGTGATCAGTTGGGTTGGTCACGTTTCTTCAGAGGAAGGGAAATAAGCCCTTCGCCTTTGATGGCTTGACGGAAAGCGGAGAGGGAAGCAGCAGGTGTGTAAGAGAGTAAGGAGGACCAGAGTAGCATGGATGGTTGCTGCGTTACGGGGAAGAAATTATTATTTCATTTGGAAAGTCACAGGTTAAGAGATTTACCACCTGCTTTCCCTGAATTATTTTCCCATCCTTTCCCTCTGGGACAGCAGGGGAGATCCTCTAATGATGCTGCATTTCTTTTCCTCGAGGCTGCTTGGCTGGGGGGTTGCTGCAGGGACACCGAATGCAACCGCCTGGCACTGACCTACCTGCTGTCTTTGCCATTCTGCAAGGCCGAGTATCGGTCTGTGGTCCTTTCACAGACGTACGTGTTTCTCCTGGCCATGCTGCCTCCGGGATACACATTGTTCTTAAGGAAGAAGAAAAGGCCATTTTAAAATTGTGACTGTAGTTGTTAGAGCACCCAGTGAAAGAAATGAATTGAAACTGCAAATGACTCAGAAGAAAGTCCATGGAAGGACTTTATCGGAAACTTAGATTAACAAGTGCTTTCTTTCTCTCATGTAGAACCCCAAGTAAGAGGTGCAGCACAGTCAGCGCACTATAGTCCCAGCTCCCTGTTCCATGGCACCCAAGAGCACGGGTTAGGAAGCCCCAGACAGCTGGGTGTTATGCGCCTGTCTGTCAGTTAGTAGGAGGAAAAGGACACAAACAGCGAGGACAGTGGGCCCACCCAGAAGCCGTGGGCTCTTCACCTGCTTGGGGACCCCCACGCTCCTCGACCATTGGGGAACCATTTATCTTCTAACCCACATGTTATAATTTCTACAATTTGCTGTTTTAAGTGAGTAATGTCAGCCAACTTCACACAGTAGTTATTAGTGGAGTCTGCCTTCACAGAACTGCCTATTTGTACACGTAAAATTAGACGCACCAATATAGTAGCAAACACATTACAAACAGGAAAGATAAGGCAGCAAGGTTTAATGTACCATCCTGTGGGGAGGTTATGTGTTATTTTAGGAACACATACTTCATTCATAAATTTCATTTATGAGGCGTTTGGTTCCCTTCCATGTTCTTTCAGTGAATGGTTCCCTTGAAAACTACGAAACTTTAAAAACAGATAAACAACTTCAAAAAGAATTTTGACAACAAATAACTACAAAAATTACGATATACTAGAATTTACTCACACTTGGCATCGTTGAAGACTTTTTCCTCTCTGGCCCCACAAGAGGGCTGGTTGTCATCTGGCTCTTTGATCCGCCTGCTGTGCCGCCGAGTTTGCGAGCCACGTCCCTGTCCCACTCCTCCTGCTGCTCACTCTCCACGCTGTTGGCCTGCGGCCTCTTGGTGTACGACACAGCGGGGGGGATGGACGGACCAGCTGTAACAGAAGAAGAGGCACAGGGAGCTTAACGACAACTGACATATTTTCTTCTCGTGAACAAACACTCTACTGAAATATCCTTATTTGCCTATTTGACACGCTAAGATTTAACTCCTTGATTTCAAAAATGAGGGCAGTTGCTGGAAAAGGATGGCACGTTTGGGTCAATTCTGTAGACCCGTGAAGACAGAGGCGACCACAGCACATAAGGATGCAAACACCCAATGCTTAAGAAATACAAGTTAGGGCAGCATCGTGCTGTCTTTTCAAGTCTTTGAGTTTTCCCCACCGTGGTCACTAAACCGCCGCTGCTTCTGATTCGCAGAGATGCTCCGCTGGACCTTCAGGTGGGCGGGCGACTGCAGGGTACTGTTGTTCAAGTCACTGCTGGGCCGGGAGCGCTGGCCCAAGTTCGCACTGGACACGGACTCCCCACCTTCAAACTGCAGGAAGACAAAACATGGCTGGGGAAACAATGTGCACACCTGATTTTGTGTCCTACTGAAGCTGCACGTGGAGCGATCAGAGCTTACATAAGACAGACAGTCGACAAGCTGGCCAACAGGAGAGGAGGGTCCGCCGGACCCTGTCCCTGCGAGCGGATGTGCTCGCTCCGTCATCACAGGCACGCAGTTCGGCGCTCTGGGGTAGTCAGAACACCAAACAGTTGCCAACTGATGATAAACTCTACGTTCTACTCCGTGTAACCATTATAACAAACCTGCGATTTGTGAGCCTATATTTTACAGATGCACAAACTGAGGCGAGGAGCATCCTGGGGCAGCTGGGGGACCCCAAACTTGGGTCAGGTCAAGATGCAAACTTATAATGAAACCCAAGTTTTAACTTCAGACACATATACCCTTTTGTTCCCTCCACCATGGAAGTTGGTTTACTGGCTCTGATCAAGAAAGCACATCCACTTAGAACCAAGCAGGGTAAAGTGGGTCTATAAACCACCACCCTCTCTGTAACATTAACTTGTTTGTCGATAGCAAGCCGTTGCCTGAATTACTGGTGTACCACTGGGAGATCTAGATTCAGTTGTGAGACACTAACGATAAATAGTGATTGATAATTGTAGGGTAAAGGTTGATCAGGTGTTTCCACTCTCCCACCACTGATGAGGGACACCTGCGGTGCTGCGAGCATTCCAGGGTGGGCATGTGCAAGTGGGCGCACCTGAGTTGGGACATGGGCATAAATGGGCGGCGTCATGAGGACGCCAGAACTGTGAGGACTGACCGACAGGACGAAGGAGCAGCAGCAGCAGCAGAGAGAGAAGAAGCAGCTGAGAGGGTGAGATGTGTCGGGGGCTGGGAGGCCTGCCAACCTCCCTGCCGCCCCCTGCCCCCTGGCACCAATGCCTGCCACCTCTACTAAATAAAGCATGAAAAGCCACCGAGGGCTCCAAGACTCCCTTGACCCGTCTGCCCAGAACCATCCCGAACCCTGCTTCTGTGCTGCCCTCTTCCTGCCGCTACAATAATGATGATAAATTTAAAAAAAAAAAAAAACGGCTAATACAGAGCACAGAGTGACATCGTAAGGATTTTAGAAATACTAATTCATAGACCCCTCCAATGATCCTAAGGGGCAGGTACCCTTACCTCATTTTATAGAACAGGAAGCTGAGGAACAGAGGAATCAGCCAACTGCCTAAGTCACAGGTTAGTCAGGGGCAGTATGGGGTGGGGCCACCCACCTGGTGAACCTGACTCCGGAGGTCTGGCCCTTACAGCTCGCAGTGGCCTCACTAACTACATTCAATACAACTGAAACTTCATTATAATTCACACCTGGGCTGGGCCGTATACTTGCAGAATTAGTGCTTCCTTTATACTTTCAGTTAACAGGAAAATGAAATATCTCGGAAGTGAAATCTAAGTAGAAGCAGCTCAAAGACTTTAGAATAATCACTTGCACATTGCCCACTCTGTCAAGATCCCACTTCTCTTGACGTGGCTTCTTCGCTGTCACTTCTCTGCTGGCAGTGTCTCTGGGGAAGACCCTCTCCTCTGCTGTAATAACAGCACCTGCCTGGGAGGGCGGTTGAGAGGATCAGGTGAATTCCTATGTGTGACTTCCTTGGAACAGCTGCCAGCACATTCTGGTGTGTTCTGACAACAACTCCCAGACCTGTTAATGCTGTTCATAGCATTAACCTCTAGAGACAGAGCTCTGTGTCCCAACACCCACCGGACAGCTCCAGCCAAAGGGAACCTTAAATTCAAACACCCAAACTGAGCAAATGTCTGATCTCTCCCTGGAATCCCTCGTTTCCCATCTTGGCAAATATAACTGATAAGCCAGTTCCCTGTTTTAGAACCCCAGGGCCTCCCAGGCCTCACTTCTTGCGACCTGCCTCCCATGGCTTGTTCCTTGGAGGAGTTCAGCCTCCCATGAGTTCCAGGACACCCTGCACATGCTCCGAGTCAGGGCACGTGCCCGCTGCAGCGCCCCGTCATGCACACCTGCCCTCAGAAACTTCTACGAGTGTCCACCCACAACACTCAGCGCGGTGTGTGGCACGGAGCAGTGTCAGTCTGTGCCAGCTGAGTGCTGCTCATTAGTTACTACCTAATTGTAAATAACCTCCACCTATTCTGTCACATGTGTCCCAGAGATGTCAAATTTCCAACCAACTGTTACTGTGGGCTGTTCTTGACTCCTAATTTCTACCTTTTTATTTCTCATCCCAAAGGGTCATATACTTTCATGGTTCAGTCACCATTTGCATAGGCATTTCCTGACTCTTTCTCCTCAGACTAAATCTCCCCTAGAGAATTCTCCACTGAATGTATCAAAGGCACCTGATACTCCACAAGGCAAACTATCACCAAATAGTCTTTCCTTGGGTTCCCACCTACAAACATCATTCAAAACACACATTTTGTTTTAGATGCTGCCAGTCCCTCTCCCTTCGGTCACTGTCTTTTCTGTATACCTACAATACCCGTGTACCCTCACGTCTGGTGGTTGCGTTTGGATGCACAACTTGGGAGGGTGTGGCCGCCCCAAAGACGAGACACTGCATGGCACTCGGCGCCAACTGGGACTCGAGTCCTGCTCTCCAGGACAGATTCGCTCTCACTTGGAAATGAAATTAATTGAAAACTTAATATCTTGAGCCCTGAAGTCTAATCAATAGAACATTAGGGTTATTAGGTATTATTTTTGATAGCATTATATGTTACACTTAGCTGTCATTTAGATCAAGAAAAAATTCACATCAATCAAAAAAGGTGAAAAACTTACTTCTGGTGGTTTTCTACCTAGAAGAATATAAGTAGCCATAACTTCATCATATTTCTGATTTATTAAGGCGTCATTTATCTCATCTCGTGCAAAACCCATGGTCACCATGATGTCTAGAAATTTAAAAAAATGCAAATTTTATGAAAATGGATTTAGTTAAAAAAACTAGGAAAAATGGGCAAGTTGATCAACATTAGATATGAAAATGAAGTTCTGAAATTTTATAGTATTAATAATAAAAATGTCTGCATTGTCAGCATACTGAAATGCCACAGCTACTATAGCTCATAATTTTTTGTACAGAAATGGTCCACACAGGCTCTATTCATGGGTCCCTCCACTTCTCATCACCAGCACATTCCTGAGCTGAGTTTCTTTGTCCAGACAAAAACACAGTTTCTATCTATCAGTGACATGCAAAGTCAGTTTCTCTCTCTCTCTCTCACACCCCGTCTCCCTCTTTCCCTCCCTCAACATACCCTCAGCTTGTCAAGGAGTGATTTCTCCCATCTCTTAGCCATCACCGCTGCCTGATCTCACCTGAAGGCTGGTTGCCTTACTTATGACCTAGGCACACTGCCTGTCACAGCGTTGAGATACCCACCTATTCTTTTTGTGTCGTTGAAGTCTGCTTCAGGCTCAGTATATGGCTTTAATTCCTCCTCCTCATGACCAACATTCATCCATCGATCTTTCATTATTTGCTGGAAAATAAATACTATGTCACACTTGGCCAATCAGCATATCCACACACTTCCTTGAGTGCTACTGTAGTAAATGTGAAGCTTATTGGTTCACTCAGTAAGAATCATGTGACAATCTCAAACTAAAACTACTGTCACAGTTGACCAGCAGGCCCAGGATTTGGCGTGGGACCTGGAGACTCGCTCAGGTGTGTGGTGGTGACCACGACCATCATCCCTCTCCCATCAACTCAAAGTAGCCTGCCGTCTGTCCTCCTCTAAAAGAATATTTTCACATTTGAAAGTGAAACCTCCTGAGACTTTATTTTTTTTTAAAGAGATTTATTTATTTATGCATATAAGAACTGGGGTATAGTCCAGAGGAGCGGGAGGTGAGAGGATTCACCAGAGACAGTGGGGAGCAGAACTGGCACATCGACCGAAGTACACTGCTGAGGGGAGCAGTGGGCGAGGTAGGAGAGGTCTGCTGAGCCATGTGGGTCCCCTCCCTGGCCAGGCATCAAACTTGTGCTGCAGTGGCTGCGGAAGCCCCACAGTGCAGTGCTTAACCCCTTGTACCACCAGGAAGGGCCCCCTCCTGAGACTTTAAATTCCACTTTGTACTTTTCATATTTAAGTTTAGTAAAGGGATTTTTTTTCTTTTCTCTAGACCTTTATCAAATATATACCTGTCCTTTTGAAATCTACACTTATTACAAGAGATCTGGGAGGGGAAATCAGCGTTGATCAGTAACAGCAGCTCAGAGAGTACTCGAGTAGAGTGGTTCTGAAATTTAAGTTACAATGTGAAGAGTTTGAAAAAAAAAAAAAAAACTAACGGAGTAAGAATTAAAAATGGTAGACCATAAGTGGATGAGAAGTGAGATTCTGGAAGAGTAAGTAAGAAAGTGAACCCAGGGAGGAGGAACTGGAGGTAGGCATAAAGGAGGTGAGTCATGCGGACAGAGGGGATGGATGCAGGTGTCACAGGGGGGCTCAACAGCGGTGGTGTGCCCACCCTGGGGGGCGGGGTGTCAGCAAGTGGAGCACAAGCAGAGAGCACAAGTGAGAGCAAGTGAGACTGGTGGTGCAGCAAGAAGTGGGTGGAAAAACAAGGGGGCAAGTCAGGAGTGCTCCTTCCATCAGCAAGGGCTATGTTTGGAGACTGTGATGCCAGGGCCTGGGTAGCATGTGGAGCTTCTGGACACCCAGAAGCCACCTAAAGGCCTTCAGCCAGAATCTAGGAGATAGGTGGTGTCAGTCTGAATCAAAGGTAGGCAGTGACAACAGAAGAAAGAAAGGCCTTTTCAATATTTGGCTGGAGAAAATCAGTAAGACTTGTAATGTAAAATGCACTGATAAAATGCCTGCAGAAGCATGCAACACGTTATTGTTTGTAGATTCACTGGAAATGCTTTATTCACTTTCTGTTAGGACGATGGTACCTAAAACATACTATACAGGATGAGCTAGACTCTTAAGGGCAATGCACCTCTGATAGTCAACAATCATTCCTCAACTTAACGATAACTGGCTGAAGACTCTCTAGTTCCATCTATATTCTGCAGTGTCCCTTCACTTGCACGCAGTGTAGTGGAATTCAGAGTATATTACACACGGATGGTACAGAAAATCATCCACCACTAAACCACTTTATGTCTCATGACATTCTTTCTAAGTGAAAGCAACTTCATCAACTCCAGTCTGCAATCCCTGTAGCCCCAGGCCCCCAGAGCACTCATGTGTTTGTGCACACCCAGGGTCCACCTTTCGTAAGTGAGCGCAACACTTGCTGCTTTTGAAGAGAGTGGTGTTCTAAGGGAAGGCCAGTGACAAAGCCCTGGGTAAGGTAAAATGCGGAGAAGCAATCAGCAACTAGAAGTCAACTAGCAAAATGTGCAGGAGATAAAGAGCAGCGAACTGAACTGGACAGAAGGAAAAGGAAGACAGAAAACTTGGAAGACAAAACTCAGTTTGTGAATGAGGAGAAGGGCAGGATCCCAGAAGGTCCTGAGGATTTTAATTCAGATGCCTGGAAGAACAGAGTATTAACAGATTTAACAGTCAGAATGCAAGCAATTAAAAATAAAATTAAGATAATCCAAATTTTATAATGTTCCTCAATAGCTTTTGGGGGGCTTATTTCAGAACCATTATGCATCTGTCTACATCAAGGAAACAGACAGGTGACTTGTCTTTTGTTTGAGAAAATAAGTCTTAATCATGACACCTTACAGTGTCTGCATATACAACAGAATTGACTATTCAAAACTGTGCTATTGGCAGTGAGAACTAACGACAGTCACAACAAACAATACGCAGTGTGGGCGTTCGGGGCAGCAGCCATGAGCAGGCAGGATCTCAACAGTCTCCAGCACTATGAGAAGCGCGTGACCAGGTGGAGAAGAGGAGGATGAGGGGTGTGAGGAGGGAGCAGTGAGGAAGCACTTTCTGGACTTGGAACAAAGGCCAAATGCAATGGAAACGTGGAGAGAGGGTGGGTAACTTCAGACAGTGAGTTTTACCTTGATCTGATAAGCCCATGGAGAAATGATTTATTTATTTATAACAGGGAAGATAAACTACAGTTTAGAAACATCACCAAGACAGGCACAACTGAGGACAGAGCGGAAGCCCTGACAGGAAGCAGGTCCTGGCCTGGGAGACCCAGCAGAGTCCGTGGAGAATTAGCACAGCTCCGTGTTCCAGTCTTCCCAGTCTATCCTCCTGAGGAAACGGCCTACCAGGCAAAGCTTGCCTCACAAAAATGCTTGTATTTCAAAGTAAAATAAAAATAATCTGAGAAAAAGTTTCCTTTGGAGAAAGGAAAGGAAGGAAAAGGTGGGAAGAAAGATTGGTTTGATGGAACATGTTGAGGTTTTAACTCTCTTCATTCTAGATCTGCAGGTCTTTTCTAAGAGAAAGACCTGGACAGCAACACAATGTGGAAATGTGAAAAGAGACAGGTGGCTCTCCTGTCCTCGGCTGTGGGAACCCCAGACATCCACAGAACCCTTTCACTGGTACCAGGGGTAAGGTAAAAAGCCCCTGAGAGAAGAAGCCCCACAGCCTCAGCCTCAGCAGCAGTGCAGGCAGAGGGTGAATCACCAGCGGATAAACTGCACTGGACCAGCTGACTCAACGAATCCCTTTCAGATTTCACCTGAGGTATCTCACAACAACAGACAAGAGGTCAAACAAGATTCCAAACTCAACAAAAGAAAGTCTGCTCCCTCCATCACTGCCAATGAACACAGAACTACTTGTTGAGAAAGTCTAACAAAATAACTGGGTCTGATGAAGTATAAAGACTCTAACAAATTAACAATGGAAATACACACCCTACTCTTTAGGTGCACATTGAAAAATGATGGACTTCAAGATAATCAGACGGAAATAATTTTTCATAAGTGGTCTCAAACCTTGTAAAGCATACTATATGCCTCTCAGTCTGTACTTAGAAATCTTTAATTTTTAAAGATGTTATTATTGACACTAGTATTTATCTTTTGCCTTACTACCATTTCTATTGGGCAGTCATAAAACAAGATTTAAGCTCTTAGCAGCAGCTGGAAAAAATGCTAGAAGCAATGATTAATACTTTTTGAGGAGGACCAAAGATGACAAAGGAGTAGTAAGGAGCCGCTTTGCTTGAGGCTTGTGTTTTGCATTATTTTGCAAGATAACACAGACTATCCTGATTAAAGATTAGAAAAATCAAAAGGGATAGCAAAAAAGTTTTTCAGTTTCTTTCTAAAAAACAAAAAGCTAGACACAAATATTCTAATAGGAAAACTAGAACATAGCGGATAACACAAAACAAATCCCTTTAGGATTGTGCAGAATACCATCTACCCATTACCAGTGATTAGCAAGCCCGGACAGCATTCATGCAGATACCAAACTGGAAGAGTCTGGAGCTAGAAACAACATACGACAAGCAAGCAGAGTGTGAAACTAATTTCATTAGTATTATTTTCACAGCAGATAAGTAAGACAACTAACTTAGAAGGTCTTAAGAAATACTTTTCGGGGCCTCCCTGGTGGCTTAGAGGTTAAGTCTCGGTGCTACCACTGCAAGGCCTATGCTAGCCAAGGAGCCTGAGCTGGATCCCCAGGCAGAGGGCTGAGTGAGCCACATGGCGCAGCAGACCTCTCCTGTCTCGCTCGCTGCTCCCCTCAGTAGTGTATTTCAGTAGATCTACCTGATCTGCTCCCCACTCTGTCTCTGGTGAATCCTCTCATCCCCCACACTTCCGGCCTATACCCCACGTCTTACACGCAAAAATAAATAAAAATAAATTAAAAAAAAACTTTTCATAAAATATGCAGTCCTATATGAGACGCAACAGGAAGGCGTGTATGTTAAGTAAGTTTAACAAGATAACAAACAGCCATGTAATATTCTCAAGAGCAAATTTCAGTATTAGCATATTATAGAGTGAAGAATGACAAAAGTCAACTCTGCTCAGTAACTCAACACAATCCACTAACACCAAAAAGGGGAAAAAAACAAAGTTCTATTTTCTTAAATATGGGAACTAATTTGGAAAATATCTCATATGAAAACATACAAAGTTGATACATATCTTTAGTCCAATTAAACTCCTTTACACATGCAGTTGAGAGACAGCGCTTCCACACGAGCTTAATTCTCTGAATATTCTAGCCTATATACTAACACAAATAAAAAAAATTCTTGTCAACAATACACTTGAATCTCTGAAATGATCTTGGTGTAGGCTAAAATATCCTTAAGAACAGAAGGTCAAAATACTTAAGAAATAAGCTGCTCTAACTCAGACAGGTTGGCTGGAGATACCCGCTGCCCTTGGCCGCGACATGCCCAACACACTCACCGGGTCTGTCACAGCCCACTTCACACAAAAGGAAGAAGTGGAATGCTGTTTCCGACATATTCTTAAATATCTGGAAACTTTCTGACTAATGTTGAGAAGTTTCTACTCACTTTTTCAACGTGAGTTACTAATTTCAGGCGCAGTATTTACCAGACAAGAATTTATACCACCTTCTTCCATCTGAAATATCTATACTTATTAAAAGCAAGGTTTCTGTATTGGCTCTAGCAGTATCTGACAGAGGCTAGGTTTTCCTATACCAGTGAAAAGTCAATTTTATCCCTATTCTTATGCTGTTTGGATTAAATACTTCCCTGCAGGAACCAAAAGAAAGAACAGTCCTTAGAGAAACCTACTTTCTCTAAAGCAACAACTTTTGAGCCGTGAAAGCATCAGATCACTTTTCCTAGCTTTAAGCAAAAGGCTAATGAGATGATTTAGCAATTTTTCCTTAAAACAAAACAAAACAAAACAAAACAAAACTCATGGGGGAAAACTTATTTAAAATGTTGTTCAGTTCCTGGAATATTTCAGTTGTTCTGCTTTCAATTTGTAGTACAAAAAAATGACTTACTTCCAAGCTGCCTCTCTTAATGGGATTCAGCACTAACAATTTCTTGAGAAGGTTTTCACAGTCAGTGGACATGTAGAAAGGGATGCGATACTTCCCCCGTAAGACTCGCTCCCGCAGCTCCTTCAAGAGGCAAAAGGAAGCATGTGTAACTGGCCTTTGAAAGGAGGGAGCTTGGGGATAGGCAGAAGCATGACATTTGGCCGATACCTTCAGGTTCTGGCCATCGAAAGGCAGTGAGCCGCTGACAAGCGTGTAGAGAATGACTCCCAGACTCCACACGTCCACCTCGGGCCCGTCGTACTTCTTCCCTTGGAAGAGCTCAGGAGCAGCATAGGGTGGGCTTCCACAAAATGTGTCCAATTTGTTCCCAACTGTAAATTCATTACTAAAACCAAAGTCAGCAATTTTAATATTCATATCAGCATCAAGGAGAAGGTTCTCAGCCTAAGAGGAAAATAATAAAAAGGACAATGTAAAAAGCCACGTAAAAGAAAATATTTGTTATAATTGTTTCAGATACCAAACACACTTCTGACCTCTCATTTGTAATCGTTACATCATATTTGGAAACCGGGCTTGGTGCTTCAGTGCTGCCTATTCACAGTTACATCCATGAGAGACTGAATTTTAACGTGCAAAAGGAAAACTCTCACCTTTATGAATGCTTGCAACTGTTTCAGAAAGGTTACTAAAGCCCATTTCTTTCCATAGGTTATTTTAAACCTGTTTTTTCCTTCATGGTAAAAAATATCCTGGAACTGCACTTTAACATGATCTCTTCTTAAGAATGTAAGTCCAACTGGAGGGTAAACCAACAAGTTTACCCCCAAGGTGTTCTAGTTTTAACAGAGTGTCACTCATGGCACAAGAGTTTACTGAGAGTAATTTTGGAAAACCAACATTCCCAAACATGGGAGAAATCACTGCTTTCTATAGTGACAGGCCTCCAAAGAGGATCTCACTTAGAAGAGCAAAAGGAAACTTAAGAGACAAGAGCTCATGGAAACCATATTGCACTGTTTAGTTTTACTGAAAGAGCAGAAGTATGTTGAGGAAACATTTTATAAGAGAGCACCTTCAAGCTTGTTGATGAACCTCAAAATTGAGACAAAACAAAGGATAAGACTTCTGACAACTGGTTCTGGTACTAGTTTCAAATCTAACAAACTAGAGCTTGTAAATGACAAAGGCCATGGAGAGAGAAGTCAAAAAGAAAAACAAGACTCTGAGATAAGAAACAAAGTAAGGTCAATTTGGAAAATGGAGGAAAAACAAAAAAACGACACCTGCTTTAGCTCAGGGACTTTCTACCTTCATTTGGGGGGAATAATTTGGCCACAATAATTTCTTTGTACCTTTTAGTGTTTTTGTTTTTGTTTCAAATAAATCAAGAGTTGTCCTACTTAAGGTGTACAAGATGATGTGATATATCCACCAGTATATAGTGAAATGATTACAAAAAGCCAATTAACTAACACATCAGCTCCTCAGGGTTTCCACATGCGTATGTGATCACTGTTTCCAAATTTTACTTTCTTAAGTGAATTTCCAGAGTTCAACACATTATTATAATAAGACAAAGTTCAGGCAACCAAAGCAAAAATAAACAAGAGACTTCATCAAACCAAAAAGCTTCTGCACCACAAAGGAAACCCATCAGTGAAATGAAAAAGCTACCTATGGATCGAGGGGAAGTATTTTCAAATATACAAAGCGTGTCTATGATAAAAGACAGTAATATCCAAAGTATATATGGAACTCATACAACTCAACAGCAAAAGACCTAAACCAATTAAAAATGGGTATACACCAAAAGGAAATGAAATAACCTGTGCATTTCCACGGTCACAGCCACAAAGATTTCTTCACTATTTATACACTCCTTATTCCAAAGTATGTGAATTTACATTTACCATGTGCATTTGATGCTCATGAAAACATTTTAAAACTTTCCTTATTCCTTTGAATTTTAATGGTAAGAATAGCTCTGGCTTTGACACTGAATAAAATGGGATCTGTGCCCTGACCTTGCTTCTGACTGAATGAGACCTCAGGCAAAATTCCACATTTGACTACTAGGGCAGCTTACTAATGGCATGGCGAATTGAATCTCTAGTCTTTAATGCCAGGTAACTTCTCTTTCATATTTTCTTTTTGGGAAAAAATTGCTTTTCATAAAGCTTCTGTGAGGATTTAATAAAATGAATGTTCTTGTGTAGGGCCTGTCACAATTAGCTCCAAAATATAACTAAATAATTCAGAATTTTTTGGTATAAAATCAGTGGCTTACCTTAAGATCCCGGTGAACAATGCACTTTTGATGACAATATTGCACAGCAGATACAATCTGAAATAAATATTTGAATAAAAGATTCAAAATTATTTTATAGTAAACACATCATAATTTTCCCCAAATTACCTCTTCCATTTTAGATAAATTTACTAACTTGAATTTCAAAGTATACTTAATTCCACTGTTCCTTTTATTAGAAAAGTTTTCTTAGAAAACTGTGCATATTAAAGTAATGAAACCTATACTCATAAATGTGGAAAAATAGAATTTCTTATTAAAATACACCAAAAAATTTTTTATTAGAGTCCATGAAGATTTTTATGGGTTAAATTTCTGTTTACTTGATCAGATAGGCACAACTTGCAGTTCTGGTTAAATGGTTCATCTCAGTGTTGGAATAAGAGCAGGGCCCACACACGTGCTTCGGTCTTCCAAGAGAGTGAGCTCAAGTTCAAAAGCAAAACTATTTTAGCCATTATATCAAATGTGTTCAAGACATACTTATTCAGCAAGGCCAATTTACTCAGAACTTAATAATGGGGCATTTAGCACCATCCTATATTTTTATGTTCATATATAAAGAAATAGAAATTTTAAGTTTTAAAAAGAAACACAATTATCAAAAGAAAAGAGGGGAAAATGAAATCTAACCTAACCCTGCTAACTAACTCAGATGGGCAGAGTATTTCACACATACAAATCTTGTATATTTGCAACAGTTGTCATTTTTGACCCTGACAAAGTGTTCTGTGGGGACAAATGATAAATAAGGAACAGCCCAATCATTTCGAGCCAAAGATAAGACTATGAAATCAATTATAAACAATTCTATGATAGTTATTTATTATAGCATATAAAACAGAGAAATGGAAAAAACCTGACAGCAATCAAGTAAGTGCATATAATTATGTATGGTGTATAGGAGGACCTTCAATTCTGTGATTCAGTTAAGTGAAAACAGCTTGAATGCTGAATATTGGCTAGGCATTTACAAACGGAGATAGAAATTTGATTTTTAAAAGTGTAAAGGTGACGTGAAACATGATCATGCTAATAGAAATACGGATCAGAAATAAAAAAGAACTTTGAAGTACCAGCTGCTAAAACTCATAATTGAGAATTATAAAATTATCCCAATGCATGTTAAAATGGATTCAAAGACAGAGAAAACACAAAACAAAATAAACACATAACGAGTGATATGGAATTCAATTAAATTCATTTGGATTCAACAGTTTATTGAGTACCTGCTATGTGCAAGAAAATGTGCTTGCTGCTAGGGGGCTACAAGCAAACACTACAAGGACCCTCCCTCTGGGAGCTGACAGTCGGGTCAGGAGGAGAGAGCATACACGTGAGTAACTAACACAAGCAGAATCACAGAGGCAGAGCTACGAAGAAGTGAGGGAGTTATAAAAATAAGACCAAGTCCAGCCAGAAACGCCTCCTGCAGGAGGTGCTATTTGATCCCTCAAGGGTATTAACATTAACATGAGTGAGCTTGGGATAAGATGATGAAATGCACTGGAGTTGAGGCAACAAAATGTATTTGAAAAGTAGGTGGGAAAAGGCTAACAGTGGAGGTGACACCTTGATAGGTGGGTAAGGGCTCTGAGTTCCTAACAAAGGAGGCAGTATAGCCCACTGAATGTTTCTGAACCGAGCGACTGTAAATGATTACGGTTAATCTGAAGCACAACTCCCAAAGTTGTAGAATTTTCTCAGGCAGTATTCTTCTTCAAAACTCTTCCAATTTTCACTAAATACCAATAGCCAAGAGATATATACCTGTATAGGCAATTATTAATATACCCTATTGAACATACCACAAAGGCCATATTTCTGTATCATGGGTGACAGAACTTGCTGATAATATTATCTTTTTCAAGTCACTCTGTCTTGACACAAGTAATTTATTAGGTCACCAAAATGTGTTTCCCAGTAGACAGAATGTTCTCTATGGTAGCAGTTCTATAAGCATTATAGAGTAAAAATCTGAACTATAAAGCCTTACAAATGAGACGATAATTCAAGAGAATGCTGTGTATTAAGCCTTCATTCTCCCACACTCCTTGTGAACTTTGGCCTCCCACAACCAGATGTGGAGGTTCCTGACACAGACACAGTGCAGCAGGATGCAGTCTGCCTGGGAGACAAGTGCTGCCTCCTGACTCACTGCGAGGCTCCCCACCCAGGAGCCCAAGTTCTGTTGCATTATTCATGGTCAGGCCTCCCGTGCAGAGCATTCTGTCTCTCCATAAATATGTGCAGGAACTTTCCTCAGATCCTTCTAATATGCATCTTAAAAAACACAAATCCAATTAATGCTACACTGACTGACCCAAGACCCACATCAATGTTTTGCCATGAACTACAAATGTTGGGGCTGCTTTGCAACTACTTTTAATCCCAAGCTGTAAGTAGTAGCCTTCATTTTGCAAGAGCTGAATCATTTTCTTGCAGGCCCTCAAATCTTAAGGAGTGCAGAGGCACTGTATGGCCTATGGCAGCTAAAGTTTTCCAAATCTTTCCTAACATTACTTGCTGAATCTAGGAACGGAGCCAGGGACATATGTATATCCAGAATATTCCATCACTCGAATTTCATGAAATACAAAGCAAATAAAATATTAACTGTACATTTATTAATTCTTTAAGAATCTCAATTAAACTTACAAGGAAAAACAAGCTCCTCAAAAATAAATTTGAAAACAAAATAATCTTTGGTCAAATAATTACAAAATAGTTTGTGTGGATGTGTGTGCACAATGTGTGTGCACATGTGTATGCCTGGTACTAAAAAATGCAATTTAGTTACCCTTTAATTTGGGGCAAACACATATTAATAGTAAATACATTTAATAGTTGTGATAAGTGAATAATTTACAAAGAAAAACAGCCCCCATTTTGTTACATTTTAAATAGCATTCATTTGCTACAACCTCTGCAGCACTGAGGATATGAAGCTAATTTCAAAATAATTCAGTTTTTTTTAAAGTCAATTAATAATTAATGGGACCTTTATGAACATATCCGTGTCCCAATCTCCAGTGCTTCTTCCACCCACCAGTACAGAGGGGCAAGCTTTAAGAGCAGGTACCTCTCCTTCTCTCATTCTCCATCACACCCAGCATAATTTCCTTACACCCAGCACATCTTCAATAAATAAAACCAAGTGATCAAAAGAAAAGAGTAAAACTGAGCAGAAGTAACAATCTTTAAAATATGCACTAAAATCCCAGTGGGAATATTATTAGTATATTATATAATAACATTATATAATAATATGTATAATTATATAATATTAATATTCCAATATTTAATTGGAATCTTCTTGCTGGTGGGTAACAAACTACTGTGATAATGAAAGATCAATGGCATTTAAAGCAGTGACCTTTGTCCTGCCGTGAGCTTGGACTTCCATCCCAGGATAGGAAAGGCCTGCACAGCATGTGGCTGAAGTCAGTCTGTTTCTCAAGAGCTTCCTCATCACAGCTATCTTTAGATTCAACCATATAAGATGAATTCCTCTAGGAATCAATCCGAACCACAGGACTGGGCAAGTCTTTGGTATAAAGAATTTTGCAGATTGTGTTCCAAAAGTAATGGTTTAATAAGATATTAATAATAGAGGTTTAACTTACACACACACACACACACAATCAATTTAGAGTACTCTAATCTCAAAACAAAGCTAAACAGGTTTTTCTTCCCTTCCTCGGGTCTATTCCAACTATTCCTATGTTAATAATGTGTAAAATGTCTTAGGATGACCTAGTATTAGTATTCAGTGTTTTCCAAATGTATTGACTACAGTGCCCCTTTAATTATAGAATCATGTTTGTGATTGTAGAAAAGGTATTGAGTTATTTTTTAAATAAAATATTTAAAATTCACTGAGGTAAAATTTGGGATATAGTAAGTTGTCTGCTTTCACAAAAGTAAATTTTAGGAAAGATTTGTAATTCATTAATTTGTTATTTCTACAGTAACTTAAAACATGCTAATTTTAATCATTGAATTCCTAAAAACTAAAAATAAAGTCATAGATGAAACTGAATTACTTTTTCTTATTTCATCATTTCTGTAGTGAGTCATAAACAAGTGGAAGTCGAACTATAAATACCTTACCATATTCTTCCGCCACGTTTGCAAGGTTCCTTGCCAACTTTACTAAATAAAGTTGGTGATAGTCTTTAAATCTACAAAAATATGTGTCCTAACACCAAGACATCTTTAGTTATAAAACAATACAAAGATCTCTGTTAAAAACACATATACATATTATACACTAATGGTAAATAAAGAATTAAGTATTTTTCCATCTCATTTCTACTCTGTGTCTCCCAGACTACCAAAAAGTTAATGCGTCTTCCCTAAAAACATTTCACTATGATTATCTAACAATAACCATTTGCAGCTATTTTAAATTTAAGTTCAGGAAGCAGATTTTCAGTTTTCTATCCTTAAAAAGTATAAGAAAGCAGAAATTTTTCTTTTTAAAATACCATGAATCTGAAGTCCAGTTTGTGATATTGTCCATTGCACATCACTAAAAGTATCAGCAAAACAAAATTGAAAACTACTTTCCATACCTGCCTAAATTTTGCACGGGCCTCTTTTTCTTTCATTCTTCCATGGGCAACTAAGTAATCAAATACTTCACCTGAATCAGAAAGGTAAAGCAGGCAGTAAAATATACACAGATTATTCAATTAACAATAATGCAACATCAAGTTTTGCCTTGTTTTTAAAGATGTTTTGGCCCACAATTTCTGAAAATTCTATGAAAATCACAAACTATTACATGAATAGAAAAAAATTACATTTAAAATCGAGTATCTGTTGCAGCTTATAATTTAACAAAACTCTTAAAGATAAGTCACAAAAACAACCAAAATAATTTGCTTTTTGTTTTCAAGTATTCTATAAAAATACAGTCAACTCTTTATTATCCATTCTAATAAAGGGAAGCCACAGCATGGGCAACATTATCTTTGGCTTTATATTTGGGGCCTATATTTCAAACAAAACAACCAAAGTCATATCATGTTGGTTTCATTTTATATTCTACTCATCACATAGTCTATGTCAAATTCCCTCTCACTACTTCCATGAATTCTGATTTCTTTCTTTTCTTTCCTCTACTCTATCTTTTTTCTCACCATAATCATTTCACCTCTTTTGGCACTCTACTGCTTTCTGGACGGAGTCAAATCATTCTGGCGTGCATCTCCTAGAACCTTGGATGAGGTGAGAATTGCTCGTACAATACATCATCATGTCTGTGCTTAAATTGTATTCCTACCCCTGACAGACAAAGGGGTTGGACAATACATATTTGTGAAATAATTTAAAGATAACTAGAATCTGTAGGGTTTTTACTAGATGCATTTTTAACATATCTAAATTTTCTAATTTTTCTCTACTTGTAATATTTAATGTTTCATTAAATTATTAAAAATAAAATATCTCACTGTAAGAGAGAAATTTATTTTTAGTGTCCTTATCATTTGTACTATATGTGCATGTGTTTATATATATATACACACATTTGAGATATATATATACACACACACACATACACATATAACTTGCAAAAATGGCTTAATGTGATATGATTAATAATTGAGGCTTTTGAATCAGGCCAATTTTGGTATGAATCCTAGTTTAGCTCTGAGGAGTACGGGGGGATATTAGGACCAATTCTTAACTTCATGAACATATAGTTTGTATCTAAAACCTATCTCACTGTTGTGAAGACTAAATGCAATAATGCATGTGCTTAAGCACAGTGACTGGCAGATAGTAAGCACTCAATAAATTATATATTTGTTTCAAGGTGTACAGATATATCACATATACATATATGCAATATCAATCCTGAGAGAAATAAAATACTAAAAATCAAATATGTAATGATGTATGTCAGATGGAACTAATACATCTACAATGTCAGACAGCAAGCATGCTTAAAGTGATTAAATGGGGTGATGAAAACAGGAATGAATGGATGCTCTTGTTGACCCCTTAGAGTAGTTAATTCTAGACCTGAGAAGACCCATGCAAGAGTTACAAAATCTGGACAACCCTTAAAGTGAGCATGAAACACTCTGACCCCAGACTACGTGACTCAGTCCTTTACTTGTTATCAATTGTTTTGTATTTGTTTTCTCAATTAGAACATCATTTTCTTGAGGACGGGGTCTTTGTCTTTACCTTCCCATGTATTCTGAGCACTTAGAATATTACCTAGTACACAGTAAACATTTAAGAATTGTTTGTAAGATTAAGAGAACAAGTAAACGCACCATTCCAGAGTAGCCCTGATTTCTACTTTTAATATATTCTCATGGACTAAATCGTTCAAAATCATAAAGGAGTTCCATGCCTTTTTAATGACTGAAAATCTTTTGACCCATCAGTGAAATGGAATCAATTATTCCTCTCCAGAGAGAGGCAGTGGTCTGACTCAACTCCTATTCATGCTAGATCTATAACATGCAAGTCAGATTCAATCCTAAAATATCTAAAAATTTCAGGGGAAAAATACTATGCATTTTATTTGCCTGAGTCACCTTGCTATTTATACATTAAAGAGGCAAAAAAAAAATTTCCGTATTTACTGCCAGAACCACAATGGTTTTATTTATAGGGCCACTGACAGGCAAGACCCAAAGAAAATTTATCATTAGAAATCAGAATTGAATGAGGGACCACCTGTTTGGGCTGAGTCCCGTGCACATCTCTCCAAACTGCCTCCCAACTATGCTTGCGAAGGAGGGGTCTCTGTGCTCCCCACTTCTCCAGCCATCGCTCCCCTTCATTGTACCAATAGAGAGTTGACTGTACTTACCATTCATGGCTAAAACAGTATGCATATTAACACAGTCTTTGGTGGACCTCCATGAGAACAGAACAGTGTCCACAGATTTTTAGCAATCTAAAATCTGTTATATCGAAGCATGCCCTGGTCCTTTTCCCAGATTTTTAGTTCATCAAAAGTTAAAAAAAAAAAAAAAAAGGATGCAACTGGACTAAAAATAACACTCAGGATTCCCATGCTAACAGAGTGCTACGTAAGTCTAACTAAAGGGCAAAAACATAGCAAAATAGTTCAGCAGGTGGGAGTTTCAGGTGCAATAGAGTTTTATTATAGAACTACATTTTATCTATCACACATTTGCAAGGCTATATGAATGTTTTCTTAATATTCTATAATAATAAACATTAACAACATAGGTTTTCCGTTTAAGCCAAAAGCACTACAATGAAATATATATGGGATGATGAAGACTACAAAAAAACAAACTAAAATTTCCATCTGCATAAAAACTAAAAGAGCAATTAAAATGTGTTTAATATTTGTAGTAAAAGGTTTTAGAGTTCTAAAAGATGATATAAAATACAAAGTTTAGATATTACAGACTAGAATAAATCCTCTTTATTTGTTACATAAAATCTGAATCATCATAAAAACATATGACTTTATGTATAGCATATATATACTATATACTTCATTAGTTGAAAGGACTGAATACTTTTTCTATTGATTAGCAAGCCAGTTAGCCAAGTTGTATAAGTAACTTCAACTACCTTCCTCCTTCCTCAATTGCTAAAATTCTGAGCCTTTAAAACTGTCAAGTATTCTTTTCTTATTAAATAATTTAACTCCATAAATTTCAAAACTATTTCTGAGAGACTTAAGCGCTCATGCATGAGAGAATGATGATTCTGAGTCAGTAGATCTCCCATTTGAGGGTTAAATGCAGAGGTGAAAATAGTATTTTATGTCAGCATTTAAAAATCATTCCTATTCCTATTATTGACACTATGTAGGCAAAATATACATTATATTCTGCTACAAAAGTATTTTACTATTTCTCTACCAATTCAGCCTTCTAAATTCATAAATTACATGTATACATACATACACACACCTCAAAACTTACTCATTATTTTTATGAATTATAGTAAATATTTTATAGATTGAATTATATTTGAATATTTTTTACAAATTATCATCTATGTATGTACATACCAAAAATCAGTGGCATAAACTTCTGATGTAAAACGTGTTTTACTATAAACTTTATTAAATACATTCTGAATTTGAGATTTCCTGCTTATAAGTTATTCTAATGCTAATATTATACTTAAATAGAAATATTCATAGATATTGCAAATTCAGAGTGTTGAACAATTTTTCTGTGATGTTTAAATAAGCTAAAAATCCAACTTTTACATGTACAATCTGTAGGTCTTGAAACACTGAACTTTTCTTAAGATTTCATCTAAAAGGCATTTTAATAAAACTATAAATACATTAACAAAGAAGGCATAAATGTCACAATGAACATGCTGATGATTACTTATGTCTCATCAAAGATAACTTCTCAACAGTCCTCATCCTTACCCCCGCTTGCGTATTCCATGACTAAATAGAGGGTCTTCTCTGTTTCAATAACTTCAAACAATTTTACTGAAAAAGAAATTAGAGATATAACTACAATTTTTAGCATATATCATGTATGCTTTCAGAAAATTTAAGGCAATACTGAACCAATGGAAAAGCTGAGCATTTACCAACAATTCCAGTTTAAATTTAAAAATTCTCTCAAGCCCCAGCTCGAGGTTTATTACTACTATGGGGGCAAACCACCCACCGTGAAGGGATTTGGGACCAACTGCTGGGTTGAGAGAGCCCCAAGTTTCTGAGCTCAAGCAAGCGTTTACTTTTACTAATTAGAATAGGTAATAAAAGGGAAAATTCTAAAGTCAGAAAAAAAGTTTGATTAAGATTGAAAAAGAGACTATATTACAAAGAGCTTATCATAAAATGTTAAACAACCTTTTGTACAGAAAAACATTAATAATTAAATATAATAAAACTTTCTCTTTAAAAAACTACTAACTTAGCAGGTTTGTAGAGCTGAAAATAGTAGACCACAAATTAAATACCACAAATAATAACATTAATATCACTAACATTAGGACCTCTAATATTCAAGAAACAAATGTTTAAAAAAGTAAACAGATTAAAGGACTCTCAGTCACTCCTTACAATCCAGTGTCATCACACAATATATATATAAATTAACAAATGTATCTGTAAATATGGGGGAAAGCCAGAACTTACGGAAATAAATTGACTAAAACTAAAGCCAATTCTTTATTTTCTTTAAAATTCAAAATAGTTATTCTGCTTAAGGATCAAATTTAAATGCTTTGTCATACTGTCTGGAATTACTTTTTTCTGAATGAAGTACCATCATTTTACATCTGTGTTAATATTCTGATGTAATTCATTTTTATAAATACCTACATGGCATGTAGTCTTTATTTAGAGAGACTGAGTAAGGAGATACAAACATTCATGTAGCACTCGGAGTCACAGTCATCAGAGTGGAGAGCAGGAGATACAAGGGAACAGATGGGCAGCATCTGTGGGCTTCAGTTAACTTCTTTATAATCTATTTTACTGAAGAGATCATTTTCTCTGATTGTCACTTTCCTTCTTTTTAAATAAAGCAGGCTGAAAGTTGAATCTTTTCAAATATTCTCAAATTAAGGAAAATACTTTGCCATTAATTGTATAAAAACAATTCATACCGATGTTAGGATGATTCAGAATCTTCATGATTCGTACTTCTCGAAACAACTATTAAAGAAAACAGGTAGATATTTTTTTGTTAAAAAAGAACACTAAAGCAGGGAACCAATCAGAATGTTCACTAAAAGAAATTCATCTGCTGACCACGTGATACAGGTCTAGATGCTGGCAATGAGCTAAGAAACCAGAGACCTGCTCCTCAGTCTGAAGGTGACTTCTCTGACCTCCAGGACAATTTTAACTACACGAATTCAAGTGTTCTCTTGAATATACCACACACGACGAAGCAAACCTTTATTCAACTATTCTTTATTACTACGGATAAAAGAAAGATTGTGGAAATGAAACTAAGTGATCTTTCATGTGATTTTTATCCAAGATGTATATATCTTTATGAGAGGAATGATACAAACCTACATATAAACAAAATTTGAAAAGAAAAAACACTATTTTGAGTAGCATTTTTAAGGAGATTTGTACATCAAAGAATAATTAAAATACTGTTACTATTTTACATAAAACCCAAAAAATGAATGTCACGTGAAGTATGAACATTAAAATTTCCCTCCTTTTTATTTTACTTTTTAAGCAGTAAGACTCATTTTTCAAAAGCATGACTTGGCACTGTCTTTGCTCTCTGTTGTCCGAGCATGTGTTACATTCAAAATCAAGCAATTAACTCAAGAAAATAGAGGAACCAATAATTGGTTAAATTCTAAAAACTCTGTATGGAGATGTATAGTTTATCAGGATAAAATCTAAAGTTAGTGTTTTCAGAGGTGACATTTCTCCAAGGAAGGTACATAAAGAACACGAAAAGATACTCAAGGTCATCAATCATTAGGGAAATATAAATCAAAACTACAGTGAGATATATCACTCATACTCATCAGGATGACTTCTATTTAAAAAAGAAACAACAGAAAATAACAAGTGTTTGGCAAGGAGATGGAGAAAGAACTGAAAGCAGGGGTATTCACATAGGTGCTTGTTATAACAAGTGCACAGAAATGCTATTCACGAAAGTAAAAGTCAAAGCAACTCAGATATTCAATGAAGAATGAGAGGATAAACAAAACAAATTTAAGACTGGAATATCATTCAATCTTAAAACGGAAGGCAATTCTGCTGCATACTATAGCATGAACATTATACTGAGTGAAAAGACAAATACTTTATGATTCTACTTAGAGATGAGATTCCTAAGGTATGCTAGTCAAATTAACAGAGACAGAGAGAATGCTGGTGTCAGACCTGGGGGGGACAGAGATATAGGGTATGGAGCTTCTGTTCTAGAAAGTGGGCAGTAGTGATGGTTGTGCAATAATGTGACTATACTTGATGCCACTCAACTGAAAACAGGCTAAAATGGTAAATCTTATGTATATTTTAACATAATTTAAAAACAGAAATATATGTCTACCTGGTTGTCCTCACTAGCCTCACGAATTTCTACATGAAAAGCCTAGGGTGTACATAGTCTGCGTGTGTGATCGTATGTGCATGTACCTTTATACATATATTCATAATTTTTATGAAATTCACACTTGTGACTTTAGTAATTTTAAATGACAGAGCAATAAATAATACGTTAAAGCAAATTCATTCATGTTCAAAAACAGCTCATTTCTGTAGCTGTGAGATGCTCTCTGTTCCAATACTGGGACAAAGAGCTCGCAGCAGAGCCTCTCGGGGTGTCAACGCACAAAACCATCTGCTCCCCGGGCTCTGACACAGCACGCCCTCCACACTTTCTTTGTGCTCACTGGCCGCTCAGCCATCTGCTGAAGCTTTTTCCCTCTATGAACCTTTAAACATGGAGCTCCTGGGGACTCAGCTCTTAGCCCCCTTGCTCTCTTCCTGTGGGTTTACCATGGTTTCACGTATCAGTATGCTGATGCCTCCTAAATTTAAATTTCTCATCCAGAACATTCTTACCCTAACCTTTATATCCAAGTACCTGCTCAGTATTTTTACTTGGCTGCCTCACAGTAGTCCAAATCTAACACTTGATTTCTCACACCGAACGTGATCTTTCTCTGGGTTTCCCTAACCCATCCATCTAACACAGTTACAGAAACTTTGATTCATCCTTAATGACCTCTCCTTCCTAATCTCTAGATCAGACCTACTGAACTACCTCCAAAACTTGTCTCAAACCTACCAGCTTCTACCCATCTACACTGGCACCCCTGCCACACCAGCCCCACTGATTCAGGCCACCATCCTGCACCCTGTCCTCCGGTGCACAGACCACGAAGCTCTACACTGCTGTAGGTGCTACCTCCTCTTCCTCGTCAGTCTCAAGGAAGCACATCAAATTGCAAAAGACTGAGGACAACATATAGTGATTTTGAGGTTTTTTTATTAATTCTTATGGAATTAATGGTAAATTTTGGTGTTTTACTCTCGCAAGCAAAGTGGTGGTGGAGATCTATCTCATAATCAATGAAAACATACCCAAGTCTCCTGGCAGCCCCACGTTGGAGAACAGGCAGGCTAAAGGGATGGATTAGCTGCCTGTCTTTCAGGCACCCCTCGATAAGAGCTTTTTTTATTTAATTGTTTTTCAAGTGGGACTTTTGGTAGCAACAAATTTATTAATTTAGTCTCTGACTGGAACCCAGAATAGAGCTATTCTGTTCACCCAAGAACGGAGAAGAGGTAGGTAGCGGTATAGTCATGTGAAAACGGGAACACCTAATAAAGACAGCAGTAGACAGAGGCTGCTCTGCTTCTCTGAAGATGAAGTTACAAGAAGGGCTGAGGTTCTCATCAGAAAGCAATTTCTTATTCCAGTTAAAACAATAATACAGTCATTGGCTCCATGATTCTCAGAGACATTTTGATTATACCCTTAGTTTCTTCACTAATGTCCTTTACACATAATGTTTCAACTTTGCTGCAGATTCCAAATTAAGGTCAGAGTTCGTTAAAATTGTGTGTTGAATTAAAGAAATAAGTGCTGAGCGATGGCTCTAGACAAATGGCTGGGAGAAGCAGACACTGTTGTTTGGACTCTGTGACAGCTACTGTCAATGTCCAGAGGCCTTTGTAGTTTCCTCCCTGGTTCTTGGCTTTGGTCCAGATAACTGAAGTAATTATTCTGTGGATGAATAATTGTTCGTTTCAGCTCTTCCTTTTTAGGGCTTAGGTTCAGGATTAGCTAAATTCCACTGATATTAATCAACCTCAATTATGAGAACTTCTCTTTTCTCCTTTCAACTACTCCTGTTCCTTCCATTTCTTCTGCTTATTACCCTTTTTTTAATTGTTATTTTTTTATTTTTATTAATATAAAATATTTTTTTAAAATTTACATATACTTGCCATCAATTGTAATCCCCATGTATTCCCCATCACCATCTCACCAGTGCAC
>JAGFMF010011638.1:8804278-8827578 GCA_019455555.1 Galemys pyrenaicus | reverse complement strand
TTCACTATCTGTGCTTTAGGTGTTGTATCTCCAAAGATGTCATTGATGTGTATGTCATGTAGGGTTTTGCCTACTTTTTCTTCTAGATATTTTATGGTTGCAGGTCTTATGTCTAAGTCCTTTTATTACCCTTTTTGATAGTGGGAAAAATCTGTTTTTGGAAGTAGCCAAATGGGCATGGCTTAGGCAATCCTGCTCCATTTACAGCCCAGCATCATGGCCACAGGCCAGTCAAAGGCACATTCTTGTCTCCCCAGCCAGACTGCTCGCCATATTGTCCTTGGCCTTATCAATATCATGAGAATAGTTCTCTACTTGCTTGATCATGAGGCAGATGGAGGGCAGCTCTGCAGTCTGGGGCACTGGACAGAGGCAAGAGTCCAGCCCGTTTCTCCTGGGAGAGGTCCTCCAGGCTGCCCTCAGAGACACCTGGCTCAGAGAAGGCAAAAGAAGGTCAGACCTTGTGCTTTTCAGCACAGCCTTCTTAGTCTTACAAGTATTTTGCTCTGGGTTGGTTTGGGGAGGAACAGAAGCACTTCTTTGCCTTCCTGTGAGCTTTGTAAAAATTCTATCTGTGCCTTGACAGCAGCCTACTGGCTGCTGCTGACCCTGCAGGTGATGTTCATCTTCAAGAGACTATAAGGTCCTGGTTTGGACTCTCAGAAGGGACGTTCAGGGAGTACAGGCATGGACTGCCAATACTGAGTGAGTATGTAAACTAAACCTTCTGCTTTTTAATGTCTAGGTTCATCACGCTGCTCCTTTTTAGCCTTCAAACCTTTTACTGGGGAACTAAGTATTTTTTAAAGATAGATTTATTTATTTATTTACTTACTTACTTATACAAAAACTAGGTGTAGGCCAGAGGTGCTGGGGGTGAGAGGATTCACCAGAGACAAAGTAGGGAGCAGAACAGGTGATTTTATTGAAATATACTGCTAAGGGGAACTTCAGGAAAGACAGGAAAGGTCTGCTGTGACATGAGGGCCAGCTCCCTGGCCAGGGATCTGACTCAGGCCGCAGCAGGGGTAGCATGAGAGCATGAGATCTAACCCTATGCCACGAAGGAGGTCTACTGCACACTAAGTGTTTTATAAAGTTTAAGAGAGTGGCAGCATAACAACGAGACTTTCTTAAATTCTTCCCATGAAATAGTTAAGAAACAGATGTGAATATGTACTAGCTGACTTCTAACTTACAAAAGAAATGATTACTCACTATTACTTGCCAAACTTGACAACTTGTAGTCAATTATTCATTGCCAAGAGAAGGAATACTTTTTAAATGAGAGGCTGTGCCACTTTCCCCGGTTTTATCTGCACAGGTAGATTATAAGACTCTTAGTTCTTACATACTAGATTTTCTATAGCATGAGTCACTCAAGGCCGCCCACTTAGGGCTTAAGCTGGCACACAGCAAATATCAAATAACTTCAGAGCGTATATTAAACATACAGACTAAATTTGAAAAAATGGCTTAATCTCATAAATCATAGAATCAAAACTAGATGCCACTTTGAAGTCATAAGGTTGACAAAAATTAAGAAATCTGACAATATGAAGTGCTGGCAAGAATGTGGAGGCACAGCAATTGTTGTACAGTTTACACAGAAGTATAGGTTGGGGCATCCACCTTAAGAAAAATTTGGTATTATCTAGTAAAGTGCAATGCCCTTCAACTTAGCAAGTCTCTTCAAATTTGAGACACATATTTTTTCTATACATCTTCACGAAAAGATATACACGATCACTGCAGCACTATCTATAATAGCAAAAAGCTAACTAATATGAAAAAACAAAAAGAAACAGCAGGAAAAACAACAAATCCACCAGTAGTAAAACGTGTGAAGAGTACTGTGTCTACTAGAGGGCGAATGGGTGAACTGTGGCAAGTCACACACTGGCGCACAATGAGAGGAGTGAAAATAGAGGAACTATTACAGACTGAAGCGATGAATTGCAGGCACTGTTACATGACAAAAGCAAGTTGCAGAAGATAGGCCCTTCTCAAGTAAATAATAGTGTTTTATGTAGATTATACACATACGAAGAAAGTTCTAATAAGAAAGATCAAATTCTGGGCCTCCCTGGTGGCGCAGTGGGTTAAGCAGCGCACTATGAAGCAAACCGCGGCCACTGCAGCACGAGTTCGATCCCTGCTGCCGGCCAGGGTGGGGACCCACATGGTGCAGCAGACCTCTCGGGCTGTGCCCGCTGCTCCCCTCAGCAGTGTACTTCCCTTGATCTGCCTGTTCTGCTCCCTGCTCTGTCTGTGGTGAATCCTCTCACCCCCCGCACCTCTGGCCTGTACCCCAGTACTTGTATGCATAAATAAATAAATCTTTAAAAAAATAAATAAAAAAAAAAAGAAAGATCAAATTCAGAATAACAGTTATATTTAGGTAGGAAAAGAAAGGGATGGAGCCAAGAAATAGCACATATAGCTTCAACTTTATCTGTAATTCTTTCTTAAGATTAGAAATGCAACGTTTTAGTCCAATACATAATTTTTTTGAGAAAGCAAGATTTTTTTAAATGGGAGAGTCTGAAGTCTCATAGTCCCAAAATAAAAACAGATTTGTTTACTATGTTAACAAACTGCCTAACTTTGAGAAAATGGGAGTATAAATCTTCAAATAAAAAATGAACATAAGACTTCTAAAGCAGCCATAAGATTACTCTGAAACTTACTGGTGATTTAAATATTCTAGAAATTTCCTTCATATCTCTTTTAGTAAATGTTTTATATATATATATGTTTTACAGTCAATAAAGTTAAGCAATTAGAATAGAGGGTTTAAGTGCTGGAAGCAGAATATAATCATCAAAAACAAAGCAAGAAACTACTAGCAAAATCAAAACAAAAACTAAGTGATTCTTTATGACTAACCCTTAGTGATTAATGCTTAATTTTAAAGAGGCAGGGGAATTTAACTTTCTTGTAGAGAAAGATTTCCTTGAAGAAATGACACTAAGGCTGAAATGTGAGGAATGAGTCAGGATTAATAAAGTGGAAGAAGATCAAATGCCTCGTGCAGAGGGTGGGGTGAGAAGCTATGAAGACCTGGAGGCTGGAATAGAGGATTCAAATGGGAGCAGTTGAAAGAAAGTCCCAGACGTTGGAGGAGTAAGAGATGAGAGCAGGAGAAACTGTGGGATGGGGAAGAGCCAGTGGGCACTGAGGGAGAAGAGGAGGGCCTGGATACCATGTCAAAGGACTAGACTTTTAAACTACTGAGAATGGAGGACCAGCTACCATCTAAATAAGAAGGCACAAAGGTATATTTTGTACCCTCCATGACTTTCTGAATTCTGTGTGTGTGTGTGTGTAGGGATGCAAAGAAGAGGCAGAAAAGAGCAGTTAGAAGGCAGCTGGGAAACCAAAGGGTGAGGAAACAGTAGCTTTGTCTGGGGTGACCATGATGGAACATGATATGCAAATGATATCCAAAAGATATGCAAGAAACAGAATCACACAACACAAGGATGAACTGGATGACGAGCATGGGGAAGAAGAAGACATCAAAGATAGTCCTGAGGTTTCTGGATTGTACTTGGGGACAATGTCATTCACTAGTGAGGCACCAGAGCAGGGCAAGTGTAAGGGTCACTGAGCAGGCGGGGCAGAAATGTATGTTTAGCATTAGAGGTGATGGATGAGATTGTGCTATCTTTGAGAGATTACAACAAAACTCCAACTTGAGTATAAACCCATGAATGTGTCTACTTAGGAAATGGCCTCAAAGAGAATAAGGAGGAACCTTAACACCAAGTCTTGTGGAAGATCCAACATCAAATAGCCAAGGAAAGGACACTGACTCCATTTGGAGGAAAGAGAAAAAAAGGGAACCAAAAAGGCAGAGGGACAATAAAACTGTGAGAGTTAGAATTAATGAACATATGGATCTGGCTCCATGGCACTCAGCTTCAACTGTAAGATGGTTTCTATTTCTAACTCTCTTTTCCCCCATTTTTACTTATTTCTACTAACTTAAAAAATCCTAAGTCATAGATTGACTGGGAACAGTAACAGCATTAGCTGATGCATCAGAGACATTCAGATTGATCTGTGGATCTAACCTCACCACGGTGCTTCTCCCTGGAAATGGCCAGCTCTCAGGCGCCTGACCTCATCACACTCCCAAGTGGGAGAACCTGAAGCTTCAATTTGAGGGACAATGGCAAATGGATTCTGCATATACTCTGAGTACACTTGCGCTGGAAGGTGCTTTTGCGTACCTTGTTTGGGCACAGCATTTATACATTAAATATGTCCAAGAACACGTCATGGAGCCCTTTGTCCCGTAACCAAGGAGGGCAACAAGTTTAGACAAGTTTGATTTTTGGTCAGCGAACTGCTTGAAACAGTTTGATCTTTGAATAAATCTGGCTGTCTCATCTCCAACATTTAAACTGCAGATATTTTTCAACTGGACATTAACATAATTGATAATACCACCTAAAAAAAAAAACTTGTTTGAACGACTTTTCCCTCAAAAGTCATCATATTTCAGCGTGAAAGACATACTTCTTCACGCTGTATGCTAAACAGACATCGGGCAACAACTGTGATTTTACGATAATCCATTTTCAGTATTTCCTTCAGAACAGAATCACGATCTGAGGCTTGACGCTGACCACTCATTTCATGGAGAATAGAGCCAGGAGCAATTGTGCATTAGCTACAATCTCATTTGTTTACATAGCAGTATCATTCCTGGCAGAATTAAAATAAAAAATGAAAACCTTCCTGTGTTTCATCATTACTGGTGATATGATTTCACTGATATGTGATGTGGAATATAAAAAACAAAGAAAAAGAAGAGATAAACCCTGAAGTCTGACTACAGAATTAAGCTACCTGAAGGGGAAGGGGGAGTGTGGGAGCAGAGGCATAGAACATGGTAAAGGAGTACGGGTCTTCTGCTGGTGGGTGTGGGATGGCCACACACATTTGTAGCAGTGCGAAATTATATCCCTAAAACATACACTATGCTGCAAACCAACGTTACGTCAATAAACATCATTTAAAAAATCTGTGTGTGTGTGTGTGTGTGTGTGAGCTACAAATAGTATGTGGAAAATACTGAATCCAAAGATGTTTAAGAATTCAAAGGCGGGGCCTCCCTGGTGACACAAGGGGTTAAGCGCCACACTATGAAGTATCCGCAGCCACTGCAGCATTTCAATCCCCAGCCAGGGAGGTGACCCACATGGTGCAGCAGACCTCTCTTGCCTCACCCGCTGTTCCAGTCAGTAGTGTATTTCAGTCAATCTGCTTGTTTTGCCTCCCGTTCTGTCTCTGGTGAATCTTCTCACCACCCCATACCTCTGGCCTATACCCCCATTCTTGTATGCATAAATAAATAAATCTTTAAAAAAAGAATTCAAAGACCCAAACTTTTAATAACTTCATGTTTTAGAATTTTTCATCTGTTGGGATATCAAATTAGGTTACTCTTATCTATCAATGATGTTAGCAGTGGAAAGTAATATTTCATATAGCTATGTTATATACAGAAGATGATAAAGGAGGGGAATATGCTTAAATTCAGATCAAGTTCAGAACAAGATTTAATCAAACATTTTTGAAGAGGAGATTAATGAATACTCGTTTAAAATATATGTGACTCCCTATGTTTATAGCAGCACTCTTTACAATAGGTAAGATTTGGAAACAACCTAAATGCCCAAAAACAGATGGGTGGATTAGGAAGCTATGGTACATATACACGATGGAATACTATTCAGCAATCAAAAAAGAAAAACTAGACGCATTCATAGTAACATGGATGGAACTGGAAGGGATTATGCTCAGTGAAGTAAGTCAGAAGGCAAAAGGAAAATACCAGATGGTTCCTCCCTTAGGAGGAACATAAGGGAACCAAATAAGGATCAAGGAAAGGAATAAGAACAATAATAATAATAATAACAATAAAGACACAAAAACCAAAAATGAAAAGACAAGGACAAATTGGGGACACTTGGTGGGGAGGGAAAAGGGGGAGGGTTGAGGGCAGACGGGAGCACAGGGGACTGAGATGATGGTGCACTGATGATATGGTGATGGGGAACACATGGGGATTACAATTGATGTCAAATATATATATAAATTAAAAGGGGAAAAAGAGTAAAAAGAAAGCAAATCCTGGAAATTGGTGCAAATATGTCACAGAATCTCTGTGGAACAAATATTAATAAAATTGAGATGGTCATAAAAATTAAAAAAATATATACGTGCTATCACAATCTGTTTTTTAACAAGCACACCTATAACAAAGAGAGCATGTTTTGCCACTTTTTAACTCTAGGACTTGACAGCAAATCCGAAAGAGAATAGATTATCCCTAACTTCATTATTTATTTTTTAGATAAGACTCACTGGAAGTCGCTACTGGTATATAAACTGGTAAGATCAAATTTAGGATTATACAGAAAAGTGTAATTCACCTAATAAAATGTTCTATAGTGTAAGAGAACTAATCATTTTCACAACATTTAAAGGAAAGGAAATCTATGAACATAGGTGTGTATCATTTTAAAAACAACAACATACACGTGTACTGGCTACATTTGGTGAATTCTTTCTTTTGCTATTACTTTCCCAGATTAAAAAAACCAAAATTACTATCATTCTTTAGATGCCTATTTGGAAAAGCAACACATTAGCAACAAGATGAGCAGGATTAATAACAGAAATTATTTGTCATCCACAAGTGCAACTGTTATTTAGGTAAATGAGGTAACGTTGGATTTCAGTTTGAAGCAGTACAACTTCGATTCCAAGACATTTTGGGGTCCCCTGGGGAATATGGGGCTCACGTACTATGTGCATTTCACATGACAAGCTGGAACTGCACTAAACGCCACTTAAGACCACTGTTTACCAGAGCCACTGCAGCTACATCCGGGAGAAGTGGGCCATAGGCAAAGCCACAGGCACATTACACAATTTGGGCATTTTGAGAGGATTTCCTGTGGGTTTAGCAAAAATTTGTCTCCCTGCGGCTCCAGCCCAAGGAAAATAAATGGCATCCTGGGATAACTCACACAACTACAAATGATTAGCTGAAAGACTAGAAGTTTCTCCCAGAAAGACCCATAAGGTAAATTATCTCACACTCACACAATAAAAAGAACCCATAGGCCTTTCATGTTCTCACCGATCAGAAGATACAGTGCTTTAAAAAAGTTATACTGGCTGTCAAATTTCAAAGAATCTCAGTAAGTACATTTTAATTTAAGTAAGAATCAAAGCAGGTATAAGCACACCATACTAAACATTTCATATGACAAGGTTCTCTCTGATTTAGGAATCTAGCATTATCTATGTCACATTCAATAGGGAAAACACACCTATGATCCCATTGCAGTCTTACAAAATCAGTGTATATTATTTCACTATATAAAAACAACACAACAACACACAGCGCGTAGGTGCTAGAATATTTGCTTCATTTTTCAGGTAATAAAATGTGTATCTGAGAATGTTTTTCCACTTAGTTAATGAAGAAACATGAGAGAGCTTTGGTTAACCAGGGCAGTCTCCATCCTAATTGCTTTTATTGCTCCCTCTGCTATTTTATATTTTCACCCTTGTTCACATCTAACTGAAAGACTATTTCTTATGGATGAAGGAAAGCAAATACTGCAATAAAAGGGAACCCCACTTATGAACAAAATGAATTCAAACAGACTTTTAACTAAGTAGAATCCTGACCACTTCAAAATATTTGATAAAGTTTTAGTCTACTGAATTAAAAAATACACATTCCCTCAATATGGTTCATGCATTTGAATAGATGCTTTTAACAACTATCTTGTAAATATTATTTAATGTTATTAAATATTTTAATATTATGTTTTATATAATACTATTATGCATTTTAACATAATGATGAAATATCATATCATACCTAAAAGGAAACTTAGGATTACACAGAAAAGTATATATTTATAATAAATTTACACTCTAATTACTTACTATTAAAGTAAGTAAATACCTTTTGTAGACTGGTAGGATTTAGCTGAGTTTTGTCTATTATTTTCACAGCCACCTAAAAAAAAAGAATTGTTAAACTATATTTGAGATACATATTCCATTAAGCAAAAACTTACAAAGAAAACACTTTTTGTTTCACTCCTAACTATATAAAATTTACACTAGGTGTTCACGTAACTGTCGTAGGGCTTTGGCAACCTGGCAGTCTTAGGACAGATTTCGCTGACCAAGTCTTTACCCTATTTGATCCTGAGTCCATGATATCCTGAGTCCCTCTGCTATTTCTTCCAAGTTTATACTTTTGAAGTAAAAGTCATTCTGTACCTTAATCTTTTACTCACAATCTTGGTAAGTCACACTTTTCAGAGCAGAGAGCCTTAGAAGAAATTGCACAGGTTGAGTTTGATGTGACTAAAATGATGGTGAAAGCGGAGTCACCAGACACCCACGCTCACGTACAGCAGACAAAGCGGACATGAGTGTCCCTATGTCCCTGCTTAACACCGTCTGTGTCTGAGCAGCTCTGGGACTGAAAGGACTAAACTCCACTGGACATCACCATACTATTGACACTGCAAAGTGAAATCTTACTAAAAACATTTTGTGACTGAGATCGTTTGTAATAACCTAAACAGATCCAGTAAGAATTAAGCAATCCAGCTGTTCAACTGTTCTCAGAGCTTGATATGTAAATCACTACATATGTTAATAGTGTTATTAAATATGCCAGTTTTTATATATAAGCACACATAATTCAAAACACATGGCATTTTAGAAACCCAATTCTCTTATTACTTGAGAATAACATCTGCATATTAGTACTTGTTCAATGTGGTCTCTAAATAGATAGACATTACTAGCTGACTTGCCACACACTTATCCTTTAAGCAACAGTTAACAAGAACTGCCCCTGCTGTCCTGGGGTTGAGAAACCCGGGTGTCAGAACACACAGTGAAGACAGGAACCTGGGGAAGAAGCATCTGCAGCGCACCTGGTTCTAGGAGATGCTGCCAAGGTGGGATGATTCTTCTCTAGGCGTTAAAAGGTCACTCTCTGTGGTGGTGGTGCTCGATCTACCTGCTCAGCTCCAGTCACACACTCCTGTTGATCCACAACTACAACTGTCCCTCCGCCCCACCCACAGCCACAGGGAAGCTTTTTTAATGAGATTCTGCAGAGGTCCAAGTACAGAGTGAATGGCAGCAGGAAGACTTACCTCTCTACCAGTCAGAACGTGTCTCGCCAATTTCACTTTGGCAAAATTGCCCTTCCCTATTGTTTTCTGTAAACGGTAATTTCCAATGTGAGGCTGTTCGTCTGTTGCTGACGTAATGGAGTTTCTACACCGCGGGATGTTCTGTCTGCTACTTGATTTGGTAGGCTGGACATGTGGCTCGGTGTATCCATCCACAGATGTATGCTAAGAAAAAAGTTGTAAGATTTCATTATTAACTAAATTATAAGTAGACTGCAGTTATTTTTGATAATTCACCTTTGATGAAAACATATTGTTCCACAAGATTTCAAAGTCTGAACAAGCATTTGTAATTTCTACTTGACTTTAGCTTCTTTTGTAGGAGGATTATAACTACTTAAAATGAAACATTCTGCCCAGCTTTAGGTATACACCTAGCTAAAGGTATATGCCTTTAATTAAGAAATATAAACAGATAGCCAGCAGCCCCAAATACCATGACACCTCTGTGGGTGTTCCCCTTTAGGCTGAGTTGACCAAACCATCCAGAACTAAGTCATTAACAAACAGAGGGTCTTTAAAAGTGGCAAGGGCACTGACCTCATCATTCTGTTTCTCTAAACTAGCACAGCTACTTGTCTCCTTCACTTTCATTGCTGTACATGTAACTTGGCCTTGAACCACCAGCTGTGTACTTCAGGTCAATTAATAATCAATTTCTGCCTGGAATCATGACCTCGTGCCCACTGGATCCCACCCCTCCTCACTGCTATTCTTGAGGCACTGAGGTCACTTTACCTCATCTTCTCCCACTGGTCCGTACCTGCAATGAGCTGATCTCGCTCACCTGTGGGCTTATTAGTACATGGACCCAGGTGAAACTGCCGAATTAACTATCCCACCAGCTATGATTATTCCTACTCTCGTCTAGTTTTAACAGCATTCTGACAACCATACAACTTCCAGCAGTTTCTGTGAAAACACAGAATCACACATGATAAATGTAATATTTTTGGTGCAACAGCCCCAAGCTAGTCATCAAGAAACCATGCTATGTGTCAGCTCACTCCCTAAAACTTTTGTCATCCCACAAGGAGGGCTTGCCCAGGCTGAGGAAAAGAGATGCAGAGCAGAGCCCTTATCAGCTGAGACCAGGTTAAATCAACTGACCCTCCCAAACTGATCCTGACTGGCGAGAAATAAAATATTCTTGTTGGCTTAAGTCAGGAGGGGTGGAAAGACTTGTTACACAGCAACATCAGACAAAACTGGCAGACAAAACTATCAGTATATTTCCCCATCAAAAGGCAAATGGAAGGGGACCATGACCAATTAAGAGAGTCTTATCAGATATTCAAATTCTACTAAATGTCTGCAAACAAAAAAAAAAGGAAGCGGTGATACAATCAATTCCCTAAGGAGACACTCTTGATCAAGGACTGGACCCCTGACAAGTTGGTGGCTTCCCTCAGGAATATGGGGAAACAGAGTGGTCAACAAACATTTTCTGCAGAGTCAGCTTAGGGTAAATGGACATTATCAGGTTTTTTCTACCCTCCTGCCATTAGCATCAATGATGGACACCTGTGGTCTTACGCGCAAACAGGATGGCGGCACCTGGAGCATGGTGTGGGCCTGCGTGAGTGGGCCCACCGGAGCAGAGGTGCTGGGCCTATAAGATGGCAGCAGCGGACGGGTGAGGCAGCAGCGGACCATGCGGCAGAGAGCAGTGGACACTGTCAGAGGATAGCTAAGAGAAGAAAGAGCTATAGGGATTCGCAGGAGGACCCAAGTCGCTGTCTCCCTACTGCCTTATTTCCCCTAACCTGTGGGGGTGATGCCAAGGGTTCCAAGGTTCTCTTTCAAGCTGACTGAACCAACTGACGAACCTACCTAGACTGGGATGTTTGCAGAATAGTCAGCTAGTAAAGATCTTACACCTTCGAGGAGTTGCTGCCTGCAGGGTAAGTGGAAATTATCAGGTTTTCCACACTCCTGCCATTAGCATCAGTGATAGACCCCTGAGGTCCTGCACATGTGACTGATGGTGGGCACCTCAAGTAGGGTGTGGGCATGCGTAGGTGGCGACCTGTGCAAAGACACTGGGTATATAAAGCTAACATCATGGTCACAGGGATACCAAGCACAAAAATGTGGCGGTGGAAGCAGAGGCAGAAGCAACAGCAGCCCAAGTGAAGATTCGCCAGGGGCTAGGCCTGGCAGCCTCCAGAGACTCCACCCCCATCCCGCCTGTAGGGTCAGAGAATAATCAGGTATTTCCACCCTCCCACCACTGTGATGATGGACACCTGCAGTGCTGCAAACATTCCAGGGTGGGCATGCGCAAGTGGACATGACACCTGAGTTTGACATGGGCTTAAATGGGCGGCGTCATAAGGATGCCAGGACCAACCGACAGAATCAACAGGACCGACAGTACTAACGAGCAGCAGAGAACAGTAGAAAGCAGCCGAGAGGGTGAGATACACTGGGGGCTGGCAGGCCTGCCAGCCTCCCGGCACCCCTGCCTGCCATGTACCTGGCCACCTCTACTAATAAAAGCATAAAAAGCCACTGAGGGCTCCAAGATTCTCCTTCCCTAACCCGTCTGCCTAGAACCATCCCGAACCTGCCCTGTGCCTCCCTTCCTGGCTGCTACACCGCCCCACCTGCCACATACCTGGTCGCCTCTGTAATCTTTCTGCAAAGATTAATAAAAGCCTGAAAAAGCCACCAAGGGCTCCAGAACTCCTCCTTCACCTGTCTGCTTGGATCACAGAGAACCTGCCCTGTGCCTTCCTGCCGCTACACTGTCTGTCCATATTTTTTTCGGTCTTAAATATCCAAGAAACTTTCTTAGCACCAAACAAAACACACCAAAAAGCTGGGCATGGCTCCTGAGGCAGATGGCTGGCCCCTGGTCTGACGTATCACATCATGGGGTGCATGATGACATGGTCTCTGGCTGGTCCTACCAAAAGAGAAGATTCTGGAAAAACCACCGGTATAAAGCTGTGTCTGTACTTGTAGACCAAAGGAGAGGACAGAGTAGTTCTGAATCCTTCCTCTTACATTGAGAGGTTGTATATTCTCCCAAATCCTAACTCTTGAGATTAAGCACAATCATTTCATGAGCTATTCAGCTTATACAGGGTGCATTTATACGAGGCTTAACAAATTTTATGAATCTAAATAAAATATAATTAATAATGCATAAAAACAGGAGCAGGGACACCACCCAAATTCCCCCCACCAGTGCACCTCAGGACAGCCGCAGCACCCTGCGGAGCCTCGGCTTTCCCCGAGGGAGCACTGACCAATTGTGTGGGAGAGCTAGTCTCACTCCTGCCTCACTCTCAAGGAGGAAACCTGGCAAGAACACAGACTGAGCTCAAGCTGCACAAATCGGTGAGTTTCACTACGAATAAGCTCAGCCTTCGGGCTACTGCTGTAAGAAATGAAGACAGGGCAGTTAGAACGTCTTGTATGTTTCAGTCCCCAGTTTTAGCCAGAAGGCGCAGCGCTGGCCCTGTTGCCCTGTGCAGCAGGGCTGGAACGCCTCAACGCCTTCTGCAGAGGCGGCAGCAGAACCCTGAAGCGAGGACCCCTAGCCCAAGTGCGGGGGCAAAGTGGTTACAGGTGATGGTTCCACAGACTCTTCAGGTCTGTATCCCATGGATGCCCCACTTCACCTCCCAGGCCTGCCCTGCCTTTAGCACCAAGTTCATATCCTCCACCTGGCCCATGGCTCTTCAAGTGCCTGTATTCTTATCTATAAAATGGAGGTAGTGGTAAAGCCATCTCAGAGTTGTTCTGAGGATCAGATAAAAGAACCTATGTAAAGGTGCTTAGAACAGTAGGGGCAAGCACTACTGTTAATGAAACCACACAAGGAAATTTAAAAAAAAAAAAAGAATCCCCTCTTAGGCCATGTAACCAACCCCAAATCTTCAACAGGTCCAGGAGTGTCTGAGGCCAGCCACCACTTACAGGACCAGTGTAGGGTTAGAGAAATCAGGTCTTTCCACCCTCCCACCACTGGTGTGATGATGGACACCTGTTGTGCTGCGAGCACTCCAGGGTGGGCATGCGCAAGTGGACATGACACCTGAGTTGACTTAAATGAGTGGGCTTAAATGGGAGGCATCATGAGGACGCCAGGACCAACAGGACTGACCAACAGCGAGAGCACCAACGAGCAGCAGTGAGAGCAGTGGGAGAATAGAAGAGCAGCAAGCAAAGCAGCCGAGAGGGTGAGATGCGCTGGAGGCTGGGAGGCCTGCCAGCCTCCCGGCCCCCCGGCACCCCTGCCTGCCATGTACCTGATGCCACCTCTCATGTAGAGATCAATAAAAGCTTGAAAAAGCCACCGAGGGCTCCAGGACTCCCTTTCCTTGACCCATCTGCTAAGAACCATCCCGAACCTTGCTCCTGTGCCACCTTTCCTGCCGCTACAACCAGTTTTAGGATCAGTCAGGATTCTTGCCTGCAAGCTACAGAAACCAACTCCGGCTAATTCAAGCAGAAAATGATGTGATTTTTTGGAGTCTGCAGGAAGCTTGAAAAAAATCCTCAAGAATGAACCTTGTATTCTAATGGAAAGATAAGAATGTGCAAAATATCAACACAAGCACACTTGGTAATACAGGTGTAGGATAAATGAGTTATCAGGCCTTTGACCGCCTTTCTGCCCCTAGCGTGGATGCCCAGGCCGAGGGGGGTGGGCACGGGACACGTGCACCGACGACTGTGGACACCTGGGCCCGGGGCACGGGAGTGAGCATGCGCAAGTGTGGGCACCTGTGTGGAGAGGCCAGGGGAAAGGACAGCATCGCTCTGGGACTGGACTGCAGTCACAGGGATGACCCTGATGCAAGGCCACCAGACGACACAAGACTGAGACGGCCAGGTGTAGTGGCAGGAAGGGGCGGCACAGGAGCAAGGTTCGGGATGGTTCTGGGTAGACGGGTCAGGGAAGGAGAGTCTTGGAGCCCTCAGTGGCTTTTCATGCTTTATTTAGTAGAGGGGTGCCGAGGGGCCGGGAGGCCTGCCAGCCCCCAGCGCATCTCACCCTCTCGGCTACTTCTCTCTGCTGCTGCTGCTGCTGCTCGTCAGTACTGTCTGTTGATCCTCGCAGTTCTGTCTGTTGGTTCTCACAGTTCTGTCAGTCCTCACAGTTCTGGCGTCCTCATGACGCCGCCCATTTATGCCCGTGTCCAACTCAGGTGCGCTCACTTGCGCATGCCCACCCTGGAATGCTCGCAGCACTGCAGGTGTCCATCATCAGTGGTGGGAGGGTGGAAATACCTGATCAACCTCTACCCTACACCAGGGAACGCGCAAAGGGGTGACAAGGATCTAGACAGGGAGGGGAGACAGCAGTCCAGTCTCAAGATGAGCTCATGCTGTTTGTCGAAGAAGAATTCAATAACTTAAATGGGCCATCTATTTATTTAAGTTACGATGTTTGCTTTTTTGCTCAGGTGTAGTCTCCCCCTCCAGTTCACCCGTTCACTGTCACCACAGTCCCTCAGGCTCTTCCTGTCCCTGTCTTGATCTCAACCCCCACCCCCTGCAGAATGTCTCTGATTTATAGTCATCTGTTTATTTTTGTTTTGTTATGGTTTTGTTATTTTTTTCCCCCTTGATCTCCTATACTCTATAAGTGAAACTATCTGGTATTTTTCTTTTTCCTTTTGACTTATTTCACTGAGCACAATCCTTTCAAGCTCCATTGATGTTGATGCGAATTGCATTAGTTTATCTTTTTTGATTGCCAAATAGTATTCCATTGTGTGCGTGTGTGTATGTGTGTGTGTGTGTGTATACATATACACATCTTCTTTAGTCAGTAGTCTATTTTTGGACATTTGGGTTGATTCCAAATGTAGGGTAAGTGAAGGTTATCAGGGTTGTCCATCATCCCGCCATTAGCATTAATGATAGACACCTGTGGTCCTGCACACAGGCCTGATGGCGAGCATCTGGCGTAGGGTGTGAGCATGTGTAGGTGGGCACACCTGGGCTGAGACACGGAGTATTTAAGGGCATCGTGAGGATGCCACGAGCAGCAGCAGTGGCAGAAACAGAGTAAGCAGAGCAGGAGAGACAGCTAAAGCAGCAATCGACAGCAGCAGAGGCCAGAGAGCCCAGAGAGAGTGAAGATTTGCCAGGGCCTAGAAGGCCAACCAGTCTCCTTTATTATTGCAGAAAGATAACTAAAGGCCTGAAAAAGCCACTGAGGGCTCCAGGACTCCTTCTTTACCTGTCTGCCAGAATCATAGAGAACCTGCCTTGTGTCTTCCTGCCTCTACCCCAAGCTTACCTCTTATAAGTTGTGCGATAAACATAGGTGTGCATGTATTCTTTTGAATTAATGTTTTTGTGACCTTTGGGTAAATCCCTAGGAGTGGGATTGCTGGATCATATAGTAGTTCAATGTTTAGTAGACTGAGAAACCTCCATACAATTTTCCATAGTGGTTGGACCAGTTTGCATCCCCACCAGCAGTGTAGGAGGGTTCCTTTTTCACCACATCCTCATGGGCATCTTTTTTAAAGGCCTGCATCTGGAGGTAGTTTATACTATAGCATTCAAACTGAGTTACAGATCTAAAGCCCCATATATCTGACAAACCAAGTCATATTTAAAAGACAAGAGAAGTTACAGCTCGGCTAACAGGATAAATGAATAAACAAATGCATGAACAAGACAATAACAATGAAGAAAATCTCCTGTAAACCAAATCTCTATCTCATGACCTAATTTCATAGGGAATGGTAGTTCCTCTTTTCCTTGAAGCAAACAACTTTTTAAATCTAGAGAAAACCTGGGAGTAGGATTTCTCTTTTCATAATTATTTGCTATATGAGAATAGCAGTATCTTAGTTATCCTGTAGGAAAGCCGTGATAAAAATTATCATTCCTTGGAGCATTATGCACTAGGAGCTGTATTAGATGCTTTCCCTGTGCTACTTGTCCTACTCTCTCTAATGACTCTATAGAAACCACGTGGCTCCTGCTCACAGAGGACAATTATGGCCAGTGGTCTTGTGCCACTAGAGTCTCACCCTTTTGTTAATGTGGGTTTCATATTAATATTAACTAAAGTACGTGCTTGTAGCGGCAGGATGGAGGCGGCACCACTGGAGGCAGGTTCAGGATGGTTCTGTGCAGACGGGTCAGGGAAGGAGAGTCTTGGAGCCCTTGGTGGCTTTTCATGCTTTTATTTAGTAGAGGTGGCCAAGTACATGGCAGGCAGGAGTGCCAGGGGGTCGGAAGGCTGGCAGGCCTCCCAGCCCCCAGCGCATCTCACCCTCTCCGCTGCTTCTTTGCTGCTGCTGCTGTCAGTTCTCACAGTTCTGTCTGTTGGTGCTCGCAGTTCTCACAGTTCTGGCGTCCTCCTGACACCGCCCATTTATGCCCGTGTCCAACACAGGTGCACCCACTTGCGCATGCCCACCCCGGAATGCTCGCAGCACCGCAGGCGTCCATCATCAGTGGTGGGAGGGTGGAAATACCTGATCAACCTTTACCCTACAGTCCACCCCCTCAGGTTTTCCACCATACAAAGTATACATCAAATTATCCATCCAGCAATCAGCAAAATACAGTATCATACAAATGAACACATACGCCTAGGCAGGGCACCAACCTAGGGGCAAAAGACATTATTGGCACCAGCAGATGATCCTGCTACGAAGGCACCGATTACATGCGAGGCGGGAACCACTCACGGCATCTGCCGTCTCACGCCAGGAGTCGTCAGGCTTCCTGGCCTTCTCTGGCTGTGGTCTCAGCCACAAGCCACACACCGCACCCACCCCCAGGGTGCTCTCACTTTCTCTCGGGATTGGCTATTCTATTTTGGGGGTAATTGCCCAATCCCCAGGGTACTCTCTGCTGTCACTCCAACACTTGGCTTTTCATAGCCACCGTGTGACATGCAGACCCTGCACTCAGGCCAACCCTGTACACACGCACACGAGTCGGGGATCCGTGGATACAGCTCCACATGCGGCCTCTCTTGGGTCCCCTTCTTTGGCTGTGGGCTCCACCACAAGCCACGTTCCCATCCCGTCCCCCAAGGACGGTTCCTCAGCTCCTCACCCTCGCTTAACAAGCGGGGCATCACCCACAGGTGAATTTAAGAAACTCATCGGCCTTCTTTACCAAACAGGCTGTTTACCAGCCACTCTGGGTTTCCCCAACTTGTGCCAGCTTTTGCCAACCTCTCCTCTGCCTGGCTGCAAAGGGCTTCCTGCCTCTGCCACTTGGGCTTTTCTATGCCCAGGCTGCTTTTGGCCACCAAGGCCCACTGGCCATGCCTCCTGGGTGTACAATCATCCACCCCCAGGGTCCCACAAACACAACCTGCCTTCTGATAGGACTGTCAGTCCATTAGTCCTTTCCTTGTGTCAGCAGTGGGCGAGTTCTGAATCGTGGTCCTCTTTCGGTCTGCTGCCTCAGGTCATGGGCTGGTCCTCGCGGGCGTCTCCTCCTCCACTTAGGGTCTTGTCCCGCAGCTCCCGGACCGGAGCTCCTGCGCTCCTGCAGCATCTTCCTGCAGCGTCCTGGTCTTCAGCCACCTCCTGTGCTGCCATTGCTCTGCCAAGTTACATGTTCGAGGCCTGCCACCTCTCAGTCCCTCCTGCAGTCTTCTTAGGGCTCTGCACCCGTCTGCATTGAACCATCCTGCTGACTACGCCATTTGTCTTGCAACCATCCCAGATTGGGTAGGAGGTTCATCGTCGGTTCAAGCAGTTTCTTCGCTGCCGTCACGGTATCGCTCACACTCCACCACTCCACACCACCACACCACACCAGCGTCTCCGGGACACTAGCTTTATACACCTGGTGCATCAGCCCAGGTGCATCTACTTGCGCATGCCCACTCAGGCATGCGCACAGGTTTCCATCATCAGTGGTAGGAGGGTGGAAAGTCCTGATTAACCTTTTACCCTACAGTGCTTATATCTCCACGTCCTCCCTCTGAATAAAAAATAAAAATATAAAACTACTGAACATAATTGTATGCTGTCCCTAACACTGCTGGGGCAAATGGTCATCCGGAAAGTGAACAGCTCCCAAAGTAATACTGACCACTCCAGCAACACAGCAGAAAGAAAACTGGCATTCATTTTATTGAGACCACACAGGAAGCAGAGTTAGTCAAAGGGTGGAATTTTGTGGGAACAGGGGTGCTCGCACTATTTTTAAAAAGAGGATGGATTACAGTCTCAGTGCAAGTAAAAGGAAAGCTTTATAGTGTCTAATTTTGCTTAAGCTCTTTAATTCACAGAACTATTTCTGACTTTGTTGTTAGCATCAGAAAGTAGCCTGGGAACTCCAAAGTTCAGGCATCTGAATATGGTTCACAAAACACAGAAAAATCAGCACTTCAGAAGTCAAGCAGGCACTGAGCCCCCACAAGGCTGGCACCATGTTCAGGCCACAGGTAAGCACACCCCAAAATCGGGGCCCATCTGCAAGGGCTGAGCACAGGTGGCCGCGTGTATCAGAGTTGTTATTTATTCGAAACAAGGGAGGTTTTCTTCTACAATGCCTTGCTAGTTTGCAAAGGCTTGTTTTCATTATTATTGTTACCCATCAACTGTTGTCAAATCAGGTATTAAAAAGGACAAGTACTGCACCGTCCCACAGCAGCATTAGAAACAGCTGGGTAGGAAGCTCTCCCACATGCTATCGCAATGGAGCCAAAAACACCAGGCCAGCAAAGAGTCATCAGGTAACTCCAGAGCCTCTCATTTCATCTCGTGTTTTGAACTTCACTTCCCATGTCACTATTCAGTGATTCATTTAAACAACAAAAATTTAGCATGACCTACTAAAAGCTAAGTACTATCTCACATTCTGGAGAACTCAGAAATACACTCAACAGAAAAAAGCCTCCTCATTTTAACAGAGGGAGAGAGAAGGATGATAATCATGCAAACCATACAGAGAAAATGCCGACTAGTGGTTCTCATACAAAAAGACGTATCGGGTAAGATAAGGGACTAGAAAGTGTAGTCATGTATGGTCTGAGTTGGGACAAGGTCTGTAGACCAAAAGTTTCAGGGAACATCTGATAACTCTCAAGGCCACACGCAGCCTGATTCATACTGTGCTCCTTGCTTTAGTCAATACACACTCTGACCTGGTTGCTCGGGCTCAGACTCTGAGACATCTCTGAGCCTGTCAGTGTAAGACCACCGGTGTAAATAAAGAACTTCCCTCCTCCTCTCTGAGTGTTGCTTGGTTTCCTCATGGAATTTCTGCCATAACATGGGAACACTTTAGAAAAGGCCTGAGGAAGGGAAGGAGTTGAGAGATAAGGATTAGAGAGAATTAGTCTGCAATTCCTTGCAAAATAAGCACTTCATTTTCCCCCATCCCTTTGAAACATCTAAGTTGAAAATAAAATGACATGTGGACACTGGCTCCTCCCTGGTGTGGGTATACACACGAGCACAGGCTCCCCCACACCTACTGAGCTTGCTCACAAGAACATTTTATCAAGTTGAGGATACCTATTACCTAACCACAAAGAGTGAGCAAACACGTACCAGAGAACAAAGAAGGCTGTCAATTCTCAAAATAGATTTGGGTTTTCTCACTTGAAAAGCTGATAATGACTCAAAGGGATACGAAAAAGAGGAAGAAAACAAACTCTACCAATTGCCCCAAGTGAACACATTCGGCTCACCTTCTCTGCTATAGTTATGGTACTGTGTACACAATACTGTATCAATGCATTAAACATACTCTATTATTAAAGGAAATAGCCACTGAGTCTGCATGGTGAATCTGATCCCAAGATGTCACGTCATGTATTAGACGTGAAAGTAGGGCAGCTCTTCCCAGACTCCAGAACATGCCACTTCTGCACACCTCCACTGCCCTGGGTCAGCTGCTTTTAGCACCAACACAGGGATGGCAAGCTAAAAGCAACAACCATATTTCTATTCCTGAAGATCATTTTCAAAAGAAAGTAGGGAATAGTCATCCACTTGTGGATGAGTGGTTTGTATCTGACTAAACCTATCAGCAGATAAAAATATAATCTCTTGACAAACTATTACAAACAATTGTTTGAAGACTCCAAAGGGCCACAAAAAGCAGGCAAAAACAAAAAACAAAAAAAACTGAGGGAGGCTGATCCCTGTAAAAAGGGAACCAAATGGGATGAAATAAAATTTTCCAGTTTCCACTGGTGAGTAAACCCTGGTATACCAACTCCAGGTGACTGACATCAGGCAGACTACATAAAGGAAGCTTATTGGATGGATAAGAGGATGGAACGGAAGCTAAAGAAAATGGCTAAAGAAAACCCTAGCAAAAATGAAGCTCTAGAAAGCAAACTGTGAAATCTTTGCAAAATCTTTACATAATTAAATAAATATTCTGCTGAGTCCTAAACCAATGCAAGCAGGGGAAATTCCAAGGAGCATTTTAGAAAGAGGAAGCTGGAAGGAAGATTAAGGAAATACGCAGAGATCTGGATGGAGCCCACCACAGGGCAGGCTAAATTTCAAATCTGAGACAGCTAAATAAACTACCTGTTAAAGCAAAAACCATTCCTTTTCAGAGACCAATAACTAAATCCAGAGTCTTTATAGGAGGCTATCAACAGTGTCCACTCTATAATCAAAACATACTGGGCACATAATGGGACAGAAGGATGACCCACTGTCAAGAACATCCATTACAGAAACATGATGATCCAGAAGTCGAAGTCAGTAGGGAAGAACTTTAAAGCAGTGATTATAAATATGTGCTTTAAAATAAAGGAAACTATGATTTGAAAAAACAACTGGCAATAACACAAAGATTGGACACAAAAGAAACAAATGGCAATTCTAGATCTAAATAGTATAATCTATGAATACAAATTAGCCAATCTGAAGAAGATTAAAAAAAAAATGAAGAGTCACTGTGTACTATTACAAGTGAATATCAGACTAATACGTAAATGTGGCCCTAAAGAAAAAAGAAATGAGAGTATTTGAAATAATAATACCATAATTCCCAAAACCATGAACTCCCAACAGAACCCATTCCAAGAAAATCAAAATTAGGCATGTCATAATCAAACTTCTAAAAACTAGCTACAGCAGGGGAAAATCTTAAAAGACAACAAGGAAAACCGCATTGTGCACACACAGGACTGACAAAAAAACAGCCGCTCACTTCTCCTTGGAAAAAATGGACAACAGAAGACTTCTGATGTGCTGCAGAAAACACCAATGCTACCTCAAATTCTTCACCCAGTGAAGAATTTCAAAAATATGGCAAAACAGTGATTTTTAGACAAACACTAACTGAAAGAATTTGCTGTCAGAAGACATACACCAGTAACTGAAGGAATTTCACATGCAAACCTAGGAAGGATGAAGGTTTGAACAAGACCATCAACCAGAGGCAGGTTCTAACCTTCCCAAAGCACACAGTGCATAGACCCCCGAGCCAAGGATACTTGTCTAGATCCTTTAATTCTTCGTGCCAAATTACCTTACCGAAAAACTGCACACAGGCGTTATTTAGTTCTATTTATTTTTTAAAATTTTTTTCTCAGACTTATTTTTTTCCTTTATTTATATATTTTTGACATCAATTGTGGTCCCCATTTCCCACCACCATTTCACCTGTGCACCATTACCTCAGTCCCTTATGTTCTTTCTGCCCTCATCCCATTCCCTCCCCGCACACTTAGTTCTATTTAGAATAATAGCATTGACTTTTAATCAAAGGCAGCCTAAAGAATACCTATATCTTATACAAAGGCATGACTGAAGGTACAGTAATAATTATTAATGCCCATTTCATAAGAAGCCAGGCAATGAATCTGAGTTGTCAGAAAAATTCAATCTGTATGCTTCCTATATTATATGCTATCACACAACAATGTCCCCCCACCCAATTTGAGAATTTCAAGGTTAGTTTTCATTTTAAATAGTTCAATGGTGAGTGGGTTCAGTAAGAAAGTAGCTTTGTAGGGCCTCCCTGGTGGCGCAGTGGGTTAAGCAACGCACTATGAAGCAAACCGCAGCCACTGCAGCAGCACGAGTTCGATCCCTGCTGCCAGCCAGAGAGGGGACCCACATGGTGAGGCAGACCTCTCCTGTCTCACCTACTGCTCCCCTCAGCAGTGTACTTCCGTTGATCTGCCTGTTCTGCTCCCCACTCTGTCTGTGGTGAATCATCTCACCCCCCACACCTCTGGCCTGTACCCCAGTGCTTGTATGCATAAATAAATCTTTAAAAAAAAAAAAAGTAGCTTTGTAAGTATCAACAACTTTTTAATAGCAGAAAAAGAATGAAAACACTTCACTACCGTACAATACATGTGCCCTTTATAAATACCATTGCCTACCAAATTATGAGCTTCTATGACAGTTGTCAAGCACCATGTTTACATTTCTTCATCATTTAATACGGTAGCTACTGCATGAATGGAGCCACTCACAGATAAATATGTCATTTTCATTAGCAGTGCCCCTTCTAAATTACAAACAGAAAAAAGAATTAATCTTACATATTAAAGCTTATTCCAAGGAAGTACCAACAGATTTGATAAGGGAGTTTTATATCATTTCAGAAGGAGAAAACAGCAAAAAATCAAGTCCAACAATGAAAATGAGAGAAGCAAGAAGCACTAAGCCCAAGAAGGAAGGAGGTGCAAGGGGTGACCCTGCCCATCCTTAATACTTTCCAAACTTTCATATTGTAAGTGTGTCTGATTTTAAAACCTAAAATATATACTAAATATGATAATAAAGGAAAGTGGCCAATGCATGTCCTTATTAGAACCAAAGGAACCTAAAGAAAATCTTTGCCAACATCATTCAACATATTAAAGAATTACCATTACAATCAACAAGGTATATGACCAGAGACAGTTAACTGGATGTAAGAAAAATATTACAGTGTGTCCCTTTAATTTGAAAAACATGGAGTAGCACTGAGCATAAGCCATAAAAACAGAAGATAAAAATATCCCATTAATATTCCATCGGGTATATGTACCACATCTTCTTGATCCAGTCCTCTACTTTTGGGCTTTTGGGTTGTTTCCAGGTCTTAGCAATTACAAATAGTGCT
>JAGFMF010011638.1:8781726-8803829 GCA_019455555.1 Galemys pyrenaicus | reverse complement strand
TCAGAAGGCAAGAGAAAAATATCGGATGGCTTCACTATTAGGAGGAATATGAAAGAACAACAACAACAATAAAGAATGAGCTCAAGGAATTGGGCAATTGTAACCAAAAGAAAACAACAACAACAAAAAACTTAATAAGACCAAAAACCGGGATAAACCAAAGGGACCATGGGGGGGGGGAGGGCAAAGACGGGGAAGATGCCAGAGGGTGCACAAGGGACTAAGGTGATGGTGCATGGGTGAAATGGTGGTGGGTACTCCCTGGGGACTACAAATGATGTCAAATATAACTAATAAAAAAAAAAGAAAAAAAATAAAATCAATTAACTTATAAAAAAAATCCCATTAAACACTTTTACTCAACATTATGGTAATACTATATGAACTGACAATGCTTTTTAAGAAGAAAAATATAAGTGGAAAGATGTATTTGTATCACTTTTCCACAGCTGGCATGAATACAAATGCAGAAAATGCATGCAAATCAATATCTTTTGGAGGTACTACTTGACTTCAACAAAGTTAAGAGAAAGAAACATCCTTAATAATCAATTGCAGTCTGAAAGAATCACTTAGTGAGCTCTTAACTGGTCCTTTCATATTCAGCTTAGACATCACCTCCCAGGAAGACAGGCGTCTTATTAGAGCTCCTGCTCCTCCCTCCATTCAGCTGGCTACTAACAAAACCTCAGTTCTGTACCACTGCTCCAGATTCAGGCTACTAAAGCCAGTCAGGATTTGAGGCCATCCTTTCCTCCCTTCATCCTCCTAATGTAATACAAACAAATTTTCAGTTAAAAGAATTGTGTTTACATGCTTATGACTTGTAAATACTAACTGATTGGAAGTTCCTATTCGACTTCCTTTTTTGTCAGTGTCACCAGGAGTAATGTACAATGTAACACAATTAAGATGTGAAACAATCAGTCCCCAAAGTTCCCAGTGTCCTTTTGCTGCCAGAGCCCTCTCACTGTTGTCACTGTGCTTTTCTATTTTCTCCTTGTTGTCACTGTCCTTTTCCCTTCCGAGAATGTTGGTTAAATAGGTAACACCATCCAGACTTGTGGATGTGACTTCCTTCACTCAGCATACTGGTTTACGATTTTGTCCATACTGTCGCATGTCCCATGAGTTCATTCCATTTTGCATTTTGGCACTCCAGTGTACAGAAATATCACAATGTGTCTGTGGGTATTTTTCCAGTGTTTACTGTTAGAAATAAAAACTTCCATTTCTGGTCACACATTTTCAGTTCTCTGGGCTAACCATCAAGGTGTGGAACTGCTGGATCATATGATAAATTTATTCTTATTAAATTATTAGTTTTCTCCTGAAGTTAATAAATGTATCCATTTTCTTCCATTTCCTTCGCTTTCTCAGCACCTATGAGAAAAGCTCCACCCTGAGCTCTCTCTTTTCCCTCATCCCTACACTGGATCTCATGACGTCTGCAGTTAAGTGTAGCTATATGCTAAGTGTCGACCGTAAAGTCTAAGTGTAAGTATAGTGTGAGTCTCCAGAAACAGCACTTAAGAGTCACCTGACACAAGCCTCTCCTTCTGCTCATCTCTTGACCTTTGACTGCTTCTTGTGAGAGTCCTTTTTGCTGCAGTGCTTCCCAAGTCTCGAAGCCTAGAGCAGCTTCTGACAAAATAGGCATTCAACAGCTATTTGCACTATGTGCACAGAAGGAAAAAAAAAACTGGCTTCAGGCTTACAGGATCCCTTATAAGATAGCCTGAAACTGATAATATAAACCCAAATTAAGAGAAGGGGAAAAGAACAACAAAAGGCAAAAGGAATCGGAGCAGCAGGATCAAGAATAAAAGAGGTGGGTCAGGTAAATAGAAACCAAAAATAGTCCTGACAAAAATAAATCCAAAGATACCACAACAAATGCAAAAGATTTCACCTACATTTAAAGACAGATATTCCCCCAAATGCAGTTTTCTTAAATACCTATGCCGTTGGAAAACAGCAGTAAAAGTTTGGGGAGATTCTGTATAAAAGTGAACAAAATGGGTAAACAGAGAGCTCGCACAAGAAAAAGAAATAGGTGGCTCCTGAACAAAGACAGAAGAAATGTGCCCCACAAGGGAAGGCGTCCAGTTCAGGGTTGGGTTCCCCCTGACTTCCCCCTGGCTCCCTGAGCTGCCGGGACAGACTCCAGCCACCTGTGACTCCAAACTAGAAAGAGAAGGTATCAAAGTGAATCAATGAACACAAATGACTGTTGAGTATAAGAAGAGTTCTGGGTCTTTATTTAGTAATCTGGTGATGTTACTATGGCCAGAAATATGCCACAGAACTTCACTCTATATTTACATCAGTCAGACTACAGTCCAGTGGGTTATATGAAGTTTCCCCTTGGACACTGACAACATTAAGTGAGGACTCATTGTCTACTCCTCTGCTCAATGTTACGTGTCATCTACCCAAATCCTTACCCACCAACGTCAGTTGGCCTCACAGGATGTTAAATGAGAAAACAACACAGTAGTATAATGAGTCAGCCACATACCCTTGTACATAAAAGTCAAAGGCGGACCTGACCCTTCAGATCCACGACCTAAAGACAGCGGAGGCCACTGGGAGAAGACATGGGGTGGAGGGGCCATGGCTGGGCCCAGGAGGCCAGCATCTGTACAGCTTCACTGCTTAAAAGAAGTGCAAAATGAAGCCTACAAGCAAATAACAGGCCTATGTGCTACTGGTACTAGATGGTAGGTTCTTCCACTTTTCTTCTGATTTTCCTGTAATTTAGAAAACTCAAAAAATCGAGTAACTGAACTGGAGGTATAAAGCCAAAATACAAGACAGATGGGACTGTGAAGGGGAGAACAGGAAAAGCCAGGAGTTTGAGGGAACTATCGGGTCAACAGGGATTTTTTTAAGATGGGATTCAAAGCTGTGCTTTTTAAACTCTGAGTCATGATCAGCTCATGAGCTGTGAAATCAATGTACTGGGTCCTTGGTGTATTTTTAATGGAATCTGTGGTGAAAAGAGTTAACACAACAGGCCTGAGTATGCTTTCCTTAGACAATCCTGTTTGCAGGTTCAGTCTATGATTGACACAGGGCACTTAGCCAAGAAACATCATGATGATTCAAAATACTAAGAGTAGCTCTCTGGGCCTAAATGCCCGTGTAAACTGGTTTGTGCTGAACTCTGCCTGTCACCTGGGAGTTGAGAATTTGGTACATGCAGGCAGAGGGCACCTATGGGACCAGACTCCAGTACAACTGTAGGGTAAAGGTTGATCAGGTATTTCCACCCTCCCACCACTGATGATGGACACCTGCAGTGCTGTGAGCATTCCAGGGTGGGCATGCGCAAGTGGGCGCACCTGAGTTGGACACGGGCATAAATGGGCGGTGTCACGAGGATGCCAGAACTGCGAGGACCAACAGAAAGAACTGCGAGGACCGACCAACTGACCGACAGGACCGAGAGAACCAGCAGGAGTAGCAGCAGCAGCAGCAGCAGAGAGAGAAGAAGCAGCTGAGAGGGTGAGATGCGCTGGGGGGCTGGGAGGCCTCCCAGTCCCCCGGCACCCCTGCCTGCCATGTACCTGGCCGCCTCTACTAAATAAAAGCATGACAAGCCACCGAGGGCTCCAAGACTCTCCTTCCTTGATCCGTCTGCCCAGAACCGTCCCGAACCTGCCTCCTGTGCCGCCACCCCACTTCCTGCCGCTACAACAACCTTGAACACTGAGTCTCTGAAAAACCTCCCCGAAGGACACATCACACTGGTGGTTGTGACTGGGGGAAGCACCCACTCAACTGCCCTGGGAGAGGACTTCTGGAAGCCAACACCTGGCTTCCTCCACACATTGCCAGGAGTCGTCCCCTTTTGCACATTCTCCTTCTCACTGTAATACACCTCAGCAGCTGTGAGAGCCGCTGCGTGCAAGTCTAGCGAGGACCTTTTGTGAGTTTCAGAACCTGCAGGTGGCCCTGGGGATCCCTGAAGCAGAGTAGAGCACAGGCAGCATCATTTACCAGAACACATTGTAAGGATCGATTTTATCCTCCCTAAGTTGTGTTTCAGTATACATTCAGGTTTGTGTAGTGGCAGGAAGGTGGCACACTGGGCAGGTTCGGGATGGTTCTTAGCAGATGGGTCAAGGAAAGGGAGTCCTGGAGCCCTCGGTGGCTTTTTCAAGCTTTTATTGATCTCTACATGAGAGGTGGCATCAGGTACATGGCAGGCATGGGTGCTGGGGGGCTGGGAGGCTGGCATCACATCTCACCCTCTCGGCTGCTTCTTCGAGCTCTCTCTCTGCTGCTCTCACTTTCACTGCTGCTCTTTGGTCTGTACTGTTGGTCCTGGTGTCTTCATGATGCCGCCCATTTAAGCCCGTGTCAAACTCAGGTGTCATGCCCACTTGCGTGTGCCTACCCTGGAATGCTCGCAGCACCACAGGTGTCCATCATCACAGTGGTGGGAGGGTGGAAAGACCTGATAGTTCTCTGACCCTACAGTTTGTAATCTCAATCCTCAGGTGAAGGGCAGTTATGCGCCAATGACATTGTTCTTAATGTGAACAGAATGCACCATTTGTCAGTGTCAGCCATTCCCTTTTGCCCAGAGTAATCCCTATTTCCTGGAATTTTATGTTGATTAATACTGCTATTCCTAGTTTAGATTTGTTTGGTATAACCTTTCCAATCTTTGTTCTATATTTTCTTTTAGGTCTGTGTCACAGTAAAAGCTGCACACCAGGATTTTACTGGAGAACACAAGTTAAAAATTAATTTAAGTCCCCTTTAAACTGATTTAGGTTGTTATGTTCAGAGTGATTATTGACATATTTGAACTTATTTCTGCATTTCATTTAGTGTTATAAGTGGTTTTATTTTTTTCTTCATTTTTCCTACATTAATTGGATTTTCTTGGTTCCTTTTTTCTCATCTAGTGACTTGGAAGTTCTACCTCCTGTTTTTTGCTATTCTCCAGTTTATTTTTGAATTTTTATTTTCTCTCAGCTATTTTTAAAATTTTATAGGTAAAAGTCAAGGTGCAGAAGAAAGTGGTAAATGAGGAAGACAGGGCAGCTATGCCCTTGAGGAGTCTGACTCTGAAGCAGAAGCTACACATGGTGACTGTAGGATAAACGGAAGTTATCAGGTTTTTCCCTCCTTCCTCCCCCAGTAGTATCAATGACCAACACCTGTGGTCTTTCACGCGTGCCTGATGGTGGCACCTGGAGTATGGTGTGGGCGTGCCTGAGTGGGCGCTCAGTGAGTGGGCTGAGCACATAAGGCGGCAGCAGGGGACGGATGAGGCAGAGGACTGTGCAGCGGAACACGGCAGAGACCAGAGAGAATGAAGACTCGCCAGGGGGTAGGGGGCCTGCCAGCCTCTGGGCCCCCAGGCCGCCCCGCCTGCCCTACACCTGATCCCATCACTATAAACGGTATGGAAAGATCATTAAAAGCCTGAAAAAGTTTTTCACCAAGGGCTCCAGGACTCTCCTTTACCCATCTGCCTGGATCCACAGAGAACCTGCTTCTTGGCCCGCCAGCACTACAGTGACTAAAGTGATGCACCTGAAATTTCTGTCATGTTCTGACGCAACAGCGCTTCAACAACTAAAGGTATTCAAAGAGAAAGTGTTACCCAAGGATTTCTATAACCAACCAAGTTAGGCTGCACTATAAATTACCCTTCAACTAGGTAGTCATGGATGAATTTGGGGGATAACTATTTTATGAATCTGTCCTTCAAGAAGCTAGTAGGGAATGAGTGTCAGTCAACTAAGAGATAACTGGGGAAATTATGGAAAGAAATGTATGCCACAAGCATTGGAAATATCTGTTGTAAATTAAAGCTACAACAACTCTACATGTTAGAGTAGTTGAAAAAAATGTAAAAAGTTACATGTCCTGACACATCTCAGCCTAACCGAGAATGGTGTAGAGGGTTGTCAGCAGGGCACTCACAGAGCCCAGTCTGCTGTCTCTTCCTTTCCTTGTGTGGTTGGAGGGAAGGTCAGCTGCTAAGAGTGCAGAGGCCACAGGGTGTGCAGGCCAGGAGAGCGCTGAGCCATCTCTGTATAGAGAGGAAGGTGCCAGCCTGAGAGTCTAGGTAAGCTGGACGACTCTGGATTCACAGTGGTCCTCTTCTGTCCAGGGGAGTCACTTGTCTCAGCAATACTCAAATGCCCACAGGCAGGGTCCTGAGAGATCAGATGAGAGTTTACCCTGACCTGGAATTTGTCAAACAGGTAACAACAAAGAAAGCAACAAAACAAGCTAAGTTATTGGGGGGTTACTGAAATGCTAGATCATAAAATCTAAGCTAGATAATGAAGGAAGTGAACACAAAAAGTAGCAGGTGGATAGGAAGAAGGACGCAAATATATTGGGGATACAATGAGATCAGAGAATATTTCTAACCGCAGGCAGGCATGTGTGACTGGACGATAAAGCTGGAAGGGCAACCCCAGGTGTCACCAGTACCGGATAGTTAGTTAAAATCAAGAACTCTGCACTGTTTTCAGATTTTTTTTATAATATGTGCCTGTTTTGATGGTTCCTCCCTTAGGAGGAACATAAGGGAACCAAAGGAGGATCAAGGAAAGGAATAAGAACAACAACAACAATAATAATAACAAGAAAGACACAAAAACCAAAAATGAAAAGACAAGGACAAATTGGGGACACTTGGTGGGGAGGGTAGGGGGAGGGTTGAGGGAAGATGAGAGCACGAGGGACTGAGGTGATGGTGCACTGGTGAGATGGTGATGGGGAATACATGGGGATTACAATTGATGGCAAGTATATGTAAAATTTTAAAAAATATTTTATATTAATAAAAAAGAAAAAAGAAACTGAAGAAAAAAAAACATGTGCCTGTTTTATTTTTAAAATACTTTGAAGAATTGCATTTAACTTCGTGTCTATATTATTATAAATTATTTTTCATTACCTATCATTTTCACTAGCTATCTTACTAATGGTAGTTTCTTACATCCCTACATCTCTCTTTCTTCACTTTTTTTAGCTTGTGGATTTTTTTCAGATAGGTATACAGGTGATATATATATACATTTGTAGCTAATTCTTCTTTAATCTCACATATAAACAATAACTTAGTTGGATACAGAACAAGCACAAAGGGAAAATCTTTAACTTATTTCTGGATTTGTTCCAGAAGGTTGAATATTTTACAATCATGATGCTGATAACCAGAAAATCATTAAAAATTATAACCCATCCTATGAATGACTAACCCATGAAAGAAGAAGGTCTACAAAATTTTTAGTAAAGGTTGCCAAAGAATGTGCCCGAACACAAAGAATTAGTGACATATCAATGTTTTAACTCCTATCAATGGGGAAATATAATAGATTATTCAACAAATGGTATTTTAACAACTAGAAAAAAATTAAATGGCTCTATAAAAGTGATGCATCAGTCCTTCTACCAATGTAAACAAAAAACTAAAGGACAAAGATGTCATAAATGTAAGTGCTAGAAATAATAAGTGACAGTCTAGCAACTGTCCTGATCGTCTCAGCACGAGATATACCTTCCTAAAGACGGACCACGGGAGCTGTGGTGGTGAGGAAATAACAGGGATGACACCTGAGGGGAGAAATCAAATAATGTCCAAAAACCAACAATGATGTAAGAAAATAAATTAAAAAAAAGAAATACCTTCCTAAATATGACACACAACAGAAACCATAAAAAAAAAATTGGTTAAATCTGACATTTTAACATTAAAAACAAAGTTGGATTGCCTTTAAAAACTCATGTGAGGGGCCTCCCTGGTGGCGCAGTGGGTTAAGCAACGCACTGTGGGGCAACCCGCAGCCACTGCAGCACGAGTTCGATCCCTGCTGCCAGGCAGGGAGGGGACCCACATGGCCCAGCAGACCTCTCCTGCTGTGCCTGCTGCTCCCCTCAGCAGTGTACTTCAGTTGATCTGCCTGTTCTGCTCCCTGCTCTCTGTGGTGAATTCTCTCACCCCCCCCACACCTCTGGCCTGTATCCCAGTGCTTGTATGCATGAATGGATAAATCATTAAAAAAAAAAAAACTCATGTGAAAGTAAAAACATAAATAATAAATTGAGAAATAAACACCTCTAAAACGTGGTAGGCAAATGGTTAGTTTTTTTAATATTAAATAAAATCTTTGTCAAAGCAATGAAAAAAACACAGAGAAAATGAGACTAAGCAAATGTTATGCATAGATAGCCCACAGAAAGGGTATCTGTGTGACTTTTACACACATGAAAAGACATACAATAACAGTAAATAAAATACAAATTAAAGTTATAATGAAGCACAATTTTTTCATTTATCAGATTAACAAAGATTAGAGTTTGGCAGTATTGGTTGGAAAAGCCATAATAGAAATAGGCATACTCAGTTATCACACACAGGTTAAAGTCAAAGGCTAATACAGATTATACAAATCAAGGAGTTTGGCAATATCTATCAACTGAATTCTTGCAATCACTGAATTAAAAATTTTACTTCTAGCAAATTATACCACAGCCACACATGAGCATAACTATGAATACACAGGATATATACTGCAATACTTTCAGTAATAACAAAAAATAAACTAGCATAAATGCATCAATGGGTAACTGGTTAAGTATACTATGCTCTTTGCAAATGTGTGTATGTGTTTGCACACACATACGTGGCCTCCATATGCTTAGATAAGCTTAGAATTTATCTCCAGATACCTATTTGGCCAAATCCCTCTCAGCAACTAAGTCTATTCCCAAAGTCATCCTCTCAATTAGGCTAATTCTGGCTTACCTGGCACCACATTCTCTCAGCTCTGCTTATTTAATATTTATTAGCTTTCTCTTTCCACCTGCCCCCAAAAGAACAAATATTCGTCTACATTATTTACTGTGTATCTCAAGTGCCTGAGACAGTGCAAACATCAAGAAATACTAAAGAAATTCAAATTAATTTAACAAAACTAAATATATCATTTCAAGATGTGTAAGTGGGTTATTTGAAGTCATGTATTCAAAAGACAGAATTTTTCATGGGGAAGTGGTGTATCAATTCACCTATATGTCCCTTGCAGGTGGGGAAACAACTGGAGTGTTGTGGACGGACGAGTGGCTAGAGAAGCTGCCATCAGTGACATGGCGGGTTTGGTTCCGGACACCCACAACAAAGGGAACGTGGTGACAAAGTGAGTCATGCTGCTTTTCTGGTCTCCCAGTGCATACAGAAGTGGTATCTATGCCATACTGTGGTCTGCTAAGTGTGCCACAGAGTATGTCTACCAAAAAAAAAAAAAAATTAAAAATACTTTATTGCTGAAAAGTGCTAACTTCCATCTGAGCCTTTACCACATCATAATCTCTTTGCCATAAACCGCCAGTCTGTTAAACAGGTAATATCTGAGAAGCACAATAAAGCAGAGTGTGGCAAAACAAGGTATTCCTGGACTTTGGAGAAGGTCATCTTTGGCTTTTGAGTAAATGATCTTAGAGATGAAAAAGACACGATTACATCAGGAATAAGAGGAGGCCACTAGACTTCAATTTAGCCAGCTTCAAGAACCTACAATTGCTGGAAGGGTACACAGTTATAAGAAGTGATCTTCACTATCCAAGGGTAACAGGAAGAATGAACACACACAGTTGTAACTTAAGGCTGTTAAGAGAGTTATACTGGGGCTCCTTCCCATTAGCTACAAGTTTTCCCAAAATTAAACAGATATTCCCTGGCCACTTGAGTTGTGACTGGCAGGTCCTCTTTCATGCTTTTGGGACCTCCTTGGATTATGAGAGGAAACAATTTCCATATACATGGGGCCTTTATCTTTCCAGCCATTACCATTATAATTAAATAATTAACTATCCATTTCCAGAGGGCAGAAAAGCCTGGTTCAGGAACCAATACAGCTTGTACAAGGTGGGTGACCTTGCCAGGCTGTGGAAGGAATTGAACGTGCAGAGTGCACTGCCCTTCAACAGAGCAGTCTCTAATATTCATGAGCTTAGACAGAGCCTTTGGTTAAACAGGTTCATTCACTCCATGCCACCAAGAAGTTACAGACCGAAAAACACCTCAGAATTCTAAAATGTTTGTATTGAATAAAAATCAAAGAGAGAAATTAAATCTACAGGCTACTTAAAAGTCACTTAATAATGTTTCCTACTTTCAGTTTGTCCCTCACCAAACTAAAGTCTTTAATAAAGTAACCGTGCAATCAGGTCAACCTGCAACCCTCTTCTCCACTGTTATCCTCTAAGAGAAGTGCTGATTCACAATGAAACTGCCCAAAAAGAGGACACCATGGTGAAGGAAAGTCTGTACAAACTGGATTATCAGGTATTTAGTGCAGAGAAATGATTCTACTCCCATGAAAAATTATCTGATGACTCATTTGTGCAGACTTTAGCACAGTGACTGAGAAATGGGTCTGCGGTCAGGCAGCTGGGCTGAGAACCCCTCTGCTGCTTATGCACTGTAGGCAGCTGGAAGTCCTTGACCCTGGGTGCTCCTAGCCCAGTTTATGAGCACAAGGGGGAGGCACAGTCTCCGACACCCACTTCTTCTTCAAGGATCCTGCAGCTTTTAACTCTCTTTTCCTCCCATCACTCACCGCCTAAAATTATGGTTTTCTAAAATCACTTGTTTTCATATAGCTCCCTCTCTAAGAGTAAAAATATTGTATTATTTACCTCTATATCCCAAGTGCCGAGAAACAGTGCCCAAAATGTGCTAGTGGGAATTTAATAAGTAAGTGCTGAGTGAATGGACGATATACAGCATGGTACAAGAAACATTGTGAGCATTCAGTAAAAATTAGCCACTATTCTTCAGATAATTAATGAATGTAAATAAGCCAGGCTTTTGTGTTATCTCTTTAAAGAATTTTCTTGATTGCTTTTGCAGGTATTATTAACTATTCACCAAAATCAAGAACTACGTTCTATTACATGCTTTCGCAATGCACACAAACATCAAATCATTTTGTTGTACCCCTGAAACTAAAAAGATTATATTCCAAATATATTGTAATGAAACAAAAGGGGGGAAAAAGAATTGTGTTAATTTACTGCTCAAAAGGATCTTTCTTTCCACACCCAGCTGCTACTGGGAGGGATTATTTCATGTAATCCATCTCAGGCACTGACTGAACACCAAACTACGAGCCACCTGCTGTCAACATGTCAATGACAACATCTGGCCACAAACGGTCTCTGGCCAAGCTCCGCACTTAAACACAGTACTGGGAGGGATGTGGATATGGCCAGAATGTTACTGAGTTGGGAGAGGTGGTCATTTGAGAGCGATCCCAACCATTCAACAGAAATGTTCATTAATGATATGGTTCTATTTGAACTTTGAAATTCCTTAGCTCGTTCTAGCTAAAAATTCTAACTTAGCTATTATTGTTGTTGCTAATGACATCACCCCACAGTAAACAAGGTTCCATAATTCTGAAATATTCCCCAAGTAGATGGAAATTTACACAGGTCCTCAGCAAACTGGGTAAAATCTATTTGTGTGTGTGTGTGTGTGTGTAAATGGTCAGACACATAAGTGGAAGACAGCCTCGCTAAAGATTCTTTCTTAAAACAACCATCCTTTCTTTAGAGGCCTGTCCTGCTGGCTTGGTGTTAAGCTAGCCTTTCTTGTAGGTATGTTTACAGTTCCTGGTGAGCTTAAATACATGGCTGCTAATGAGAACTATGCTCCCCCAGTAACTTTTGTTACTTTGGAAGTCATGCTTTCTTTATATCATTCAGACATTCTATTTTTTTCTATTCATATTTGCTATTTTGGGTTTGTGATTCCACTAGGTGTGAATTTCTTTTTATCTATTCTGCTAGGTACTAAGGATGCATCAATTGAAGGCATATTTTTCTTCAATTTCTGAAAACTCTCATCCTTCATCTTTTCAAATTTTGCCTCTCAACAATTTCCTCTATTATCTCTTCTGGTATATCAATTTAATGCATATTGTTCGTTTTTATTTTATGTTCCACTTTGTTTCATAATTGCTCTTTATTGTTCTTAATGTCTATTTCTCTATGATTCATTCTTAATCATTTTCTAATCTATATTTCAATGCTTCAAACCTATCTCAGACTAGGTATAAACTGTTCCTATTATATTCAGTTTTCTAATTCGAAGATTATGTATTTCATTTCTAGATTTTCTATTTAGCTCTCTTTCTAATCGGCTTATTTCTTTTCACTTTTTCAGAAAGATTGTTATTCCTGTCCTTAAAAAAATATTTTAAACAAATTCATGTTTTCATTTATTTTATATTGTTCCACTATTCCCATTTTGTGAGGTGATATTTGGGTTTCTTGTACTTATTAACTCTTACCAAAGAGGTTAGGTCTCATCTATAATTTGTTTGTGTGTGTGTGTGTGTGTGTGTGTGAGTGAGAGAGAGAGAGAGAGAGAGAGAGAGAGAGAGAGAGAGAGAGAGAGAGAGAGAGAGAGTNTTTGTTTGTGTGTGTGTGTGTGTGTGTGTGTGAGTGAGAGAGAGAGAGAGAGAGAGAGAGAGAGAGAGAGAGAGAGAGAGAGAGAAAGAAAGAGTCTTCAGAGCTTCTGATTTTGCAAGTAATTCTACGTACTTTAGTTGTTTCTACCAGAGCCTATGAGTCATGGAATTATTTTATGTTAATTTCTTCATTTGGCAGTTCTATTCCATACCCAGCATAGAATTGGAAGTTTTTATTTCCTTAATTTTTTTCCCCACTTAAACTTAAGACCTTAGGTAGATGGCAAGTTTCCTGGTCAACTCATCTAATCAAGGGAAAGAGTTTTTCCTATTGTTCTTGGCACAGAGAAGAAGCAGTCCAGGTTTGGAGCTTCATCTAGGAGGCTCATTTCCAGTTCTCCAGCACAGGTGCTATTGATGCCACATCTCCTGTCCCCGTCAGGGCATCGGATCCACATTTCCCGTTGCTTACTGACACCAGATCCTAAAGCCCCGAGGACTGTAACACTGCTGGCATGTGTTCAGCATCCTGGCTTTGATTTCTCTTTATTCCTGCCTCCTGTAAAGTTTAATCATGTAGTTAATAAACTGGAAAAAAAATTACATATAAGTCTATCAATGTGTCTGTAGTAAGAAGGGGAGAATCACATATTAATCCAGCCTACCATAGTATTGGTGCCCCCTCTTTTTCTAGTATTCATTTTTCCTAGTTGAATAAATCCTAGTTGAATGTGGCTTCAATACTATTTATACCATGTGACTTCCAAATCTTTACCTCCAGATGGGTGCCCTCCTTGAATTTTAGACAAATTTTCTGCCAAAAGGCCTACATATAGAATGTGCATGTGTGTGTATGTATATAGTTCTTTCTTAAAAGATTTATTTATTTATGCACACAAGAACTGAGGTACAGACCAGAGGCATGGGGGTGAGAGGATTCACCAGAGACAGAGTGGGGAGCAGAACAGGCAGATGGACTGAAATACCCTGCTGAGGGGAGCAGTAGGTGAGACAGGAGAGGTCTGCTGCACCATGTGGGTCACCTCCTTGTCCAGAGATGGAACTCATGCTGCAGTGGCTTGGGACAGCCTCATAGTGTGGTGCTCAACCCACTGCGCCACCAGGGAGGTCCCTGTATGTGTATTTTAATTCTGAAATCAAGAACAAAAAGACAACCACCCAATTTTAAAAATAGGCAAGACATCAACTTACACATTACTAAAGAATACCCACAAGTGGCCAAGAAGCACACTAAAAGGTACACATCATCATCACTAGTCAGTAGGAAAATGTAAAGTGGAAATCCCAAGAGACACCACATACACCCACTGCCCAGAAGTTTCACCCACTGCTGGTGCAAGTGTCAAATATGGCACAACTACTTTAAAAGTATTTTGTCAGCTTCTCAAAATGTTTAAACATCCCTTTGGCACAATCACATTTTACTCCCACGTTTCCCCAAAAGAAGTGAAAATATAAATCCAAAAAGTCTCATATAATAATGTTCAGCTCTATTTCTACAGCCCCAAATGAGAACCCAAATGCTGGCCAGCTGGGTACTTTCATACAAAAGAAATCGACTTAGGGATACACATGGATGACTCTCACAGACAAGATAAATGGAAGGAGTGAGGAAGATGCGCTGCCTGGCCCAGCTCCTTATTTAGGTGAACTTCTGGAAAAGGTAAATCTGAGCCAGAGTGATAGAAGTAAGAGCGCTGCCTATTCTGGGGGAGTGTGTTGATAAGAAATGGCAGCTAGAAACTTTTTTCTTCTTCTTCTTCTTTTTTTTTTTTTTTTTTTAACATTTTAAAAGGACAAGCTTATTAGTTAAAGTAGAAAAAAGGAGAGGCACCTGCATAGTCACAGGCAGGCAGAAGAGCTGCATTTTGGCAGATGGGAACTCTCCAGGACAGTAATGGAATTGTGCTTCATTTTGCTTGGGGGTGACATGCATTTATCAAAACTCACTGAACTATATCCCCCCCACAAAAATGTGCATTTCACTGTATGTAAATGTCACCTCAATTTAAAACAACTGACCATCAACCTTTTACTTGTGGCTTAACTGGTTTTTATGTGATCGTTAGTTAGATGCTTAAATTCAAAAGAGAGCAAAAAACCACACCACAAAGTTAATTAGACACATACAGGGAACTATTCTAAATGCACATGTAATAAAAGGGTACAGCTTTTTAAACATATTTTAGCAGAGGGGGGCGGGGGATAAGACCATGTTCAGTGGCATTTCATTTGCCAACACCAGTTTTGAACTCTATCCAAACTTCGTGGATAAAAACGTCTCCTGTGTGTTATCTGTACAAACCGTATGATAACATAACCTTGTAAGAGCCGCTTTCAAAACTGCAGCCTTCTAAATGCACATCACTAGTTGACTTTGATCACAGAGTTCAAACAGCAACAGTCAAGAAAAATGCTCATCACCTATTGGCCACTGTCACATTTTGCTCCTGGCAAAGCTGCTGTGTTTTAGGCTTCCCGGGCACTGCGTACACACTCTCTGTGGCAACAGTTTCCTGGACTTTTCCACAGCCATACCCAGGGTCTCTGATCTCGGCTGCTCCAAATGGGTCATTAAATGAAGATAGCAGCTGCTACCTTCATTTAATGCATAAGCCATACAGATCCGCCTGAAAGCTAAACTACCTGTGATCAATAATAGTAAAAACAACTTCTCTGTATCACTGTCACTGCATGGTCTTGTGATCTGAGCTAAGCTGCAATGTCACCCCCAGATTTCTGTCCCCCTATAGTTCTGAGGATACAGGCCACAGAACTCTGTGCAAGATCTGGAATACAGAATATTATGTTCTGGTGCTTTTACAGCTCACACTGTCACTTGAATCAAAATATAATTACAGCCCCAGACTAGACTATGGTCAAAGATCCTGAACCCCTTAAACAAGGAGAAGACAATGCTATATACCCCACAATGAAATTGTAAATCTTCCTCCTAGTTTTCCCCCAAAGAGAGCTGCAAGAATTTACTAGGGCAATTATGTACTGGAGATGTTGGGCGGGGGGGAATGTCCAAATGATCTCCAAACTAATCTCTCAAGACCCCAAACTCCTCTGTGTATGCCTAGTCTGAGCAGGGGCTCGAGGAAAGCTGATGAACTTTGGGACTAGGCACATTTCATAGTGGAACTGGTGGGAATGTGTCCAGTTCTAGAACACACATACTCAGCAGCACCACCCCAGGAATGTCACACTGGTTCCCTGGCCTGCAAGTCAGTGCAAGTGCCAGTATCTGGGAAAGGCAGGTGGAAGCCAGGGGAACTATGTGGTGGTAACAGAGCAATTCACCAAAAACACCACCACCTCCTGGAGGAATGCAGCAATCAGCGGCCCCTTAATGATGCAGGAGGACCGTGTCCACCACAGTGCCCTCTAATACACCTATCTGGCCTGCAAAGAAGACAGAGAAATTTCAGAAAATGATAGTAAGTTATCAAAATTTAATCGACTGGTAATTACAGCTTCTATTCCAGACTGGGTTCATTGTGGAGTCATGTCTATACCTCTGGCACCTCAGATGCAGCTACTGAGCTGGTGAAAGTCCTTTTTCTCTATACTTGTTAGCAACAAACATCAGGCATAGTTTGCTGCTTTAATTCACTGCGCTACTGTAGGGCACTCTCAAGCCCAGCGTTACGCCATCATCTTTGAAGGGCTTCTAAAGCGCCGTACCCTAGGTGCTTGGGCCAAGATAACTCTGTCATGGGGGCCACAGGGTGCTCAGGAACATCCCTGGCGTCTATTAATGACATGCTGGCACCACCCTGGCCTCCACTTGTGATAACCAAAAATACCTCCAGACATTGCCAAATGTCCTCCAGGATGCAAACCTACCCCAGTTGAGAAGCCCTGACCTACAGTCACAGGGACCTACTTGGCCTTTCCTGCCACCAGACATCACACAGGTCCATTCTGTCAGTATTATGCTGCTGGACGTGCTGAGCAGAAGTAACAACTACTCAAGACACACCAATGAGATACCTGTGTGCCAGAAGGTAGGAAACAGCTCCCACAACAGTTCAGGTCCTGCCTCCTCAGTGGAATTTCTACACTAAAGTCTGGGATGTGAGAACAAATTGCTGCATCTGGTCCCTCCTTCCCTTAAGAAAGCAGCACATGTGTGGATTTTAGGACAGCAAACATTTCGCTGCAGTAATGGTGATCTGAAAGCCTGTGATTTTGTATGAGGCCCAGAAAAATAGGACTGCAGGACAGGTGTGGCTGTCGGCTACTGTGACACTGGAACCCAAAGCTCACTGGTCTCAAAGTCTTGGAGGCCCAGGGATGAGGTCCTGAGCCTCCGGCTGGCCCCTGACATGAGTTCCACTGCAGACTTTCAAGACACTGGACCCACATTACACCATCCTCTGCAAGTCATGATCCTCTTTTGGGGAAACAATTTCTGGCTTGCTGTTGGGGCCTAGCAGACTAAGCAGTTGAATGCAGGTCACCAAGTCATCACTCAACTTGGGCTTCCCATGGTGACCTGGGTGTTGAATGATTCAGCAAGCCAGAAAGTTGAGTACACACCAGAAGGTCACGGTGTGTACAAGGTGAGGCTCAAACAGTTCTAGACACTAAGCCCAGCCCATTTGCTTGCTTGCTACGTTGCTTATTCCTAAATCCACACCTATGGCCTCCGGAGTTTTCTCTTTGACCACAGGCAGAAGAATGAAAAATACAAGCCAAGTTGAGCATCAATTCTGTACCATGTGCCAGTACCACCCACGAATGGACAGTCATAATGCTACAGGCACACCCGCTTGGCACTGGAGAGTGATGATGAAGACAAAATTCCCCAGTGGACAGCACTTTAAGCAGCAGGCCTGGCTGCCTCTCTGCCTAGAAAGAGTGTGAGGTATCTGTCCACAGAGCTTCACAGACTGGGGCTAATGGCTTGGTGGAAGCATCAAGGGCTTAGAGGGAAGGTGGCTTGGATGAAGTCTGAGAACAGATCTCTTAGTGCACGCAGCACACAGAGGTATCTGCACCCATGTGGCTGCTTCTCAAGGGGTGCTTAGGGGTGACTGTGCCATCGCCTTCCATCGGCCTCTCTTTCCAGCCACCCCATCTTCCCAGCACAAGGACCCATAGTGTTGCCAAGGCTCAGAGGCCAACTGTGTGGAATACTGAGCTCCCCGCATGACACCCCAATCCCAGGAGGGGAGAAGTGAACCCGATACGTGGTGCAGGTGGATTACACTGCACTGTCATCACAGAAGGGGCAGTGTTTTGAGCTCTCTGAAACAAATACTAACTGCGCCTATGAACTTGCCTTTGCTAATCAGAACACTTACACCAGACTCTCCGTGGATCAGCTGGCAGAAACATCTTCACCAGCACAACTTTCCACTCAGCTCCGCATCGAAAGAACTAGTTTCACAGCAAATGAAACAAGGCACTGGGCTGAGGCTAGAAGAATTGGTCTTTCATATTCCCCAATACCCTGGAGCAGCTGGCTTTATCGAAGAGCAGAATGGCCTTGTAAAGGTTCTGTGGTTGTACCAGCTGGGTGAGGACTCCGTTCAGGGCTGGGGGCATCCCCAGGAAGCAGTGCACACACTCAAGAGTGACTCCGAAATGCTGCTGTTTTCCCCACAGCCGTGGTTCACAGGAATCAAGAGACAGACTCGAGGGGGCTCCTCTCACTCTGACCCTCGGTGATGCCCCAGTGCATTGCTTTCTTTCTAGTCTCTGAACTTGGAGCTCTGCTAGTGTGGCAGCCTCAGGACCGACGGGAGCAGCGCTTCCACCAGGCTCCTCCACGTGCTGGTCTATTACCTGGCAAGTTGAGACTGCTTCGTGGCAGTGAATCAATAGACAGAAAAGGGAGTTATTATACTGGCTAGGGTGACTGATCCTGATGATCCACGGAAAACTGGGTTGCTGTTGCATAACAGCTTAAGGAAGAGTACATCTAAATGCAGAAGATCCTCCAGGGCACCTCACATTACTCCCATGTGCTGCGGTAAGTCGATGGAAGGAAAATGACAACAGCCCGACACAGGTAGGAATTCTGATGGCCTAGACTCTTCAGGAATGAGAACTTGGGGTACCTCACAAAGCTTACCTTCCCGGCTCAGGAACCATCCAGCAGCTGAAGCATTTGCTAAGGACAAAGGGACTACGGTGTTGACAGTAATGAAAGAAGGTGATTCTAAGTACCATCTCTGGCCACGTGACCAACCCATCACAGAAACAAGGACTGTAATACTTTTCAGTATTTCTTCCTTATTTTGGTATAAATGTGTTTGTGTATATATTAACCAATTCTTTCTTTCTATTTCCCTTCCACTCTTCCCTATCAAATGTTGAAATGTTACTACTGGCTAGCTTTTTATGGTAACACGAAAGTTGCAGCCTGTAAAGAGGAGAGCATGGTTCAGAAATGAATGCCACTCACAGACAGATAAAGGGACTGTGAGTCTTCTTCTGAGAGCGTCAGCGTGTTTTTGGTATACCTAGGGTAGCTGCAGCATGTCAGGCAAACAGACCATTTTGCTATTACTTTATTTTTAAGCAAAGTCAAGAAAAGTGTGGGCACATCCCACACTGACAAGGGCAGCCAAGGTGACGGGAGGGGCTGAGTGGGCCGCTCCTACGTGTTTTTTCAGCTAGGTGGGAACCACATTTCCTAGACTCCTCTGCCCTCTAGAGACCTGCGTTAGCACTGGTCACAAGAGATCTGCACGAGATTGGCAAGGCAGGACTATAAACTATGGCCCTTGATCCGCTCTCCAAGTCAGTGCAGGGCAGACACGGCGTAGTCAGGCCTGCCACCGATGACCTGCCGGCACCTCCTGTGGGCCTGGAGCGGAACGCGCACGGGGCCACCTGCTCCGGCGGCCCTGACTCCCAGGCCAGGCGTGTGTGTCACTCTGGCCCTGCAGCTCACGCGTCTCAGAGGCGAGAGCAGGGGGGAAAGGCCACAGTCCAGCTTGTCCTCGGAGAACCCAATGTGCATTTCCCCTGCCTCACACTCACCTTTCTTTCCTGACTAATGGCCGTGCAGATGTTAGGTGCTTTCCCCTAGATGCCCAAGCAGCAACCATATCCATAATCTCAACCAGCTCCCACACTTGTGTAACTTCAAGCCCAGAGTAAACGTCGTTATATTGCTCTTAGAATTCACTGAGCCCAGATAAAAAAGGCAAAACTGCAACGTTCTTCTACGTGCTTTTAAGAGTATCGAACATGGGGCTGCACTTCTAATTTAAGTCACTATTATGTAAACTCGGTGGAGATGAAGTTAACTCTGAATAACAAAATACCTATCAAATATAATTTTTAGAAAGGTGAAGGAAAATGTATTTCCTTACAGAGGAAGTCATTTGCAGAATTAGGAGAATTTTTCATAGCTCCACCAAAACCTTGGTTGTCAAGTCATTATAATTTCTAAGGGGTAAAAATACATGCATTACGATCCAGAAAAGACAACAGAGGAATACCACATTCCAGTGCACACAATGACACTATAAAAATCACCATCAACCTGTAAGTGACTGCAGACCTGGCTTTATATTCAGGTTCAGTAAAATCAACGTAGTCTCAAGAGGGAAATCCCATTCACATGTTTAAAGCAGTAATCAATTCACACAGAGTTGCCCTCAGTCTAAAGAATGAGTGTATTGGCATGAAAAAATAATAAACACCTAAAAAATATGTGTTTTCATCATTGTGGAACAGAAAGAAGAATATAACCTCATGAGGAGCTATGAATTTCCTTATCATTTTGGGTTTGATTCCTTGTTTATTTGGCACCATCACGAGCACCAAGCATTGCAAACTATGTTAGCTACATCTACTAATTTAAAACTGACAGCCCATCCAACCAACCTTATTTTACAAATAAGGATGCAAACCTAAATGGCTAGCTGGGAATAAACCAACCCCAGGGATGCCAGGTTTGTGCTCTTGAGCAGTAATAATACCACTGATAATAACGGTAGTAATAACAGCAACTAACACTGCTTCTATTAGGCACCAGGCACTGTTCTACCAACATGTAAACCTCACAACAACACCAAGGCAGGAACTACTGTTACTCCATTCTACAGATAAAGAACCTGAGACTTAAAGAAATTAAGTGGCTTCCCAAGGCCATAGAGCTACTAAATGGCAGAGCTGGGACCTGAATCCATCCAATGAGACTTCACAGTCCTTCCCCAAGAAGTTATACGTGCTGCCTTCTTATATGAATGGGGTGGGGGAGACAGAAAGGGTAACTGCCCCTCCTCAGGAGGTAGACTGGTAGGTGCTAAGCCTGTATGCTATTTCTAAAGGCACTTCTATGGTATGCCCCTGGGCCCCAAGGGCTTTCACTACTGCTGGCCAAAAGACATTGTGAACTAAGTCCTCAGGGGATAAAAGAAACCATCTGCCTAATTTTTACTTAAAAATACAGTATTAGATTCTCTTAGAAACATCCTAATTCTTTCACATTGACAAGCATAAAAAAATCTTAAAACTCATGCCAGAAATATACAATAGATGTTTGTTCTTGAAATCACTAGAGTTGATTTAATACTCTAGTTGTCAAAGCTTTAAGACTTTTATTTCAAATGTGTGTAAGTGCATCTAATGAAATCCAGTAAATAATCCCTAACATAAGCTAAAATAATCACATCAACTTAAATGTCAACACACTTTGTGAAAAAACTTGGGAAATTTTCACCAGCTAAGGAATAAGAATACAAGGGCTGGGGGAGCCCTGCAGAACACCTGAGAAGTTCATAAGAAGAATGACCTGATTCAAAAAGCAAATATTGTATCTACACAGCACCACCTCAGATTCTTAAAGTTCTTCAAAATTTTCCAGAGCATGAGTGAATTTTAATTGTATATACTGACTAAGGATCCATGGAAGAGACACCATGCTAAATCACTATGCTAAGCATGATACTAAATTACTTCAGGAGGGGAAAGCCTTTTACTGGCATTCTTGCTGTTTCTAATACAACACAACACGCAGTTCTACAAACTTGCAAAAGCCAATTATGCTGGGCAGCACTGCTCCATCGATGTGGGAATCAGTAATAGGATTCTTGGGTCTCAGGGAGTTTGTAGCATTATGTGTGTGATAGCTTTAAGAAAATTAGGGCACAGTTTGAAAGCACTGACACAAAGTGCATACAAGGCAGGATGAGCAACCTGATGAATGTTCAATGCTGGCTGAACAGAGAATGGAAACTCCTCTTCCTCCTCTTGGTTCCTCTCTCCTCCTGCAGAGGAAAGTAGAAGGGGAAGGTAGGCATAATCAGCCAAGCTGGTACCAACCTTTACTAGTCAAGGCGTTCCTCCTTAGGATGGCCTATGGGCACTCACAGTTAAGAATTTACTAGAAAGTCAATTCCCTGATTTTAAACAAGTGGCCACTGGTACACCATGGATTTCCCTCTAGTTTTCAGTATTTAAGTAGTAAATAGAATCAAGTGTAGCCAAAAGAGATTAATGGCACATTTAGACACACTAGGCAGTTAATAATTTCTATAGAAAAAAGTATGCATGAATCTACAGATTCAATGCAATACCAATAAAAATCTCAATGAACTTCTTTAAGGAAATAGACCAAATATTGATGAAATTCATATGGAGACACAAACAACC
>JAGFMF010011638.1:8755100-8780587 GCA_019455555.1 Galemys pyrenaicus | reverse complement strand
AGGGACTGAGGTGATGGTGCACGGGTGAAATGGTGGTGGGTACCCCCTGGGGACTACAAATGATGTCAAATATAACTAATAATAAATTTAAAAAAAAAAAAACTTAAAAAAAAAAAAAGTATGCATGAGAATGTGTTGGTAAAGTACCCAGAGTAAGTGTCAGAAGGGAGAAAGGAGAAGTCACTTACCCGGCAAGATTAACCAGCCAGTGACTCATCAACAGCTAAATAATCTTCCCAGTTTAAATCAACTATATTCATCACTGCTTAAGATCACAAAGACATGATGCCATGAAGGGATAATGAATTACCAGTCCTGGCTGTGCTAACTCCAAGTCCTGCCTGACCCCTTTCATCACCTGACTCTCCTTCCCTAAGTCTGGAGAGGCTCCACTTGCTGGCCTATTAATATTTTTGAATGTTATGGCCTTCTCTCACCTCACTCCCAATACACAGTATCACAATGAAATGTGCAGGAGATTTCATTGTGAAATGTGAATCTTTTCTTAAGTGTTATTAAACCAAACAATCACTTTGACACTTGTTAAGATGGTAAGGAAAACTTTATTCAAGGTAACTGCAGCAGAGGTATTACAATGGGAGAGAGAGCAATTCTGATAACCACAGAACAGCAGGCCAAGGGTGAGGTGGGGGTTGGGGGGGGGGGTGGTAGTGGAAGGAAAATTACCAAGAAAGAAAATCAAGGGTAGGGGGTTTATTGCCAAACTGGCCTAACAGGATTCTTGCTGAAAGCAGATCAAGAACTTAGACATCAAAGGCAGAGGATGAGGAACCTGACTAGATGTTCAGGGGCCTCTCCCTCAACTGACTCAGCAGAATCAGCTGGGTGACGCTGCTGGGCTCTGCAGGACAGGAACGACAAGGTCAAAGACTCCTTGAGAAGAAGGCTCAGTGAAACCTCACTGGAGTATGACCAAGGAGAGCGTCTTGGTCACTAACTCTGGCGTTTTCCCTTTACTAGGCTCTATTCCCCTGTATCAAATGAAGTTTTCTAGAAGTACTACCTTAAAAACTCCACGAGAAAGCAGTCCACTAAATTTAAAATCTGGAGCGATTCTAGAATACACACACATACACAACACACAAATGGAGTCATGCTGACGCACCGCTTATCATCCCAGGCCTCCAGGACCAGTTCCTGCTAAGGCAACTAAGGCCCACCAATTCTGCTGGTTCTCCCCATAAGAGCTGCCCTGCTCCCCATAACCCCACTTCACACTCAGGCCCCTGTGCCTACAGGTTTCTTCCCTCTGATATTTCTCCCTGCCAATTCAATTTTCCACAGATCCACCTAGCCGAGGAGTCTGGTCCCCAAAGCCTCAGGTCAAAGGCTAGCGGGACTGCTTGCACACCCGGCAACTCCCTCTGCCTTCTTTATTCTGTGTTCCGATCACTCAGATAACAAGGAGCTGTAACTGTCTACTGCACTTGTTTGTCTACCTCCCTCTTCCAACGCTGAGTCCTTGCAGAGCGGGTGGGGGGGGGGGTGAGTTTCATTTACCTTTGTGTCCAACTGAGAAGAAACAATGGGAAAGGAAATAAAAGCAACCCTGCCTTAAATGCTGAGAGCAGCTCCGCTGATCCCAGCAGGACAGGCAACCACAGCGTAAAGGTTTAAAATACACCTGTCACTATCTCCTTTCCAGGTAGTTCACTAAACTTTGGACTCTTTTCTCAGGCTCTGATTTTCTCAGGCTCTGATTTGTTTACAACCTGACCTAACTGATACAGTGATCAAAACAGTGTTGAATAATACTTTCTTGGAACAAAGACTCAGTCTATAACCAAAGGCTTTATATGGAGAGCCCCTGTACTCTGCTGCCACCCTCCACCACTACCACCAAATATGGTTAACCACATAAAGCTAAGAGAAGGAAGGGAGGAATCTGGGCATTCTCATCACCCCTGCTTGGCACTCACCCCTACCAGGCCTCATTATCTCTACCAGAGAGTTTCCTGTTATTCTCTAGGGCTGTCAGTACTATGGATTCATCATTTCTCCCAACCTACTCATTATAACCATCAACTATACTTCTTTTTCATTTTAATCAGAAAATGAGATTTACTATGACATACATCAATGTTTTTCAAGGCCTAGCCAGTGAATATCAGCATGAGAATTACCTAGAGGCTTATGAAAATAAGCCACCCTAGAGAAACTGAGAACATGATTAGGAAAAGAGCGGTCATCAGGGACTATGAGTCTGAAGTAATGTCCCCCTGCTAGGTCATAAACTCACTATCTTTGAAAACAAATGAATAAACAAGACACTGATTTATTGAAGTGTTTAGTGCCAAAAACATATACCAAATACTGTGGTATATAAGATGGGATATAATACAGAAGTGATGCTCAAAGTGCCCCTCACCCCACAGTCAGTTCAATTTAGCTGGGAAGAAAAAGTCTGTACACAGAGGAATTAAGAACAATGCTGAGCTTCAGAGCACAGCATGGTCTTCCAACTATATCAATTACCCACTCTTCAAAATATTTAAATATGTACTTTCGTAGGAAAACTGACATAATTATCTAGGTGCTGCTTTACTCACAAATTATGTGTATTAAAAAATACATTAGAAATGATGAATGTTTTTGAAAATATATTAACTTTTATTTGGACACAAAATTTTTCAGTTATTAATGAAACATTCCTAACATCATGCAATACAGATGCTTCGTGAGTTTTTGAATCTTGACTTAGCTATTTATGACACCCAGATATGAGCGCCTGGCTAGGAGCTCAGTTCATGTGGACTCTTGGTTTCAGTAGCTGTGTCTAAAGAAAGGATTTCACACTAAGGAAAGCAGCACATCATTGGCTGCATTAATTTAATTTTGATGCTCACACTTCAATCCACCCACCAGCTATGTGAACATTTTTATGGAAGTCTTACTAGTAGAAGCATCTTCTGATAACCATTAGCTGTTCTTGAAAACAAATCGTCTTAATATACATAACAAATGATTTCTAAGCTATACTAAGATTTTTGATCTGGACATTTATAAGCAGGTTAGAAAACTGCCCACATTTTAAAATAAACAGATATGAGAATATCAGAAACAACACATAATAAAATCGCATAGGAATGAAAATTGTTCAACACCCATTTTCAAAGAGCTCGTTCCAAACAAACATTTTAAAAAGAAATAAACTTTAGCTGGAAACTACCACAAGAACCAGCACTACCCTGGAGCCATGTGTCCACTGCAAGTGTGAGTGCTGAACCCACAATACTCACTAAGACACATACAGGAAACTAAAGTGTCCCGGATCAGAAAAGGCCCCCAGTAGGAGCAAACACAAGCCATTTCCAGAGGAACTCATCCTCCATTCAGACTGCCAGGTTTCACATAGATAGTAATGAGACAAACGTGAGTTCATCACCAATACAAATACAAAAGAAACAAGCCATAGAAAATGGCAATCAATAGACATAAACAACAAAACTAAATCCCAAAGGGCTCCAGATAATGGAATTTCTGCAAATAAGTACATATTAAATGTTTAAGGAAATGAAACAAAATCACAAAAACAAGCAAAGACCAAGAGACTATTAAAAGAAGAAAGCCAGAATGATTTGAGCAAAAACATTAGAACTTTTCAAAATGAAAACAGGACTCATGAAACTAAACATTCAACAGGTCAGAAAGAGTGGAGCATGCACCTAATTCACTGGTATTCAGGGATTTTTTCCCAGGGACCTGGTTTCTGTCAATCCTAATTCAGGATGCTAATGGAAATCGGTATATGGTAGATGCCTGCAGTGTGCTGAGAACCAAAAGAGGTGTTCTGGGTGTTGCTGGTTTCACAGACACTGGAAGGAACAAGAGATGGAAGGGAAGAAAGGAGGGGTGGGGGGGGGAAGGACGGGAACCAGCAAATCCTTGTAATTAAGTATCTAAATACACAAATCCAGAGAAGATACATCTACAGAAAAGATCTGAGAACCCCATGAATCTCCAGCTAGGTCTTTCCCTGCATGAAGCCAGTTCAGAAAGGGCATGATAGGTAGTCTTATCTTTTTTATAAATACACTGATACAACACATAATTATAAGGGACACAGAGAAAATGGACAAAATGGTCCAATCAAGAAAAGAAAACCCATTTCCAGAAACCAGCCCTGAAGAAAAAGACACACAGAACATTTCATTCAACAGCAGCAGTATTCACATTCCTCTCAAGTACTATGTGACATTCTCCAGGAAAGATCTCTTATTAGGTCATAAAATAAGTCTTTCAAAACTTAAGAATACTGATGTAAACCCAAGAATCCTTTTCAAATCAATGGTATGAAACTAGAAATCAGTAATAGAAAATTGGGGGCCTCCCTGGTGGCACAGTGGGTTAAGCAACACCCTATGAAGCAAACCGCAGCCACTGCAGCATGAGTTCAATCCCTGCTGCTGGCCAGGGAGGGGACCCACATGGTGCAGCAAATCTCCCCTGCCTCACCCACTGCTCCCCTCAGCAGTTTGTTTCAGTCAGTCTGCCTGTTCTGCTCCCCACTCTGTCTCTGGTGGATCCTCTCACCACACACACCTCTGGCCTGTACCCCTGCTCTTGTATGCATAAATAAAATAAATCTTTAAAGAAAGAAGAAAGAAAATTGGAAAATCACAAAAATGTGGAAATTAAATAATATACTCTTGAACAACCAACAGGTCAAAGAAGAAATCAAGCAGGAAACTGGAAAACATCTTGAGACAAATAAATGAAAATACAATATGCAAAAATGCATGTGATACAGCAAAAGCAGTACTAAAAGGGATATTTATTGCAATAATTGCCTATATTTTAAAAAATTATAAGGAACTTCAGTATCCTAACTATATACCTCAAAGAACTAGATAAAGAGGAAAAACTTAAGCCTAATCTAATGGATTATAGAAAGTTGTAATAAAGGTTATAGTAAAAGTAAATATAACAGAGGAAAAAACAATAGGCAAAAATATCAATAAAGTTGAATTGTTTTTTTGATAAAATTAACTAATAACAAACTTCTACCTAGATTAAAAGATAAAGAAAATACCCAAATAAATAAAATCAGAAATGAGAGAGGAGAAATTGCAACTGATGCCACAGAAATAAAGAGGAAAGGGACTACTATTAACAATTATTATCTAACAAATTCCTACATATAACTTACTAACACTGAAGTACAAATTCCTACATATAAATTACTAACGAAGAAGTAATAGAAAAAAAAATGAGCAGATCTATAAATAGTAAGGAACTTAAACCAGCAGTCAAAAACAAAAGTTGTAAGGGACACAACAAACAAGTTTGTTGGTTTTATTGATAGTTTCCACCAATTTAAAGAAGAGTTAACACCAATCCTTCCTAAACACTTCCAAAAATTGAAGAGAATGCTTCACTCACTGTACAAGGTTAATATTAGCCTAATATTAATATCAGAAAAAGAAAGTACAAAGAAACAAACTCTATAACTCAACAATCTGGATGAATAGAGAAGCAAAATCCTCAACAACATATAAGCAAACAAATTCCATAACGTACTAAAATGACTAACATACCATGTTAAAATGGGATTTATCTCTGAGCTACAAGAACAGTTCAACAGATGAATATCAAGTAAGTCATCATCATAACCAAGGATAAAAACTACATGATCACATTATTGATGCAGAAAGGCATTTGACAAAACTTAACACCATTTCATGATAAAAAAACCTGTCAGTTCTCTAGGAACAAAATAATTACCTCAACATCGTAAAAACCATATATTAAAAGCCCATAACTAACATCATTTTTAAAAAAGTTTTATTTATTTCTGCATACAAGAGCTGGGGTACAGGCCAAAGTTGTGGGAGGTGAAAGGAGTCACCAGAGACAGAGTGGGGAGCAGAACAGGCAGATCAACTGAAATCCACTGCTGAGGGGAGCAGCGGGCGAGGCAGGAGGGGTCTGCTGCACCATGTGGGTCCCCTCCCTGGCTGGCAGCAGGGATTGAACTCATGCTGCTGTGCTGCAGATGCTTCACAGTGCGGCGCTCAACCCACTGTGCCACCAGGGAGGCCCACTAACATAATTTTTAATGTGAGAAACTGAAAGTGTTTCTTCTCCTTAAACTCTCAGAAGAAAACCTAGCAGGAAAATTTCAATAGTTTCATGGATACGAGACCGAAGGCATAGGCAACTAAGGCAAAGATGCCCGCTCTTGCCATCAATATTCAAGATAGTCCTGGAAGTCCTAGCCAGAGAAATTAGCCAAGAAAAAGAAATAAAAAGTATCCAAATTAGAAAAGAAATAAAAATATCTCTATTCACAGATGATATGATCATATGTGCAGAAAACCCTAGAGATTACATAAAAACCATTAGAACTATAAACAATTTCAGTGAAGTTGCAGAATAGAAAATCAACAAATGAAAATCAGTTGTTTTTCCATACAATAATAACAGATAATGCAATAAGGAAATTTTAAAAAGTATCCCATTTACAATGGCTTCAAAAACAATAAAATACTTAGGAATAAATGTAGTCAAGCCACATAGACCCTGAATAGTCAAAACAACCTTGGGAAAGAACAAAGCCAGAGGTCTCAAATGACCTGCTTTTTAAAATATATTACCAAGCAACAGTAATCAAATGAGGAAGGTACTACCTTATGGTAAGAGAGCCCAAAAAGAAACAAAACCAGAGCCCAGAAATAAGCCTATGCATACACAGTCAAATGATATTTGATTAGAATTAGAGGAACACACAAAGGATAAAGAATAGTACTTTCAAAAAATGAGGTTGGAAAAACTGGAATGAAATGAAACCTTTATTTTGTATCACATATAAAAATCAACTCAAAACAGGTTCGAGACTTATAGGTAATACCTGCAACTAAAAAATCTCCCAGAAGAAAACCTGGCAGGAAAGTGTCAATGATTTCATGGATATTACAATAAAGGCACAGGAAACCAAGGCAAAAATAAAGAAACCTAAAACATATCTAACTAAAAGCCTTCTATACAGCAAAGGAAACAAACAGTGGAAAGGCAATCTATGGAAGAAAATATTTGCAATCCATGTGACTGAAATGGAGTTGATATCTGAAAAAATATAAGGAACTCCTACAATTCAATAGGAAGAAAACTTAACTTTTTTGACAGCAAAGAACTTGAACAGACATTTCTCCAAAGAAGACATATAAATGGCCAACAGGTAAATGAGAAGCTGTCCAATATCACTATCCATCAGGGAAAATGCAAATCAAAATCACAATGAACTATCGCCTTGTACCTAGGAGGATGGCCAATATCAAAACAAAGAGACAATAAGAAATGTTGCCAGGGATGTGGGAAAATTGAAACAGAGTGTACTGCTGGTGGGAATGTAACAAGGTGCATCAGAAAACAGGAATTAACAACAGAACTACTAAATATCCAGTAATCCCTCTTCTAGGTATTCATTCACAAGAATTAAAATAGGGTTCTCAGAGATACCTGGACTACCATGTTCACTGCAGCATTATCCACAATACTCAAGAATGAAAACAATCCAAATGTCCATCAATGGGTATGTGGGTAAATAAACTGTACTGCATACTTTCAGTGGAGTATTTTTCTGCCATAAAAAGGAAAAAATTCCTATATTACAACATGGATGAACCTTGAGGACAATATGCTAAGTGAAGTCAGTCAGTTACAGAATGATTAATACTGCATGAAGCCACTGAAATGAGCAGTTAAACTTAAATAGAAAGTAGACCTGTGCTTGGCTGGGGCTGTGAGAGGAGAGTGGGGGTCACAGTTTAAAATGCATGGTACTCACAGTTTACAATAACTGCACTGCACATCTTGAAGTTTGTTAAGAGGGTAGATCTCATGCTATGTTGTTGTTTACATTTTTACACAATAAAAAACACTCAACAGAGGGGTTAATAGTGATTTTAATATAGCTAAAGAGATTTAACTATCTGAAAGAGAAATCTCAACATAGATGTACTGCAGTTTGTAGTAAAGAAAAGCGATGAAACTGGGGACGAATGAATAAGAGTTTAACATATACAATACAGAATGAGAAAATTTAACCTATCTAATCAGAACATAAGAAACACCATAGAAAAGAGCATTAAATACTGAATAACAACATTTGAAGAGATGATGACTGTAAAGTTGATGAAAGATATAAATCCACAGAGTTTAGATCTAAACAAGTCATATAATCTATAGTACACTGAGGCAATGAACTCAGGATAAAAAAAAAATAATGAAAACTGAAGGCCTATGAGGTAACTGTCTAATATAATCTAATTGGGATCCCAAAATAAAACTCTAAAGACATCAGAAGGAAGGCAATAGTTAAAAAGATAATAGTTGGTAAATACTCAGAACTAATGAAAAATATGAATTCACACACGTAAATAGTAAGAAAAATAGAAATTCATACTACGTATTCCATAGTAAAAGTACAACATGTAGGATAAAGAAAGTTCACCTACCTAGCAGTCACTAGCAGGTGACTTCTGAACAGAAAGAATTAAAGTTAGTAGACAATGGAATATCATCTTCTGAGCAGCAAAAAAATATTTATCAACTTAGAACTGGAGACTGGGCAAAGCTCACTTTCAAGAATAAGGACAAAATATAAGAATTTAAGTAGAAGGTTTATGAGTGACAGTCCTTCATCAAAAGAATGGAAAAGATTACATGTGAAGAGGTATGAATCATTATCCCCAAATCATATACAGTATTGTAAGTCAATATCACCTCGATTAAATAATAATATAATCTAAAAAATACAATAATAATAAATCAGTTTACAAAATGGTCCAAAAAAAGGACATCAAAGATGTTTATCAGTTCAAGAGAAAATGATTCCCAAAGTCAAGTCTGAGATGGATGAAGGAGTAGTAAAAAATAATAATTTTAAAATGACTTGGCCGATTCTAAACAACCTACTTTAGATAAAGAGGGAAAGTTCATAATAGCATGTAGGTCAAGTGGAAAGTAATAGAAGGTAGACATCTTTTCTTAACGTGGATTGTCAGCACCCAGTTTGGAGACCAACAGTGTGACTACACAAACACAGATGAGCAGCTACAGCCACAGCAAGGCTAGCTGCACTCATTTCAGAAGCCTTAAAAATTCCAGTCATGTCAAAGGAGTAGAGCACTCCAGACAGAGACAACAGCAAAGGTTCAGAAATAAGAGATGTGCATGGCAGATCCTGTGATCCCTCTGAAGGAGTACCTTACACCTTCATGTTCTTTTAAAATCTGCAAGACATAAACATAATAAGCCAAACACAACTTCCAAGAATCAACATTGTGAGCTGAACAGCAGAGAAGGATGTCAAAGATGCTTATGACCTTGGGCAGGTCACTGAGTGTTTTGAAGGTGCAGTCTCTGTTCATAGGAAGAGAATAGCAGCATCTACCCTTCACAGGGTCACCAATGTATACTGATGATGGATAAAAAGATTCAAAAGGAGAATGTTACTGCCCTGGTCTCTCATATACTGTTACTAGTCACTGTGCTAGGCACAAATGTTACAGAATAAAGGAGATAAAGCAAGTCCCAGTTAGAAAGAATGTGACAGGCACTGTGACGTGTGCAAAGGGTCCTCCGCAAACCCAGGGGAAGCAGCAAAGGCTTTGCTTCCTTCTTGCTTACACATGACAAACACTGACTCCCACAGAACAAATGCCTGACAGCCACCGTACTTATATGAAGGACTTGTGGCAGTCATGCAGAGTTTCAGCTCTCTCAGAAGAATCACTGTCAAGAGTTTTGTATAAGTTTAACCAAAGTCATTTTAAAACACCCAAGAAGAGATTAAATCAATTTTCTTCACCTGATCAAAATTCCCCCACAGAAAGCTAGTGTGGGTATTCTGCATCCATAAAAATTAGCATCATCAGTTTTTCCCCAGATACACATACACACATTTTTTTGCTTCATTCATTTAAAAGCATTTAAGATAATGAAAATTTACTTATTCATGCTGGAATTACCCAAGCAGAATCTAACAGAAAAAAATTATTTCCAATGCTCATTCCTTTTCTGGACTTACTCTTTACAACCTAAAATCACACATTTTGCATAAATTAAATCTATTATCTGCAACATGCCTTTTCTACTTCACTGTGTGTACTGCCTTTAGAGCTAATCACTGGTTAGCGGTTCTGTCATATTTAGCCATGAGGCCTAGTAAGAATACACGCAAATCCTTTATCTAAGAAAATACTCCAGAGAAAGTACACACAAATTCTTTCTCACTCTACTATATACAGTGGTAGAATACAAACATTACAATTGTTACATTCCTCTTTTGAATTTTTAAATTTATCCTCAATATATATTAGTGACAAGGAGAAAGGTGGTATCACATATCCCCAGGATACTAAATCAGAACACATTCATGTATGACTAAACAAATTTTTTATTAACTTCAAATGATCAAAAAAAAACCCAAGTTACTGTTTTTAACTTCTAGCAGTATTAAATCCTGAAAGACTTAGAAACCTTTAACAGTCATACAAAAATATAATTTTTCCACAGTCATTTAGAAAAAAAAGTCACTAAGTGAAATCAACTACGAACAATTACAGTTTGATTGCCATACTGGCAATTAATATATTATCTAACTAGCAGGTTCACTACTTTATTTCATTGATGAGAAGAATGAATCATGACATTTACTACCAATTGGAGAACAGAGAGACGCCAAAGGTGATTTCACAGCCATCATGGGTGGCCCTTTGATAAAACACCTAGAGCATTTGTAACCAATTCAGCCCTATTGACACATTCTCTTCTACTACACACTGTTTATTTGGGATTATATTTACCTTTCCTGTAAACTCCTTTAATAGAAAGGCCTTGTCTAAAATACCACTTCCTTATCCCTTCCAACTCAGTAACAGAGCTGAGTGGATACCTACTGATAAATTAACAGCTGTAATAAAACATATTTCCCACCGAATACAGAAGAAAACTGGAATGTGGGTAAAGGATGCTAAATGGAATTATAGTTGTACGTGACAAGGGATAAAACCATAAAAGTGACTTTGAAATAGCATGTTCAGAAAACAAAGCCAACGAATTAATAACAGCATAATCATTTTCAGAAGGTACAACAAAATTCATCCCAGTATTATCACTTAGCTTAAAAGTGCTTTTATTTGGTCTTACATGTGGTGCTGCATTTTGACCTACTGCTTGACATATAGTTCTATAAAGCAATTTCATGTCTGTAAAAAAAGTACCTTATTCATTCATTCATTCACTCAAGTATTGGAAGAGTTATAGTACTGAAAATCCAAAAGCAAGCAAAAGCAATGTATTTTTCCACCCTTCCTAGGTTAACCTAGCACCATGCTAATGAGAAACTGAGGTCGTCCTGTCTTACTTTTCATTCACACTGAAATGACACAGTGAAAGAAAGGAATTTTTTAGAGTTCCAGTTAGAAAGATTTCATACCAACTTGGCTTTAAAATCAACTTTAATGTTTTTCATCTTTCATCCTGACCTGCAATCTCTGCATCACAATTATATATCAATTATATGTTTTGAAATAGCTATGATGCAAATAACTTATAAATTATAATATCAGCAGCATGCCACTGTACCATTGTAAACGTGAGACTGGAGAAAACAAAAGCATACTATGAAATGTCTTCCAAAAAAATCTTTTTTTCCTCCATGAAATCATATTGCGTTTCTGTGCTCCCCTAAGCTCCAAGATTCAATATTCAGTTTCTACTTAGCTCCAACATTCAGAGGTGTGCTTGTGCCTCTTCTATCTCATCCCTTTTGTCTAAAACACCAAAGAGCTTCATTATTTTATTTTACCAACCCCATGGTGGCACCAAGAACTGGAAAGCGCCTGAGTGACTTCGACAACCAGAGAGCTCTGGACAGCCCATCAAAACTTAGTACCTCTCCAGCGCCAAAAAAATTAGTCCCAAAATCAGCCAAGGCCCGATTTACATAGGTCACGAGGATTTAGAAAGCAAAACAAAAACACCCGTTTCCACAAAGGAACCCTCAATTGTACTTTTCAGAAGGTGGGAAGACAACTGATCAGTTCTTTGGGTTTTCAAGACTTGAAACGCCAGGGGCCAGGGCATCTAGATAAACTACTCCTGGGGTCAACTGGACCAAAGGCACGGAAGATCCTGCCTTCAAAGAAATGCACCTAGTGACTCTGCAAGGAGGGCAGAGATTTAAAGTCAAACCTGCTCGAATGATAACCACTGATTTGAGGAAGCGAATAAAATGCCTCCGGCTTCAACTGGCTCTTCACCATTTGTCTGTAATCTGGGGGCCGAGGCTGTGGGTGAAATTCTCCGACTCATGCTCTCCTCCGGCCAGGGTCTCCACCTTGTGAACTCACGGGGACACACACATACACACACACACGCATCCCGCTGCATCCCTTCCCTGCCCACCGTTCCCCACCCCACCCCCCAGGGTGCCCGAGCCCCAAAAGGTGCACACCCTGGAACAAAGAGCCTAATCTGAGGCAATGCGGGGCGGGGGGCTGGGGGGGCAAGGCTCGGAAGGGGCAGAGCAGCGAAGGTGCCAGAGGCAATCCGCCGGCTGGCGCGGCCCGGCAGCAACCTGCGGCTGGGCGACCAGGTCCAAGGCCAGCCCGCCACGGCCCCGCAGCCCAGCCCGCTCGGCCCCCGCCCGCGGGGAGAACCCTCAGCGGGCAGGGCGCACGGCCGTCCCCCACACCGACCCCGGCGCACCCAGCAGCCCCGCGCCGCTGGCGGCAGAAAGGGGGCCGCGCGGCGGGCGAGGGGCAGGCCGGGCTGCGGCGGGGCCGGCCGGGCTGCCGGCGGGGCCGGGGGCGGCCGACGCGGGGGTCGGGGAGGCCGGGTGACTCACATTCTCCGTGTCCCGTTCGTTCACCGTCGGCAATGGCGTCCGGGCCGACATTTTGTGCGGGCGGTGGGGTCGGGCCGGGGTCTCGCCGGCCGGGCAAGGGTGCGGGCCCTGGGGGCGCCCGGAAGCGCAGGGCGGCCGGGCCGGGCGGGCGCGAGTGGCTCCGCAGGCCGCGGGCGCTGAGCGGGAGGAGGACGCGGCTGCGCGCGGACCGGAGCGCGGGCGGCGCGGGGCGGCCGGCGGGGCCGGGGGCCGGGGGGCGGGGGCCGGGGCTGACGGGGCGATGCGCCTCGGATCGCGGCCCGGCGGGTCCCGGCCGGCGCGCCTCGGCGCCGGGAGCCGCGGCCCTGACAGCGCCGCCCGCGCCGCGCCCCGCGCGCCCCGCCTCAGGTGTGCGGCGCCGCCCGCCGAGCCGCAGCCACGCGCCGCCGCCCCGCCCCGCCCGGCCCGCCGCCTCGCCGCGCTGCCGCCGCGGCCGGAGCCCTGCAGCCCGGGAGCGGCCCGAGCCAGCCGGCTGCGCGCGGAGCGGCGGGCGCGGACTCAGCGCCGCGAGCCTCTGGGCGGCCGCCGAGGGGTGGGCGGGCGCCAGCCGGGGGCCTCTCCATTCATTCCCTCATTAGGGATGCGGGGCCGCCTCCTCCGCCGCCGTTTATTTTCGTGTCTCGCCCCACCCGCAGAGGACGGCCGTCTGAGCGCCGCGGGGCTTTTATTTTATTATGCTTGTTGGGGTTTTGCCGGGTGGAGAGATGGCGGCCCAGCCAGGCAGCGCCCCCAACCCAGCTTTTTTTTTGGGGGGGGGGTGCTCAGTTTCCTTGGGGAAGAATTGCGTGCGCGTTCTACTCTCAAGCCTCCACTGCCCGGCTCCGGCCTCGGACTTTGCCCTTCTACGGTTCTCTTTCCCCCATCCCAGTCTTCCCAAGTCCTGGCCTCACGGACGGAGCCCGCTCCGAGCTCCCTTTGGGGAAGCCGTAGGACTTAGGGTCATTCTAAGACTTGGGCAGAGGACATAGGAGCCCCTGGAAGCGCCAGCAGCTTTCGAGCCCGTCACACACTGGGCCGACGCCGGCAACTCGCCGGGGATACCCGGCCCAAGAGGTCACCCGGCGCCGGTCGCTGCATCCCCGGGGTGGGTGAGACCTGGGAGACTCAAATCTACACTGGCAGATCGTCACTTCCTGGGATACAAGGAAGTGTCACTTAGGCGAGCTCGTCGAGGAAGGGAGGAAGGTTCTCTGTGATGTGGGCCCTGTCCAGCCTCCTCCAGCTTCCTCGCCCTCCACCCACCTGCCACAAGGCACATCCTGCAGATATCTGCGTGACACACAAGGGCCCGGGCCCAATATTAGACCCTTAAAACGCAACGCTGCTTCTTTCTGTCTGATTTGGGAGTTCAGGATTTGCACATTCAGCTCCTAAGACAAAACATTACTATCTCTCTATTCCTCTTCTTTCCAGTAGTTCTTGTTCACTTCCTTTCGTGGTGGACTCGAGCACATACACGTAAGGAGCAATTGGCACAAGGGAATCGATCCTATTTTTGAGCTGCTACCTTAAGCCTTCAATGGGAATCTTAAGATGATGGGAAATTCTTCCTCCTAAAGTTCATCCATTTGCAAGAGGAATCCCTGCACCAGATGGTTTTTATCCTGACTCATTAAAGGTTGTTTCTGAAAAGTTAACACTTGACCCTTTAAACATGTGCCAGAAGATATAAAAATAGCAACTAGATACTCTCAGGGAAAAAAAAGTCTCGCCCACGATATAATCACTTCTGGAGAACTGTGTCTATTTCTTTAGCGCCTGTTTTAAAAAGAACTTCCCAATTTCACAAGGCAAATAAAAAACACCAGGCCTCTTTAGCATCATTCCCGCTTCTTAAACAGAAGTCAGGCTTTGGAACTATAAGGATGGCTTTCTGATTTGCAGTGTGAAACTGGGAATGTCAAGCTTTCATTGTCCCTCTGTGAAGATCCACAATCACCAAGAGGTATAGAGTTTGCCAGAGCAGAAGCTTTTACTCTTCTGATGAACTAGAGCTGCCTACAGGAACCACGGATGTCTGTCAGAGGCATCATTGACAGGTGCAGCCACTCAGGAGTACCTGAGGTTACAGGGTACCCATGTTAACATGGCAGTGAACAAATACTTGTGGAAGGGTGTTCAACCCATTGGAATATAAATGACTCCTTCAACTGGTAGCTTGGATGTTGCTTTTTTCAATTCCCACTTGCATAGTATCCTGTGTTTACCCTTGTGGTAACACAGACAGTTTACAAAAAGTCATTCAATTGACTTGTTTAAGATCACAGATGCACCAGGTTAATGGTGTACAGAAGACAATTGGAATACTTAGTGCTAGTCAATCTTGCACCTGTCTCAAGACTCATGTTCACTCCCTATAAGGTAGAACAGCAAACCAGACATATCTTTTAAAGGATGGTTCAGGATTCTGGCACAGTGGCTTCCAAGCCTTGCAAGTGTACATGAAACAGTCAGGACAAGTCCTTTAGCTCTAGTCCCCCTATTGTGCCCACACATGGAAACTTACTAAATACTAGGTAACATAGTAAGGGTACTTACTTCTTCAATCTGCCTTTAAAGAAAATTTTATGATAAGACTTAAAGGGAGTCTTATTGGGTGGATAATTCAAATCCATCATTCTGGCTAACAAACTAGAATCAACTCATCTTTAAAAATGGTGTTCAAGGGCCTCCCCTGGTGGCGCAGTGGGTTAAGCAACGCACTGCGAGGCAAACCGCAGCCACTGCAGCAACGCACTGTGAGGCAAACCGCAGCCACTGCAGCACGAGTTCGATCCCTGCTGCCAGCCAGGCGGGGGACCCACATGGTGTGGCAGACCTCTCCTGCTGTGCCCGCTGCTCCCCTCAGCAGTGTACCTCTGTTGATCTGCCTGTTCTGCTCCCCGCTCTCTGTGGTGAATCCTCTCACCCCCCTACACCTCTGGCCTGTACCCCAGTGCTTGTATGCATAAATAAATAAATCTTTTAAAAAAAAAATGGTGTTCAAGAGGGAAGGATTTGGGATCAAGGCAGGGACGAGAAGAGCACAAGGAACTATGGTGATGGTGCACAGGTGAATTGGTGAAAGAAATCCCATGGGGACTACACCTAGAAAGAAAGCAAACATTGTAAGAAAAAAGAAAAATAAATAATAAAATAAAAATGGTTTTCAAATAATCTTTAGTCATAGCCACAATTTGGTGCTTCATATAAAATGAAAATTCACTTTGCATAGGTCAGAAAAAGACACTGCATTATTTCAAAGAAACTACTGAATGTGTACCCTTATGTAAAGTTTCCTCCCTTTGAAATGGCATGAGGCAATATTGTGATAAATCAATCTCTTTAACCTTAATCCTTAATAGTGAGAAAGTGTCAAGTAAAATTGGTTTGTATCACTATGTATAGTTTCTTGTGCCTGTGATTATGAAGACATGACAGAAAGAGTATTCCAAGAGTACTCTTGGAATAAATATCTTTTAGATGATTAACCAAATGTGGTATATTTGTAGAGGTTTCTAACCTAGAGTAATAAAGGTTTCAGGGGAAAATTGAAGTACAGAAAAAAAAATAATAATAAAGGCCTGCAAGGAGCTAAGCTTACACTGCAATGTGCTAAAGAGAATTGCCTACCATCAGCTGCATGCAGGTGAATCTCCAGAACTACCCTGTCCTGAATGGCAGATACAGTGAAGTGTAACATTGAGCTCTCAGTCCCTCATAGGACTAAAAAACTGATTTTTAAATGTTATTTCAATTATTTAAATTTTTAATAACCTGACATTTGGTTCTGTTATTTAACAACTTTAAACTATGTTGGGGAAAGCCTTGGGTATATGAATCTGCCTCTTCAACTCTAAATATTCTGAAATCTAAATGAAGTTCAAGTTTTCTGATAAAAATTGGCCCTCTGAATTGATATATATGCTATAAGGATAAACTATAACTTGATTTTCAAAGACTTTAGGGAAAAGAGTGTAAGATATTTCCTTAATAAATATTATATTGATTATATTTTGAAATACTAACATTTTAACATTAGGCTAGGTAAAATATGTTGTTTCAGTTAATGTCAATTGTTTTTACTTTTTCAGATGTGGATACTGAAAAATGTAAAATTTCAACTCATATCTCTATTGGCTAGCAGTTTTCTCTTAGGTGAAAATTGAGAAGAAAATTTAGTAGCTGAAAAATCAAAGACCTTAATTAGAAGCTATTAATCATTCATTTTTTGACTCAATAAACATTATCGAGTATCACTGTACCGTATGCCAAGCACTGTGTTGTTTAAAGGAAATATTTTTTACCTGATGGCTACCAGCAGTTAGAATTAGAGTATTCTTTTTACAGAGCAAAATGATAAAAAGCATGGCAGATTCCCAAAATGAGGAGTACTAGGTTGCAGTCTGAGTTTACCGAATATGACAGATTTAGCACAGTTCACAATAAACCCATTGAACTGTATGTTTCTTAACCCATGTATCTAACAGCCAATAATCTTTTATTGAGGACATACTCTATTTCAATACCAGAAAAGGCTATTGACAATCTTTTTAACCCATACAAGCAAACTACAAGTGTACATTTCTGTAAAGTAGCCAAGATTTGTCTCAGCTAAAGCAAAACACATTTCACGGGCACCAGGAAAGGAACCATCAATTGTTTTCACAAAATAAACTGGGGTCTGATAGCTCTTCTGTTAATAAGAGGTAACTTGCTGTTGCATGTTAATGCTCACCACTGAAAGTACAGAATCTCTAAAATGGAAAAGGCCCTCAAGACAAAAGATAGCGTTTATCTTAACAACTGTGGGACCATAAAGTCCCCAAGATTGTAAGCGCTGCCCTTGTCTCCACAGCCATCGGCTTGAGCACAAGAGTCAACTCAGCGGGGTTGTGTAGGTTGGGCCCTCCACACCTCCCAACTCGATCCTTGCCCTACTGACATTTGTTCTCTGTCCTTTCCCCGCCAGCATGCGGGCTCAGCAGGGTCGCTGTTTGAACTTCTCGCAGCACCCATCATCCTCCTTGGCCCTGCTGTACCCTGCGTGACCTGTTCTCTCTCCTGAATGTCCACCCCCTCTCCACCTGGTGGACTCAGAATTGGTCTTTCAAACCTTCTCTCAGAGCCTTCCCGACAGCCCTCTCATCTGCTTACCCACAGAGTTCACACATCACTTTCTGCACTGCCTGTGTCCTTTCTGCAGGTACTTCCTGTGCTTTCTTCTTCTGCCTCTTTTCTGGTAATGGGTATCTGGGTGTCCCCATCAGCTGGGAGCTGGGGCAAGGAAGGGAATTTGTCTCTTTGCCCAGGGCCCAGCACAGCACTCAGCAATTAGGAAAGACCCTATTTCCTTCATGACCTTCCTTTTTTCTTCTTTTTTTTTTCTTAAGACTTATTTATTTCACACATACAAGAGCTGGGTATAGGTCAGAGGTGTGGGGTGGGAGGATGGTGAGAGGATTCACCAAAGACAGAATGTGGAGCAGAACGCAGCGGGCGAGACAGGAGCAGTCTGCCAGGCCATGTGGGTCTCTCCGTGGCCAGAGATCAAGCACATGCCTTAGTGGCTGCGGTAGCTTCAGAGGGTTAGAACTTAAGCCCTTGTGTCACCACCCTGACGTGACCTTTCTTGACCTGCCCCATGCTGTAAATTCTCCTGCACTTGTACTTTCTTTTATAAGTGCATCATATAGCAATTGAAAGTATATTATCGGAGGGTCATTTATAACTAGATTTATAAGTTTACAACTAGAGATAGAGGTATATAAGAGTTCACACTATCTACAAAATATCTTTCTAAGCAATATCATCAACTGGGTAGCAAAGGGACTTGGTTCTGTCTCCCACGGTAGGAGCAGCTTCACCTTGGGCAGCTAATTTTCCTGCCCTGTGATTGTACTGTATTTGTTCGTTTTCCTTCATAGAGAGCTACTGCTGATCGTGGCTATTTCAGTGAGACAGTCTTTGAAAGCAGTCTCTGCACAGCCAAGATGTGCATGACAAGTACATGGTCAGGAGGAAGCACTTCAAAGAGGGTGAACAATTCAAAGTGGAGTAAGGTGTGCATGGAGTGCTGAGAGCAGTGGGCTGGCAGTTAAGCCCAGGGAGCTGCCGTCTGAAACTGGGAGGCTCTGCCCAGCAAGAGCTTTTCAGCAGCTGGAGCCTCACAGCATCACTCAACAGTACAAATCAGGACAATGAAATAAAGGACACGAGATGAGGGGGTGACACTGGCGGTGCACTGCATGTTAGCCTTTAGCAACATGGAAACGAGCACTTGAAAATCAGCCTGAATAGCATCATCTTCAAATGAAGGCACGTGGCTCCATATGATGGACTCATATCTGTCCACGCACTCATTTGGACTAGTTGAGTAATGTCACATGGAAAGCAAAGCAATTGTCTCAAAGTCTTATGTTAGCCACCCCAAAGTAGGAGTTTGGACATCTTTCACTTGGAATTTGCAGCTCCAAATTGAACATAGATCAATTCAACACCCTTTGAGACCTTGTAATTTGATTATCTGATTTCACACACAACAAATATCTTAGGTCAATGGCTCCTTTGTATTTTTATACTTATTTTGTTAGCTTAAAACATGAGTTACTGTAAGGTTAGAGAAATCAGGTCTTTCCACCCTCCCACCACTGATGATGGACACCTGCGGTGCTGCGAGCATTCCAGGGTGGGCATTGGCAAGTGGGCACACATGAGTTGGACACGGGCTTAAATGGGCGGCATCATGAGAACACCAGGACCAACAGGACCAACCAACAGGACCAATAGTACTGACCCACGTGAGCAGCAGCAGAAGCAGCCGAGAGGGTGAGATGCGCCGGGGGCTGGCAGGCCTGCCAGCCTCCCGGCCCCCCGGCACCCCTGCCTGCCATGTACCTGATGCCACCTCTGATGTAGAGATCAGTAAAAGCATAAAAAGCCACTGAGGGCTCCAAGACTCCCTTCCCTGACCCATCTGCCCAGAACCATCCCAAACTTGCCCTGTGCCACCTTCCTGCCGCTACAGTTATGTAGTTTCTTTTCCTAAATTCAATTTATTCAATTCCTTCAAAATGTTTTTCTGTTACCTTACATTTTGATGACTCTTCTTTCCCTACATAGATATGGACACCATTTGTTGCTTGCTTTTCACTCAATCATACATTTAGAATGATGAAATCCTGATAACTCCAGGCACTATTCTAATCTCTTTAAAAAGAGCCATAGACAAAAATCTCCATTCATGTGAAATTTACATTTTGATGGCACTTTTGTTTCTAGACAAGTCCAAAACAGGTCCCATAATAAGAAAACATTCTATGTGTACATTGGTTATTTTCACTTTTAACAAACACAAGTACCCAGGTTCAATTATTTTTAAGTGATGAATTGCAGTAACTAGACCTCGTCTCCAATCCCAAGTTCATTGCATTCTCTCTTCATATTTTGACCTTTCTTCTATAAGCTTTTGTATTAACGGCTTCAACTGGTTTCACTTGGGTGCTTCAAAATCATAATAGCTGTGACTTGTATATGAGCTACATTTTATAGTATCCAAGTTTCATTATATCGACCTCTCTATACTTAACTATATTTCATGATTGTGAACTGTTTTTATCTTTAATCAATTTAGTTTCTTCCTATTTCCATATTCTAGTACTTGTGCAAGAATCATATCATAAACAAGAATCTATGTTTATGACCATTTTAACAGTATGTTTTTGCAGATATAGGAACAGTTTTAGAAAGTTCTTCCTTGTCTGTCCTATAGAAATGACACGCCTGTGACTCACTCTGATGGCATATTGCACTTTTCCTTCATAGCTCATTTAATAATGATGATCAGGGAGGCTCTGAGACTAGAGCTCCCAAGCCTACCACCGCATATGGAACATGAGGACAATCCAGTTAACATTCATTGGAGGAGTGGAAGAGATTTAATAATTTCTCTGATTTTAGATCCCAGGTCCCAGATTTCTTTCATATGTAGTATATCGCCACTAGTAAGTTAAGAACACAACTTAAATGACCTTGATCTTTCCAGCCTTGATCTTTTCCAGCCTCCCCATTGTCAGCCTGGTCCCCTTGTTATCTCTGACTTAATAGCTCAATTGACAGGATTCCCAGATTAATATCTCCCATTGTTGGTCAATATTTTCTTTTTCTACTTCCTAAACAGTATCCAAGTTCCAAAGTTACATATGTCCTTTTTAAAAGCATTAAAATCATGCAATATGCAACTTGGAAGGCAACTTTTGCCAGAATCCAGGTTTACTTATAAGTGAAAAAATAGATTTCCTTTGTGATACTTTGTATTATTCTTTTGCTTTCTACTTGTCTCATATCAAACATCATTCCAACTGTGCACTAATCCACATGTCAATCATAGGCTCCTGGGCACCTACTCTGAACTCAGCACTATTTGCAGAGTCTGCAGAGGTCTGAAGTTAGCAGGTCACAATTAATTTCTACATAACTACTGTGAGACACACACAGTTGACCTGACCCTTGTAAGGAACCCCTCTGAGAAAGTGTGGTGATGTGTGTACAGTGATGTGATGTTACACCTTAACAGTTGTTTTGCAATTGGCAGCCATCCTTCTGTCCACCTGTGACTATGCAGGTGCTTCTCTTCAACTCTCTTTTCTTCAGGGAAGCAGCCTTCCTGCCTGCCTGTGACCTGTACCATGCTGGGGCTTCTCTTCACTGATCTCGCTCAGTGGAGGCAGCTCTCCTCGAGGCTGCCCGCCTGCAACCATGCAGGCCTCTCTAAGGCAGCTCTTCCTGCATGCTTGTGTCAACGCAAGTGTCCTTTACTCTTCTGTCCCTTTCCCTAATAAATCTGCTCTTCAAAATAAAAAGAAAGGGCCTCCCCTGGTGGCGCAGTGGGTTAAGCAACTCACTATAAAGCAAACCACAGCCACTGCAGCAGGAGTTCAATCCCTGCTGCCGGCCAGGGACGGGACCCACATGGCGTGGCAGACCTCTCCTGCTGTGCCCACTGCTCCCCTCGGCAGTGTACTTCCGTTGATCTGCCTATTCTGCTCCCCTATTCTGCTCCCCACTGTCTCTGGTGAATCATGTCACCCCCCCACTGGGCCTGTACCCCAGTGCTTGTATGCATAAATAAATAAATCTTTAAAAAAAAATAAAAGAAAAAGAAAAAGTTATTTTGCAATTACTTCCAGAACCTCTGACTTGAGCTTCTTTATATTCTCAATGGTGGTCTTTGTCTTTGAGGGTTTTCTTTTGAATCAAGAGTCATTCAGAATCAACTTTGATGAGTAGAATAGGTGATTAAATTGGGTTATTTCACATTTGATCGAACATTAAAAATGTAATAGTTACAACAATATTTTCTTGTAGTCATCAGGCTAGATCATGCTCTAACAAGGCATTTAACAAGGCATCCTGTATGGAGTAAGCATCATATTTTGAAAAGTGATTCTTTTAAGAGATGTAGACTTTGCTTTATAGTCTTTCTCACACATGGTGACCTACCTCATGCAGGTAAGGAACGTGACACCTATGAGATGACATGAGAAAGGGAGGAACATAACAGTGTTGGCTGCTGGCGTCCAAAGATTACTAGAGCAAATGAAGGTGAAGAAGAACCTTCACATCAGAGAATCAGTACAAATCATTGTCATCACCTTCATTAAGAGCCAATGTTTATGTTTTCTCTTTTCCTTACAGTATCTCATGTAATACACACTTATATAAACTTACAGAAAATTGGGAACCTGGCTAGCCCAATTGGTAGAGCATAAAACTTAAAAAATTATGGAGAAGGTTAGAACTGGACGCTTAGCAGTGAACTTAATGCATTATATACCCAATGATTCTCAGTGATGCACACTTGAAGCTAACATACTGTTATAATGCAATGTTATATCAATTAAATGAATAAAGTAACATTTTGAAAGGTAAAGTGATTGCCTCACAGCACATACTTTATGACAAAGTTATCTGGGCATGGGTTGTCCAGCCCTGAATCCAGGCCTCTTTTTCTTCATTTCTGGCCCTCACATGTATACCTGGTCACCTATATAATGACTGCTAACTCCAAGTCCACATCCTTCATCCCTCTAATTGACTCTCCCTAAAAACCACTGCAGTCTTCTGGCCACTGAGAACAGAAGTACATCTGAGATACAAAGGTGAGTGTCAAGAACAGGGAAAAAAATAAATGAAAATGTTATCGACTTATGTACTATAAATGTGAAATAAAATCAGATCTGGCCCAAGAGGCAGAATCCTGGCCAAAAATCATTGTGTAGATGTTTTATAGGGATTAAATAGTTTAGAATTACAACCAAGAGCAAACTAGATTTGGGGGAAAATGAGAAAAGATGTGACTTGTAACCTGGAGAGTATGAGTTTGTGAGGGACATGGTGAGGCAGGTAAATTGGGGGAAGGCACCTTTATGTAGAAATGGAGAGAAACTTGGCCTGGATGATGTTTGGGAGAGTTTGTGGGCTCATTATATTATTAAAGGCATTAGGTCTTTGTTTTCAGTGGGAAGAGGTCAAATTGCTTAAGTGACTATAAGTCTAGAATGACTAAGTGTAGTCAGTCCTTGAACACTTACGTATAGACACACACAGCAAAGGTGTGGAAATCCTACCTGGATTTGCTTAGCTGTCAAAAGTATGTGGATGTTTGAAAAATAAGTTTCAATTGGTATAGTAAGGAAGATGTGGGCAGAACATTGGGACTGAACATTGACCCAATGGGCTGAACATTGGGACATTTAGGATTTTCTCATAGGTTCTCTTTGTCAGTTGGACAAAAAGAAATAAATTGTCCCAAACGGGGAATAACTACTTTCTCTGTAAACAAGGCTGATTGTAAGGGCATAAAATGTGTAGAGTCCCAGTGCCTTACACCCAGTGCCTGGTTGAACCATCCACCTTTGCCATCTTGAAATTATAAATAATTTTTAAGCAAGGGATCCTAACCCAGCCCTACCATTTATGTAGCCAGTTCTTCTTGTGAGGTTATTTGGAGGATTAAGTGAATTAATACACATAAAATGCTTTAAAATGATTCTAAGCACCATAATTAGCCCTCAATAATGTTTGTTGATGATGCTGATGACCATTATTAACTATGTTCCAGAAATGAAAGGCTAAGGAGACAACGAATGACTTCAGTCCACACATGCTTCACTAAGCCTTGTAACCACCTGCCCAAGGAGGAGACATAGGTAGTGAAAGACAAACTATGTCCTAAATGTCAGCATTTTTAATCACCATGTCATGTATCTCTCAGGAGGATTAATGTGGGCCATTTCAATTAAGCAACCACAATGGCCACAAAAACAATCTGTATGCAATTAGAAAGTGACAGCGCCCATACCAAGTCTTGTGCCAGAACCACACAACAGAGAAGGCTCCTATTATTGAACACCTTCTGGGTGCCTGCAAGTCACTTTTGTCATCTCCTCTCATCTCCACAGCAAGTCCCTAATGGAATATACCAAGTCCACCCTACCCTTTGGTCAAGGGGTATCCAATCCAGTCAGTCGGACACCCCTACTCACCACATCTCATTGCTCCCCAATGAGGATCTGAACACCACATACATATAGGCAAAAGCACTGCCTAGAAATACAGAATGAAATATATATGTTAGGGCGGTGCAGAAACAATGAAGCAGGTCAGAGGGACAGGTTTAATTAGAAAAGACTTTCTGGGGAGCAGAACTACAAGTTTCATTTTATGAGCGCCCTGCCCATATAAAAAGTCCATCCTCCCTGTCCTTAGTGATGAAGGGCGGGGGTAGTGCACAGGTCCTGAGTGTACCCCAGCACCAGTTGGCCCGTCTCTGTCATCTTGCTTGCTGCTGCTTGGGTTGTCAAGTACAAAGGCAATGGTCTGGTATCTGCAATATCAAACGTTCCTCCAAAGCTTGGGACTAGTGACAGATGTCACCCTTTGCAGTTCTGTGTTCCCATTAAGAAACATTTTCCTGGTATGGAACTGGAGTGTATAGAACTTCTATTTTTTCTATTGAGTAACAAGGTAACATTTCATTTGAAAGCACTTCAATCTTAAATCATTCTTGTCTGACTTTTTTGGATGTCTTAATAATACCGGGGACTACTTCCTGGTATATCAATCAACTGGTTTTAAAATAGTCTACCAATCAATCTACCCAATGGGTTACATTGTGATACACTACTGAAACACATAATTCTTGACTTCAAACATCTTAAAATCAGGTTGAGAAAACCATCTCTGAAATTAGAAACACATGAGAGTACTAATACTGGATAACTGGCGATAAATTCCAAAGAAAGTCAGAAAGTCACAAGATTAATGTGCACATGAATGGCTGAAGAGAGGCTTTATGGAGGTGAGCCTGGTGAGCTTTGAATGATGAGAGGTCTGGATGGTGAGACTGATTTGAGCATGTATGGAATGTCAGTGAGAAAACCAGTCTGTCTAGGGATAGAGGCTCATATTTGGGAATCAAGGTACTTGAGTCTGTATTTTTTTTTTAAAGATTTATTTATTTATGCATACAAGCACTGGGGTACAGACCAGAGGTGTGGGGGGGTGAGAGGATTCACCACAGAGAGCGGGGAGC
>JAGFMF010011638.1:8741434-8754819 GCA_019455555.1 Galemys pyrenaicus | reverse complement strand
CCCCTCCCTGGCCGGCAGCAGGGATCGAACTCGTGCTGCAGTGGCTGTGGTTTGCTTCACAGTGCGTTGCTTAACCCACTGCGCCACCAGGGAGGCCCGAGTCTGTATATTTAGGTAAGCCTGGAATATTGAAGTCTAAGAATAATAAAAACTTTGAATTAATCTGATAGGCAATAGAAAACAATTACAAACTTGAAAGAAGTAACAGGCAGAGCGTGGACATAGGAATCTGCCACAGGTGCCAGTGATCATTTGAAAGGATGAGGCATGTGGAGGGTGGGGGGAGGGAGGTTTTGCCATAATCCACATGTGTGCAGTAGAGGTCACAGAACAGAGCAACGGAAGAGAATTGTTCAAAAGACTTAGTTCAACCCACTGGTGCCTGATAAGTGAGTGTCTGCCCTGAGAAACCAATGGCGAACATGGCACACGTGGCCCTGTGCTCCCAGAATTTGTCTTCTAGTGAGAAAGCAGACAATTAAAGAGGCAGGCAACCCTAGTACAGCTCTGCAGGGATTCCGATGGGAACATAAAACATAATCTCCTTGGACATATATAGATGGATGCCCATCCCCAGTGAATTAAGGGCAGGGTAGAATCTCAATAAACAATTGAATACAATGATATCTGATATGAGGATATGGCTGAAGAAAGAAAAGCATTCCAAGCAGAGGAATCCACATGCCATAAAATGGCAGGGGAAGAGGACGGGGGTGGGAGGGGGTGGGCGTAATGTCATACATTTAACATAAGACATAGAGAAAACAAACTTACCTTAGAAGCAACTCTTGATCTTCAAATAATTTCTCCTTGAAAAGTTTCAGAGCCTTGGATTTAAGCCTTCTTTCTGGTCTTGAAGATAAGGAAGACCAACCATGTTTGTAGTTCTGACTTTTTCTCTAGAAATACAAAGCCCTGGTGGAATAAGAAGATGCCAAGTTCCTTGCCTTAGGCAGCTGTTGGCTGACATAAAAGCATGATACATTTCAAAATATGCATAGAGACAAGCAAAGCTTCAGAGAATAATACATGCCTGGTTTTCATATCACCAGTGGTTCTTCACTATCTGCTTAAGGCTAGATACCAAAATCATTTCTGTACCCACAAAGACTCACTGCAAGGGTAGAGGGGAGGAAGGATGTACCAGCCTGTACATTCACAAGGTGGATAGGTAAAGGGTATAGGTAAAGGGCTAGATAAAGTATATGAAATATGCTTATGGACCACTAGAATGGATGGCCTCTTTCTTCAATAAATAGAATTCAGGAGGAGAACCCGGGAAAATATCAAATCAATTGCTAATACACTGAGTTGATATTGCCTCCAGCACATTCCGTTGGAGATACCCAATTTGCAGGTAGACCTGGAGCACAGAGGAGAGGTCAAGACATGCCAGATAATGAATAGTTTCTTTAGAAAGCAAAGCTTTACAAAGTAAAAAAGCTTTGAAGCAAATAATGGAAAATGTTAATATCTGTTAAGTTCTATTAGTAGAAATATAGGACTTTGAGTCACCAAAGCACAACTTTTTGAGCTATTATTTTTGCAGAATTATCTTTTTATGAAATGAAATATTGCAAACATAAAGAAACATTGAGGGCCTCGTTTAATAAACGCACCGATCAATCATCTGTAGCCCTGAGCATTTAAATCAATTTACCCGGAAACCACAAAAATCAGCAGATGAAAAATTCACTCAGCTCTTCTCTCCCCATCTTCTCTTCATCATGCCCTGTCTCCCTCTCCTTCCCATGTTGTCATGTCCTGCTCTTCATTACCTTCTTTTACTCTTGACCATTATGTATCATCGCTGTCCAGTGTAGACCTTTATGAGTTCTACCTTCCCTTCAACAGGACTAAGGTAACCACAACTTCCTCTGCTTCTTCTGAGCTCAGTCGAGCCCATGATGGAACTCAAGAAAAGGACGGTGACTGATCTCTACAGAACTCACATGTCCAGGTGCATCTTCCTTCCTGCCCTATAAAAGCTTCAGACTCTGAAAACAATTTAGAGGAACAAACAGATTCAAAACTGGCCAACCCACTGTTGTTCTGTAGGTCTCCTGCTGTGCCCCTCCTGCTGAGCTTGCTCATTCCCCCCCCTCCCCCTCCCTCTCCCCTTCCCTCCACCCCCTGCCCCCCCTACCCCCAACTTCCCTCAGCTTCAGAACCTGCACTGAAGTCATTTACTGTGATCATGAGATGGAAGATCATTGTCTCTATTGAATCCCTCGACACTGAAGAGTGGAGTATATCTTTTCATCTCCCTTGGCCAGGAACACTGTGATCCTCCATGAGTTCGCAATTTGGAGGCAACAGCTCATCTATTCAACTTTGAAATAATTTTTCCCGACTCTCTAGTCCATACCAAACTTTCAATGCTCAAATCCTTCCTGAAACCTTCTCCGGCTAGTCTAAGTCACCTCATTATTTCCCTTTGTCCAGTGACCATAACGTCACTGATACCCCAACACAACTGGAATTCATCTAATCATCTACTTGCTTATGTTGAGGCTGAGTTGTTTTACTTGAGACCTTTGCTCCCCCTCTATCTCATGACACATTGCTAATCAAATTGTATTTTTTTAATTTTATATATAGTTTACATTATTTTTCATTTGTGTACAGTATCTATTTCCCATCTCTATGAAATTCTCATCTACCCGTGCACCATCTCCATAGTCCCTTGAGCTCTTCCCACCCATTATGTTCCTTCTCCTTCCTCGTCCCCTAGGGAATGCCTCAGATTTATAGTTGTCTGTTGACTTTGACTTTTGGATGAAATAAATATTAAGCCATCCTCATATTCATGTTGGGTTGGTAAGAAGAAAGATCCGGTATGATAAAGTCAATCAGAATGTCACCAGGCAAGTAACAAGATAATTGCTATGTCCTCTCAGCCTGCTGGGACATCTCACTGCTGCCACGTAGTGTGGAGTGTTTATGGTAGATGCCTCCTGGCTCATTTAGTCCTTGGAAGAGACATGGCCTGGGACATAAGAAAAGCAGGGAGAGAGCCCCCAGGACCATTCACCTTGTACCTTGTGCCTGACAGATTTAAGTTCCCAGTTTTACACCTACCAAGAGGCATTCATTTCTCACAGCACAGACTGTTATAAAACAGATTTTTTTCCCTAATATTTGTTGTTACATTTCCCTGGGGCTTCGTGATTACTTCAACAAGAACAAATGTAAATTCAGCTGTAAGTAGAGGAACTGTAGATGGTCTGGGTACCTGTTTAGGGTGGGGTGAATGGTAGTGTTTATATAAGTACATGGATAATTGATAGATGACAGATAGATAGATAGAGAGATAGATAGATTTAACATACATTTATTCTGTACCAGTTGCTCCTGTTAAATTCACTTTAAAGATTATCTCTGGAGGTGATATATTATTAGTCTCCCTCTTTTAGAGCTGATAAATCTAGCAATAATAGAGGCTAGGTAATTTGTTTAAAGTCATCATTTAGAAAGTTATAGTGTCAGGATTTGACACGAGATTGCACATTCCTGACTGTTAATGTGCTAATGTTTTTCTAGATAGAAGGCAGAAGTGTAAGTCTGCAAAACTCTGTATTTTTAACTTTATCAGTAAAATACCAGAAAATACATAAAAATCTTTTCCAAAGGAAATCGAGGCACGGGAGAGGTCTGTTTTCAAATGACCTCAAATATCAACTCCAACTGTAAGATTATCCTAAAAACTTAGTGCATGAGGAGACAAGTCTTATGAACATTTCACCTTAAAGCTGAGAAAAAGACAGATCTAAGACCTCTGGGTCTACTTTTATACCCTTAAATAACTAGCATTGTATTCAAAGTATTTGGAGGAATTGGTGTGCTCATCTTTGCCACCCATCCCTTATCTACCATATTCATCCAGCTAATTTCTCTTTCTCCTCCAAAGTCTCTCCTCAAGAAAAGACTTCTCCAAGAGTCCCTCTCCTATCTCTCCCCTGCAGCAGGCCCTCAACCACATCCCAGTGCAAGCTTTCCTCAGGGGGTTTTGCATGCTCTCCAGTAATCCTTCATTTTCTGATTGGTCTCCCTTGCTGAATTGTGACTGCATTGTTGTACAGCAGTATCTCTCATGACACTAAAAACACAACACAACAACACACAAAACAACATGCCACCACTTCATACATGTGAATAATGGATTCCTCAGTAGGCCATAACACAAAGAAGCTCTCAGTCCAGTGCAGGGAAGGCCCCTTCTTTCGCAGTAAGGAGCTGCCAGGTGAACAAAGCTCTCCGCAGGTACCCAGGGGCCAACAGCAGTCATCCTGGCAAAGCCCGAGGCGACACAGCAATCCCCACTTTGCAAACCTTCTGATCTTCAAGGTACAAGACCTCTGAGAACAACTGTTCTCACTTGTCACTTCAAAGTCAACAAAGAAATTGCCAGTCTCCCAGGTGAGGTGCTGCCTTTGACAAGTCCCACAGGGGACAGTTTTCCTCTGAGTCTTCTCACCTGCTGGAGGGGGCCCAGGACAGAGTTTCCAGAAGTAACACGGCCTTGAATTTCTCATGCTCTTGCATAAGACTTCCCTGCCACCTATTCTTTTTAGAAAGAAGAGTTTGGTCCAAGGTCATCAGCAAACATTGCTGGGTATAGAATTTAAGTTTCCTGCACCCTTGCGTCCCTATATAGCTGTCTTCCCATCATCTGATTCTAACTCAGTCTTCAACATGAGCTCATACCTCAACCTCTGCCCCAAATCATCCAGCGCCCTGCACCACAGCCCCTCAGTGTTCTCAGTGCCCTGTGCCAGTCTCTCTTACAGCACTTACTGTCCTGGTCAGAGACAGGTTGATGGAGTCATCTGTTTCCCTTGCCAGGCTGTGAGCAGAAGAAGATGGAACCATGCCCACATCCTGTGCCCAGCAGCACACCCCATAGATGCACCTGTCCCTGCTTCTTCTGGGGTGGAAGTGAATACCATGGAAGCCCCACCTTGTTCTAATGGCCTGTGCTCCTGGTGAGGTCGGTGTTTGCAGCAGAGAGAAAGATTGGTGTGGTTTTATCATGTGTAGATGAAGACTGCCGATGAAGAAACCTCATGAACTCCTAGTGCCCTGCCAGCCTCAACCATCGAAAATGTCATTTCATCAGAGGCCACTTTCCTTGCTGCCACTGCATGCAGCCCAGTCCCCTGCCCTGCCCACATGAGAGAACACAGAGCTGCCCTGAGCAACTGGCTAAATGCTGATGCTTTAATCACTCGCTGGGACTTCATAATGGTCGAGAGGGCTGAACTGTGGTCGATTCAAAGACGCATCCAGCTGCTGATTTGGAATGAAGGATCACAAGGAGAAGATGCTGAAACAACTGTTATAGATTTTACTGGCAGGGGCTTTTGACAGACTGGAATGGAAAGGATAATTGGTGAAGACATCTTAGAGGTCACCGGTGAGTAGGAGAAGCTCTCCGGCTGTCTGTAAAGCAGCCTCTGCCTGAGCTGGATAATGACCTTGAGGAGGGGTAGCTGGAAAGATGAATTCACGTGGAGAGAAGGTCTGGGAGCCCCTCTAAATAGCAGCCGAGAGCCTTTCAGAAGGAAGTGCTGTAATGAGAGTGAAGTATTTCTCTTTAAAAGACTCTTTGCTACCAATTAAGGTGGCCAGCTCACTGCATCCCTATTTTATCAAGAAACAAGCCTCCCAAATTAACAAATGAGCCAAAGTCATTAGTGGGTACTTTCAGTAATGAACAGATGTCTCTTAGTGGAGTAGAGAAAGAAGTTAGCGTCTCCTTCCGGGCTGCAAATGACCTTACAGACACTGTTAAATAATAAATGTCCATTAACTAGTCTCAAAATAATTGCATTTAAACCAATTTTATGATCATATAGAACCACATTTTACATCAGAGGACAGCAAGATAAAAATGCTGTATATATATACAGATATTAACCAATAGCAGGGACAGTCTGGTGAGAAAGATTAACTTTTAGGCCATCAAAAGACCCCCCCAAAGTATACCCAAAATATGACCTCACCAGCCTGTGGCATGTCTCCTGTCTGCCATCAAGAGATGAACTAGAGATCATTAAGGTGAGAACAAAGTTCAAAATGTCACTCTTGAATGATAAGCTTGGGCTGGGCAGAGAAAAGAACTCTATCTAGTCTCGACCACAAATACAGCCTTTCCCTATGACCTACTCATCACTTTGAAGAGGTGGAGGAGATCAGCTAATATATATCATTACCCTGGAGTTTCAAGAAAGTGAGCTGTCAAAATACAGGATCTCATTTTCTCACTGGTAGGTCTGTTGGCATCTTTGTACATTACTCACTAGGTTTATAGTCATCACCTTCACATGAGTTTTTATAATATACCAGATTTATACGGGAGAGATGGTGCTTGGGATGAATTAGAAAGAAGTCCACTCTTCTCCTTTATCTCTATATCTGAAAGACAGTGAGAGAGAGATATAGATTTTCTTCTCAATATAAAAAAAATCCAATTTACATTACTGGTATTCAGTAAGAGTTCTTAAGAGAAAAAGGAAAAAAAATCTTCAGGGAGGATCCTAGTATGGTAGGACACGATAGGCAGGTTTGCAAAGAGTTCAAAGTGACGAACTTTTGGCAGGTTTAACCAAACTAGAACACAATTGTAACTATATTGGTTGCCATGGTGATATGCAGCCCAGATGGGCACAGAGTGTTCCTGCCCTCTGTGTGATAGCCCACCTTTGTGGGTTAGCACTCGAGCACAGGCGCCCTCAGTGCTCTTGTTAGGCCATGCCACATCAAAGAACACCATGTGCAAAGAGTGCTCATGCTCTAAAAGAAAAAGTCATGCTTGCTTTGATGAGGCTGATCTCCCCACCCTGGTCAATAATTCAGAATCTCTGATACAGTCGGGGAAGGTGGACCATCAGCCAGGTGTCGAGTCAAGAGAAACAAATACATCGGTGGCATTTCCCTTTACATTTACAAACTCCCTCTCCACCCCTCCAGCCCCCAGCACACACAGTGACTGGTGTCCAGAAGGAGTTGCAGGCTTGTACTTAGTGCTTATCATGCTAAGGAAAAGGGGATAGATCAAATAAAAATGGAATGAATTTTCTAGCTCCTTTAAAAGTCTAGAGGACAGCTTGACATTTTTTGAAGATCAGTAATTCACTTTAAAACAGTCAACTTAGGGCCTCCCTGGTGGCGCAGTGGATTAAGCAATGCACTATGATGCAAACTGCAGCCACAGCAACATGAGTTTGATCCCTGATGCCGGCCAGGGAGGGGCTCCTCATGGTGTAGCAGACCTCTCCTGCCTCACCTGCTGCTCCACTCAGCAGTGTGTTTCAGTCAGTCCGCCTGTTCTGTTCCTGGCTCTGTCTCTGGTGAATCCTCTCACCTCCCTGGACTCTGGCCTGTACCCCAGCTCTTATATGCATAAATAAATAAAATATTAAAAAAAATAAAACAGTCAACTTAAGGCAGGGTCCTTTTTTTTTTTTTTTTTAAAGATTTATTTATTTATACACACTAGAGCTGGGGTACAGGCCAGAGTCGCGGGAGGTGAGAGGATTCACCAGACAGAGCGGGGAGCAGAACAGGCAGATCAACGGAAGCACACTGCCGAGGGCAGCAGCGGGGCGAGGCAGGAGAGCTCTGCTGGGCCATGTGGGTCCCCTCCCTGGCAGTAGGCAGGGATCGAACTTGTGCTGGAGTGGTTGCGGCTTGCTTCATAGTGCGTTGCTTAACCCACTGCGCCACCAGGGAGGCCCAAGGCAGGGTCCTTTAGTACCCATTATTTATCAATTGATGTTATCCAAAGGAACCAGCATTTGCCCAAAGAGATCAAAGGAAAGGAAAATATTTTTCCTGTAATTCAGATTTTCCTTGCTAGCCCCTGGCCTCATGAATATTTTTAATCAAGACTGAAAAAAATCACAGCATAAATATTTAACGTCTACTTAGGATTCAGGTTAGGGCAGGTGATTTTTGTTATCTATTCCTACGTTAGGAGTAACTACAAACTTAGTGATGGAAAATAACACACATTTCATTATCTTGTGGTTTCTGTGGCCTGAGAAATTGGATGTAGTTTGCCTGGGTATCTGCTTCTGAATCTTTCACACAGCGATTGATTGAGATGCCTGCCAGAACTGGGGTCTTACACAAATGTTCAATTAGGGAAGGCTCTGTGGGCAGGATTCGTTCCTTGTTAACTTGGGCTAAGGTTTCTTCCCCCAGACCTGGCCATTTGGGCCTTTTCAACATGGAAGTTTCCCTCCTTAAAGCCACCACAGGAGGAATTCTCCTAGAAAGAGAGAAGACACTATTTTCTATATCCTATTATACAAGTGACAGCCTGTTACTTTTATTGTTTTCTGTTGGCTCCCATTAAGTCACAAGTCCCACCCACACTCAAGGGGAGGGGTCAAACAAGAGTAGGAATACCAGGGACAGATCTGATTGCCTTCCATCTTAGAGCTGGCCTGCCTTTCCAGCTTGCAGTATTTTCCAAACCACGTCCCCTGAAACACTGCTGTCTTTCAAGATGTTAATGGATGCTCTAGAAAACAAAAAAAGTCGGAATAATGCTGGTGATCTTTTTTCATCCAGGTGCTCTTAGAAAGAGAAATGAAAAATATACTTTCACATAATGACCCTCAAATAATATACAATAATCTACTATACCAAGGAGACCTTCCTTGAAAGATTAATATGTGATGTGAGAATGTGCAATGTTTACTTTTATATTGATGCATCAGCAGCATTGATTTCAGGTGGGTGCATGTCATTTATTCAGTGACCACTGCTGTATGTTATGTATCTTGTCTTACAATTTCAACATAAATTAATATTTAATGTTTCTTTTATATTAAATATTTATACTACACAAACTCATTCTCCTCAGATCAGTGGCTAAAAGAAGAATGTCTTCAAACAAAAAGCAGAGTATTGAAATTCTCCAACTGTACCACAATCAAATCATCAAAAGTTAGAGTACATCAAGATAAAGGTTAGATCTTTGTTTTCTAAAAATGCCTGGGAGCAAGCTGTCCAAAGTGAAACAATGAATCTTTCTGGAATAACCTAAGTCAAGATTACCAAGATTTTGCAAAATATGTGTAGGGTAAAGGTTGATCAGGTCTTTCCACCCTCCCACTACTGATGGGAGCATTCCAGGGTGGGCATGCGCAAGTGGGCGCACCTGAGTTGGACACGGACTTAAATGGGCAGCGTCATGAGGACGCCAGAACTGCAAGGACCAACAGACATAACTGTGAGGACTACAGACAGAACTGCAAGGACCGCCCAACCAACAGAACTGGCAGGACGAAGGAGCAGCAGCAGAGAGAGAAGCAGCCGAGAGGGTAAGATGCACTGGGGGCTGGGAGGGCTGCCAGCCTCCCGGCCCCCCAGCACCCATGCCTGCCATGTACCTGGCCACCTCTACTAAATAAAGCATGAAAAGCCACCAAGGGCTCCAAGACTCTCCTTCCATGACCTGTCTGCCCAGAACCATCCCGAACCTTGCTCCAGTGCCCACCTTCCTGCTGCTACAATATGCATCTGGAATTTTCCTTCCCCGTGTAACACATCTTTACAACACAGGATTTTTGCAATGAAAGAAAAATATAGAAAGATGTAATGTTGCACTTCACATTAGATTTTGACTCAAATCTAAATCTCAATTCCTTAAATTTAGATCATCTATGAAAAAAGAAGTACAAAAAAGTCTCCTTTGAAAATGTTTGTATTTTTATAATCACATTTTATATTGATATGTAAAATAAGAATTTTATGTTTTATTTGAAATTACTCCATTTTCTTATTTTTTTGCCATGATAATTTTATGAAAGAGACAAAAATGCTAACCCTAAAATATCCCTTTCCTTATCATGCCTTCAAAAAAATAGTCTATGCTTTTTGTTTATCTCCTTTCTTCCTTTGTTTTGCTGATAGGTCAAAAAAGTAGATAAAGAATTCAGAGAAACCAAGAGAAGGTCAACGAGTTCACAGAAAAATATCACAAAGGAAAGAATGACACAAAAATTTAGAGACAAAGAATTTTGGAAACAGAGAAGAGAGACAGAAGAAATGTTTGTAAATTATGTAGCTTTTGTATAAAGAATAGGCAAAAACTTCCTAGATTTGTTTCCTGTGCACTGTAGTGTTATTCTTCCCTGTACTGCCTCAAGAAAACCATAATTTGTAATCATTGTTATTCCTTAAGACTTTGAAGTCAGACTCGTTCCTTCTAGAGGTGTCCCTGGGCGAGGCACCTTTCCAGCAGACTCCCAGAAAGTCTGTCCCCACAGCACCCTCTGACTGCGCTGGGCCACCCCCGGTGCTGTGAATGCTGCGCTTCACACTAGATTTTGACTCAAATCTGAATCTAAATTCCTTAATTGCAACATTAGTTCTCCCAATTTGCATGGTAGAAAATCCACTCAGCCAGGCAGTAGTGGCAGGAAGGCAGCACAGGGCAAGTTTGGGATGGTTCTTAGCAGACAGGGGTAAAGGAAGGAGTCTTGAAACCCTCGGTGGCGCTTTTTTTTTTTTTAATTATGCATTCAAGAGCTGGGGTACAGGCTAAAATCACGAGAGGTGAGAGGATCCACCAGAGACAGAGTGGGGAGCAGAACAGGCAGACTGACTGAAACACACTGCTGAGGGGAGCAGCGGGCAAGGCAGGAGAGGTCTGCTGTGCCATGTGGGTCCCCTCCCTGGCTGGCATCAGGGATCGAACTCGTGCTGCAGTGGTGGCGGTTTGCTTCATAGTGCGCTGCTTAACCCACTGCGCCACCAGGGAGGCCCCCCTCGGTGGCTTTTTATGCTTTTCATTGTCAGAGGTGGCCAGGTACATGGCAGGCATGGGTGCCGGGGGTGCCGGGAGGCCTGCCAGCCCCAGGTGCATCTCACCCTCTCGGGTGCTTTGCTACTGCTGCTGCTGCTTGTTGGTCTTGCTGCTCACGTTGGTACTCTCGCTGCTTGTTGGTACTGGCGTCCTCATGACGCTGCCCATATAAGCCTGTGTCCAAACTCAGGTGTGCCCACTTGCGCATGCCCACCCAGGCATGTGTGCAGCACCTCAGGTGTCCATCGTTATACCAGTGGCAGGAGGGTGGAAAAGCCTGAGACCTCTCAGACCCTACACAGGCCTGAGTGTGCACGTAAATTTTACTGGCTATTTCATTGTGGAAACCCAAGGATTTGTTCACTTCATATCATGGATGATTGTTACAAAACTTCCCCTGGAAATCCGCTCTCTGAAACTCTCTTCTCTCTGCAGCTTCGAGATCTACTTTTCCTGGTTTCTCCAATGACTTTGCCCTCCTCTCCTCTAGATACCTGGGCTCTAGAAACCTCTAGATCACCACTGTGGGTGAGGAGGGCTTCATCCTGCCTTCAGAAACTTCTGAGAAACCATGTCAAATGAACCTCAGGATCTACCCATGGGCGCCTTCCCAAGCTAGGCAAGGTTTGCCTGTGGGACTTGAACTTCCCCTGCTGAGGCTGCAACTGTGTGAGGGCCAAGCCGGTTTCTGCAGGTGTTCTACTCAGGCCTCCCAGGGGCCCCAGGTAGAAAGCAAGAGACAACAACAGGCAGGTGAGGTGATAGGCTGCCAGGTTTCCACCTCCTGAAGCTGGTTGTCACAGCAGTGCTTGGAGGGGAAGGTGGGCAGGGAATGTGAGGCAGGCTCAAGAGGTGCCTGTTGCAATGGGTGAAAGAGGCCTTGTCTGTAAGCAGCAGGTGGGAGCAAGTCTGAAGCCAGTGCAGGCCCAGGCACCCAGGGTGCTGAAGATGGCTGACATCAGTGGCCACAGTGCAATCAGCCCTCAGCAGCTCTGGCCCAGCACCAAAGGAATGTGGATGAAAAGTTATCTATCTTCAATCTGAGCAAGACTCAGCTGCAAAGCATGGGGCCCAATGGGAAGATCCATGTTCTCCTGAGATTCCACTTATCTACCAAGACCAAGCCGGTTTAACCAGATCTAGAAATCTTGCCAGGCTGATTGGGAAAGCAAGCTGTGGCCTAATCAATACTATCCACATATCAGGATAACGTTTGAGCTCAGAGAAATCTGGTCTGAACATGGAAATGTGTGATCTCTCTCTGTGTATATTTTATTTTTTTTCTGGGTAAGAGAGATAAAGAGAGAAAAGATAAAGAAAATAATGCATCAAACTGAGCCTTGGAAAACTCCATTTTATAAAGATATAATTTATCTGATCCACTTGGCAGTTTCGTTCCTCAAGGTAAATTAACAAATTAGCATTCTGATTTAAATATAACTCTCGTGGGAGTTTGTTTAGCCAGTTTTGCTCTCCAGAGCCTGAATAACGCTGGGATTCCTAATTAACCAAGTCCACAGACCTCCAAAGCAGAGGCTCATGCCCTGAACTCAGTGAGTACACAAAAGAACTGAAGCACTGTGAGGCCCTGCGCTATTGTCCAGCCCACCTCCTTCTCCGATATTTTAGAATTCATTTTCTGACTTCAACACACCATGTCTGTGACACATCATTGCACAGAAGCAAAACCCTATCTACATGGTGTTAGTTCACTATTGCTACATAACAAGTTAACATGAAACTTGGAAGAGGCCTCATTTTCTTAGAGGCCTAGTTTGTCAGTGTAGTGCCAGGAAGAACACAGGGCAAGTTCACGATGATTCCAAGCAGAAAGGTAAAGAAGTCCTGAGCCCTCGGTGGCTTTTTTAGTCTTTTATTGCACCATTACATCAGAGGCGACCAGATACACAACAGGCAGGGGTCCTGGGGGGCCGGGAGGCTGGCAGGCCTCCAAATCCCTGGAGCATCTTCACTTTCTAGCCTCTCTCTCATCTTTCTCTTTCTTCTCTCTCTGCTGCTGGAGTTCTCGTGACGCTGCCCTTATAAACCCCGTGTCTCAACCCAGGTGCACTCACTTGCACATGCCCAATTAGGCACGTGTGCAGGACCTCAGGTGTCCATCATCATACTGAAACAGGGTAGGCACACGCAGGGGAGGAGGAGGCTACTCCGACCGAGACAGGGGTCAGAGGCCCCAAAAAGCCCCCAGAGGCCAAAAGGCCACAAACCATAATCAAGGGCTATAGCAACAGGGGCTATCGCCTATCTGAGGACAGTGCCCGATACAGGTCACTGTCTGTAGGTTCTCACCCATGCGCACAATTGCAAGGGACTTCAGGCTACAGGAACAACAGTCATGGGGTTTATTTACAAACTGGGGGAAACGAGAGTGCTTACGTATCCACAAGAGGCTGACTGCTTCATCCAGACAGCATCAGCGTTGGCAGTCACCAGTCACCAGTTCTAGGCAGCACTGTCCAGGAGCAATGACCACTACGGGCCTGCGGAGGCAGTGTTCCAGTGAACACCCAGTGTCACAGCTCTTGTGAGTTGTTGGTTTATG
>JAGFMF010011638.1:8714292-8741324 GCA_019455555.1 Galemys pyrenaicus | reverse complement strand
CGGCTGGAGGCTTCCCTCCTTCCTTCGAAGGCTGGAACCGTCTTCTCCTCTTCCTCTGCTGGAGCTCTTCTTCCTCTGCTGCTGCTTCCAACGAACTGCTCTCCAAGGGAACTGCTGCTCTCCAAACAAACTGCCACCCTCAGCGAACTGCCCCTCTAACTGGCTTCGACCTGGCCTTATATTCACTTCAGGTGCCCCCCCTCCCCCACAGTCTGATTGGTCCATTTTGGCCTGTTCCAGAATTCAGGAAGTGTAGTGGGCTCAGCTATCACTACCTTGTGCTAGGCGGAGTCCTGGTGCCAATCAACCCAAGGCTCACACCCGATTGGTCCATTCCACGATCCAGGCAGCACACTGCTACATAAAAGGTCTCTGAGGAAGGACTGCCACACTAACTTGCAGGGAAGCCAGAGACCACTCCTCCTGCCGGCTGCAACCCGGTAACAATACCAACGGCGGGAGGGTGGAAAAGCCTGATAACTTTTCCTTTTACCCTACAGTCAGGGGGATGGCTTGGCTTGTCCCCATATTTCGGGATGGGGGGGGGGCTCACAGACTTCAACCAAGGTGCCAGCTGAGATGGCATCATCTTCAGGTTGAATTGGGTAAAGTTCTGCTTCCATGCCCTCATTGTTGCTGGCAGAATTGAAGTCCTGGTGGGCTGTTGGCTTAAGGGGGAGGCTCAGTTTCTGGCTGATTGTTCTTAGTTCCATACCACATGGGTCTCTGGGACCTGCAAACTCACACCATCAATGCCATCGAATGACAGAACCTCCGGTGAGAGGGAAGTTGTAATCTTCTGGAACTCAGCCATGGAAGTGACATCCAATCGCCTGGGCCATATTCTGTTGATTAGCAGAGACTCACCGACATTCGCCAGCAGGGGACTACACAGAGGTGTGCAGGGGTTGGTGGGTTCCCTCTCAGAGGAAAATCAGCATACCAGGTACCATCACAGTGAAGACTGTGGCTCCATTACGGTGCCACCTAGGCTGCCATGCCACATACAGGGGCTTAGGTGGGGTAGATGTTTAGTTCTCTCTCCTAACAAACCAGAGGTCAGGCTCTCCTCACAAAGGAGGTGACTATGACACTATAGGAATCCAGGTCCTCCTCAGGACGCTAGTACAGTCCCAAGAGTCAAAATTGATTTATACCTCATCTTTATTCTCATGCCTCAGAATGGAAAAAGAGGGGATGAAAAACTGAATCAAATCTGTTTTGAGGATGTGCTAGGGCAGGGAAGATGCACAAGTTACTCCTCACAGTTCATTGGTGGGAACTGGGGCATATGCCACACCGCAAGCAGGAGCCTGAGGAATGAAGTCTTTTGCTGGTCAGCCATGGGACATGTCAGATGTTAAGAGGAGGAGGCTCACTCTAGGAAGAGAGGAGAATGGGGAAGCACCCAGCAGCCTCCCCCATATAGGCCAAGGATGAGGAGATGGCTGGATATTTAATTTGTTACTTTCAGGTCAGGCAACAGATGTTTACTTTTCCCAACTACATGTTTCCCTTTAGCTAGGATGGCTGCCTAGAAAATACTTGCGTTGGCAGGCATGACTGCTAGTCCTAGATGAGCAATTTTCTGCATGATTAAAATATTAATTCCAGTCCAAAGGAGGGTCAGTTCAAAGGAGGTGTTTTCCCTAAGTAGAAAGAAAAAAATCACCTCATTACAGATGACCTCAACTGCATGGGACTGTACTTGGTTGTTAAAATACTTTAAATGCTCAATTACAAACTCAAAATATTCAAATTATTGAGAGTAATTACTGACATAAGAGCAAATTTATCTTTTAAATGGATTTCATAAAAACATTTAATATTTTGGGCCTCCCTGGTAGCATAAGGGGTTAAGTTGGAACACTATGATGCTGTAGCAGCAGGATGGAGGCACTGGAGGCAGGGTTCGGGATGGTTCTGGGCAGACGGGTCAAGGAAGGAGAGTCTTGGAGCCCTCGGTGGCTTTTCATACTTTATTTAGTAGCGGTGGCCAGGTACATGGCAGGCATGGGTGCTGGGGGGCTGGGAGGCCTGCCAGCCTCCCAGCCCCCAGTGCATCTCACCCTCTCGGCTGCTTCTCTCTCTGCTGCTGCTGCTGCTCCTTCGTCGGACGGTCAGTCGGCTGGTCCTTGCAGTTCTCACAGTTCTGGCGTCCTCATGACGCCGCCCATTTAAGCCCGTGTCCAACACAGGTGCGCCCACTTGCGCATGCCCACCCCGGAATGCTCGCAGCACTGCAGGTGTCCATCATCAGTGGTGGGAGGGTGGAAAGACCTGATCAGCCTTTACCCTACAGATGCTATGTGCGGTTACTGCAGCATGAGTTCAATCCCTGGCCAGGAAGGTGACCCACATGGCTCAGCAGACCTCTCCTGCCTTTCCACTGCTCCCCTCAGCAGTGTGTTTCCATTGATCTGCCTGTTCTGCTCCCGTTCTGTCTCTGGTGAATCCTCCCCATACCTCTGGTCTATACCCCAGTTTTTGTATAAATAAAAAAATAAATCTTTTTTTAAAATTTAATATTTTTTATTGTGGCAACGTTAGGCTATATCATTGTTTTGTAGAAGTGTGGATTTCCCCCATCAGGCGTTTTTCCCAAAGTGCACCTACCGCTAAAGCACCATAGTCCGCCACTGGAGTTCATTGGTGTAGTGTGCTCCCTGCCCACTCTGTCAGAGAAGCATTCTTAACTCTTCCTACATTTCATTATCATGAGCTAGTAAATGAAGAGGGCCCCTAGGGCACTTCACTTATTATAAAAAACGTTTTCATTGTTTAAAAATGCTTTATATTCCTTTATGGACATAAAGCAAATTGCCTGATAAATTCTATTAGAAATACAAGTGCTGGTTCGGTTTTGATTGCCACATTGTAAGTACCCTCTCAAGTAACTAGTAGTGAATTATTCCCAGGTGACAGGAGAAGACTTGGAATAATGCCCAATTTTCCTGAATTCCTTTAATGTGTGTAATCCCTTGGAACACACTCTACAACATGCACTGTCTTCTCTCTTGTAAATAAAAGAGACTCCAGGTTTTCTAAGGTTCCAGGGATGTAGTCTTACGTAAAATTTTCCTAAATTGCATTCTTTGATAGTGCCAATTTAGGTAACTCTGTGACTGATGAACTCCCACTGACTAACTATATCCACCTTGAAAACTCAGCACCACCGGCTCATGTACAAGTGAGGAGCAAATGAGATCCACTAGAAAGTCAGGATAAGTCCCTGGGCTGAGTTTTCCAGACCTAACAAGCTTTTCCTTTAGATGATAAACCTATTCTGATGCCATTTGCCAGAGGTATTACAAAATTTCAACATGTCAGTGGTTTTCACCTAGCTATAGACAATTTATAACTACATTTCAGATTTTCTAATAGGAAAAAATACAGTTTGAATAGTCCATCTTTCCTGCTTTTTCCAACTTTTAGTACAGAGTCTTAATGTGGATTTCATGGAACTATTTGGGGAACTCCTTGATATTCTTGAAATTTATGTAAAATGTATGCCTATGAAAAGACTCATATGAGGGTCTTTGCTACTCAAAAGGTGAAGAGCCATAATTACTGCAGTAATTGGATGACACAGTAGTGAAATAAAAATGGTGAAATAAAACCCAAAAATAATAAAAAGAAATAACTATCATTTATTAAACATTTCTTACATCTCAGGTAATATGCTGAAGATGTTACATAAAATCTATCATTTCATCTCCACAACAACTGTATAAAGGACATAGTCATAACTTCATTTAATGGAGAGAAACAGTATGGTGTGGGCATGTTTGGAGAGAGTCACACAAATAAAGAGATGGACTTCATACACGGTTGGAAGAGAAATAAGATTGTAAATCTGCCCTTAGGTTAGTAGACAGCAGAAACGCCTATGGATTGACTGCCACATGGCAAAGAAACGACAGAAGCCAGATTTGAACTCAGGGTGGTTTCACTCTGTAGTGGCAGGAAGGTGGCACACTGGGCAGGGTTCGGGATGGTTCGTAGCAGATGGGTCAAGGAAAGGGAGTCTTAGAGCCCTCGGTGGCTTTTCATGCTTTATTTAGTAGAGGTGGCCAGGTACATGGCAGGCATGGGTGCCAGGGGGCCGGGAGGCTGGCAGGCCTCCCAGCCCCTGGGGCATCTCACCCTCTCGGTTGCTCTGCTGCTGCTGCTGCTTGTTGGTCTTTGCTGCTGCTGGTTGGTGCTCTTGCTTTTGGTCGGTCCTGTCGGTTCTCTCACTGCTGGCATCCTCATGACGCCGCCCATTTAAGCCAGTGTCAAACTCAGGTGCGCTCACCCATGCCCACCCTGGAATGCTCGCAGCACTACAGGTGTCCATCATCACAGTGGTGGGAGGGTGGAAAGACCTGATTTCTCTAACCCTACACACTCTAATGCCTATGCTTCTAATTTCCATGAACCCTAATTTCCTGTTGTGTTAACAAGTGCAGGCAGAATCTGTCTTAAGCTGTTGCACAGTATCCAGACCAAGAAGAAAACATAAAGACAAGTCAAAGGTTTGGGTTTATTTATTGGGTTTGTCATTTGTTTCTTCATCCAGTCATTCATATAATCATTCATATAAATAACAAATATTTCTGAGCACCTTCTGCTGCTGATCATGGTGGAGAATCTTAAGATCAAAAGGCATGTACTTCTTCTCAGGGAGACCCACAATTAGTGGGTACATGGGTCTGCTAACTCACAATGGTGGATAATGAGAGAATGTAAAGGAACTAAAAAGAAGTTATGAACAAGTTGGAATATGGACAGTGCAGAAAGAACAACTTAAATCTCCCTGGGGTTATCAGACATAGTTTTAAAGGTAAGAAACCAATCCCCTGATGTAAAAATTTGAATAGAGTGCAGTTTTTAGGAAGATAAGTAGGGGGAGGTAAGATGAGAGAGAAGGAAGGGCAAAGAGAAAACACCATCTTCACAGAACTTCACAGGGTTTGACATTTTAATAGCAAGAGGAGAAAGTAGCTTGCAAAGGAAGGCTGCAGAAAAATTATAAGGCTACACTGGAAGGAATTGTTACTACAATCTAGCTGCCTCAGCAGTGGGAGCCAGCAGCAGCAGTGGTGTTCTCTCACCCTGTGCTCCACCACAAGTCAGTTGTGGCAGTTGCTCCTCAGTGCCCTTTTATGCACTTTATGCAGTGCCTTTTTATGTACTTCCTGGATTGTAGGATGGACCAATCGTGTGTGAGCTATGAGCTGATTGGTGCTAAATGGTCCAGTAAGCAACAGGTTTGAAAAATGGTCCAATCAGACTTGTAGGTGGGGTACCATGAATGATGATATAAGCCAGGGTCAGAGGTTGCTGAGAGAGATGCTTCCAGCCTCCAAAGAAGTGATAGTTCTAGGAAAGAAAGAAGGGGAGGTGTCCATTCCTAGCCTCCAAAGAAAGAAGGACCAGAAGCTGAAAGAAAAAAGAAGAAAAGAAGCATCCAGCAGCCAACCTCCAAGGAGGTCAAGAAGCCAAAGACCTTTGCAGAGACTGGGTCTCTGGTCCTGTCTATGAAGCTGCCTGAAAGAAGCACCAAAAGCCCTGTGACCCGGTGACTCAAAGAGATGTTTGTTGTTTGGCTATAGCCCAACCACTCACAAAGAGCTGTTAACACTTGTAGTGGCCATCACTACTAGCCATTGCTTTCCAGTACTCATGGTGACCTTGATGACCATCACTGACACTATCTGGGTGAGATAGTCAAATACTTGTGGCTATAGTAAGCTCTTTGTCCTGTTTGTAAAATAAACCTCATGATTGTTATTCAGGAGACTGAGATCTCTTGCAATTATGTGCCCTGGTGAGAACCCACAGTGACTTCTCCTCTTATCAGCACTGTCCTTTCTTTGGCTATAGCCCATAAACCACTATTGTGTGGGTGTTGTATTGCTATAGCTCTTGATTTTGATTTTTGACCTTTGACCTTTTGGAGCTTTTTGGCGGCTCTCTTGTCTCAGAGCCCAGGCAGATGGATAGGCCATTCTGGCCAATCCTGGTATCTCATCCTCCTCCTGCCTACCTGTCTGTCCCCGTTTCAGAATGACTGTGAGGAGCCTGTGTGCTGGGCCACATAACCATGAGGCACACTGATATTATTTTAGCAATGGAGTGACATGGCTCCATTTTTGTGTTAGAAGAATTACTCCAGGGCCTCCCTGGTGGTACAGTGGGTTGAGCGCCTCACTGTGAAGCATCCACGGCACAGCAGTGGATGTGACTTGACTTGCCTGCTGCTCCCCTCAGCAGTGTATTTCAGTCAATCTGCCTGTTCTGCTCCCCACTCTGTCTCTGTTGAATCCTCTCACCTCCTGTAACTCTGGCCTTTCCCTCAACTCTTATATGCATAAATAAATAAATATTTTAAAAAAAAGGAATCACTCCATTTGTGTTTATGAGGGGATTGAGGAGGGCTAAGACTGAAGACTACCATACCTTCCAGGAAGCTATGGAACAGTGCAGGTCACCAGATGATGTCCTGGACTTCCTATACCAGGGGGTTGAACAAGAGATAACTGGGGTGCAGATTCATCAGACCATGATGGGCAATGGGAAAGAAGGATAATGGGAAATGGGAAATGGAGGGGGATGGGTAATGGAGTAAGGTGGATGATGCTGTGATGGGGGTGAGGAAGATGAGGGTGAGAGAATGGTAGCATTCATGCATGTGACTTACACAACTACTGGCCAGTAGTGGTTGTGACATTTTGTTGTTTTTTACTTGCCTTTATTTTAAAAGTTTTCTATTTGTGTAATAACATTTTAAGCGACCAGGAATTTACAATCTTCTTTCAGGTACTCTCCTTGTCAGTGACTAGGCTGTCTCTGAGGTAATGACCTGAATGCTCCAGATGCCAGCCTTTGATCTGGTACACAATGGCTTTCCATTTCTGCTCAGTCCCTGCTCAGTGAGCAACTGGCAATCACCTGTCATGTGAAGGAGAATGGGTTGCTGTGAGCATTCGCTGTATGCAGGGTGTGTGAAAAGGCAGGCTATAGCAGGCTGCAATGAGAATCAAAGGGAGTGCTATTCCTCATCAGCTGTGACATCATCGTTTATCAAGTGGGAACCATGGCAATGAGTTAATAATGTGGAAAGGCAGTGTCTGAATGCAGCAACTGAGAGAAAGGTAGAACAGTGGGAAGGTGGCTGGAAGGAATGGAGTGAAGCACTGGGCCCTGGTGTAATTCAAGCTGGGCCCTGGAGGGGCTGGCAGAGGGTGAGAGTGGTGCCACTGCCAGGACATTACTCACCTTGTACCTGTCAGGTGACACCTGTCCCAATAGGAATATTCCTGACACCGCAGAAATACTGTACTAATTCAGTACTTGTCAATGAGGAAGTTAAGAATCAAGGCGGCACTTACCCCATCCCTTCACACACTGTTAGCCTTTAGAAATGTCTCTTGACGAAGCCTCTGACCTGCTCACACTGCACCTTCACACCTTATTTTTTATTGTCCCCCCACCAAACAGCCATGACAGTTCTGAACAGTAGTTGTTATTACAGAAAGGTTTACCAGGAGGGCCAAGTGGTCTCTGCACAGTCCCGGGGCGATGGAGTGTGGCCACAGCCCTGAAATTGAGCATCTACCTCCATGAGCTAACTCAGCCCTACAATTCTGTAATTAGAGTCACTTCAGTCCTTTCACTGTAAATAGAGCTCAAATAACTCTATCCTAAGAAACAAAAGGTGTGTGAAGGTAATAATACCCTCCTCTTCCTAATTCAGGTTCTGCAGGCCCTACCTCCTCTTCTATGGAGTTTTCTAGACTTCTTTCCTGACTATAGTCTTCCCACTTGGAATGCTTATCTTTGTGCACTTACTGATCTGCCATTTTGGATTGTTCCTGTGGTTCTCAAGTCAACTTTGTCCTCCAGGGGACAGAGGCAATGTCTGGAGATAGTTTTTGTTGTCACAACTCAAGAGGATGCTACTGTCTCCTGGCGGAAGAGGCCAGCAGGGAGGTTGCTAGGATGGCAGCCAGCGTGGCACCGGCAACAAAGAAATGTTTCCCCCTGGAAAGTCCCCCTAGTGCTGAGGTTCAGACACCTGCAATAGTCAATGAGTGTCACCCTTGTGTTTTCAGCTATAGCAGTACTATCTCCAAGCAAAAAAATTCAACTCACCCTAAAATTGGAGTAAGCATTAAACGTTACCTACTATACAGTGTCTTGCGAATTATATTAACAGATCCTTTGTGAAAACAGTTGAAATGGGTGGAAGTTTGGACACTGGTGAGGGGTGAGTTTGCAAAAGTTGCCCCGGCCTGCGGGGCAACAACGGGGGCGCGCGGGAACCACCTAAGGAGAATGAATACACAAACAGGGAACGCAGGGCAGGAAGGCAAGTCAAGGATTCTGATCAAGCCTTCGTCTTTATTAAAAAGGGCAGGGGTAATATATACACTTGGAGGGGTGGAAGAAAGGGGAAAGGGAGAAGGTTTGAATTTTAGCTGGCAGGAGGTTTCTGGGTGGGATGTTTGCGATTTTAGGCCAGGCCTCCTTTAAAATGGAAATCCTTTTGTTCTCCTGGCGCCCTGACCTAGAGGTGGGAGACAGGTGAAACCCGACTGTTTGCAGTTCTGGCTCCCGACAAAAAGTGACTGAGATAATTCCAAATTGAAACTGCATAGTGAATATCACCTTCCCCGGGGTCAGTGCTAAAGGGTTACTTGCTGATAATTTTGTTTCTTCTACTAATGCAGTTAATTAATCAGAGTATACTTCAAAATCCTAGAGCCCATTTTCAAAATAAACCTGCTTAGGCCCAGTCCTTGGCTTATGTTTGGAGCCAGGCCTGGGTATTTTGTTAGAAAAGACTCCCGGAGGGATTCTCAAGGGCACTTCTGGTTTCAAGACCATTAGCCAGTATGGCACTGTGCTACATTCATGTCTCCAAACATGGAGTTTCCTCTTTGAAATAACTGTGATTTTGCGGATTTATGGCTCTGGCAAATCAGGATCCTTCCTGCCTGGACTTGAATCTGCTATCTTGAGAGATAATAACCCTCAGGGTCATCTCAACTTTCATTACCAGGCCCTGGAGCACAGGTGCTCTTACCTGAAATACAGGTACTGCCGTACCTGCCAGGCATTCTTCTGTTCTGAGCAACTCCTGAATTCTGAAGACTGGGCGTGCATGAGAGGATAAGCAGCTCCACGGAGTTCTCAGTTGCTCTTTTTTCATTAGGCAGAGACTCAGAACTTCAAAACAACTCACTCGCCCTTTTAAAAAAAATTCTTTCATTTATTTTCTCTCATTCTGTCAGTCAGTTAACAGCTATAATTGAGACATCTTGTCCATAAAATTATTCCATGTGTACTTGAGATAGTGATGTTACAAAAATAGCTTCCTTGGGGGAGCTCACAATCTTTTAGGGGCACAGAACAAAAGAAAAACCAGAAAAAGATGAAAAACAAAAATAAAAGATAAAATAATTTGGCCTCTGTCTAACCAATCATTTCCTTCTTTAGGTCCCAATTTCCTTGACTGTACAATAAAGAGGTCATATGAATAGCCTTCAAAACCCCTTCCAATTTTCACTCTCTCTAAACCTGTCTGCTGTGGGTATGTGTAACTGGTGCCTGTGGCCTCCTTGATAGGACATAATCACAAAAAGATGTGATGTAAGGGGAGAAAAACTGCCTCCAGGACATCACCTCCAACCTCTGCCAACCCTGTCAGCCTGTCAACGTTAAGGCATGGGATCAACTTCTGTGAGCCTTAGGGTATGGGGTCAACTTCTGTCAGCCCTAGGGCATAGGTTAACTTCTGCAGCCCTAGGGCATGGGTTCAACCTCTGTCCGAACCTTGAGGATGAAGTTAAGTTCTATCAGCCTTGCGAGTGGGGTCATGTGTGTCCTCAGTTCTGTTGTCTTGGCCCTTGAGCTATTGTTATCCTAAGAGCCTGCACACCTACTAACTGACTCCAGACCTGCCTCCTCAGCCCAGTGTTAGCTCAGTCTGGACAGCTTGACTTTTGTTTTCTCCCATGTGTTCCTTCAACAAATGCTCATTAGGTGCCATTCATATCAAGTACTATCCAGGTTTAGATGAAAACAAAAAGAAGTTTAGGCCTGTGGCAGGAAAGGTGGCACAGGGCAGGTTCGGGATGGTTCTAGCAGGCGGGGGTAAAGGAAGGAGTCTTGGAGCCCTCAGTGGCTTTTTATGCATTTTATTATCAGAGGCGACCAGGTACATGGCAGGCTGCGGGGGGCCAGGGGGCCAGGAGGCTGGCAGGCCTCCCAGCCCCCGACGCATCTCACCCTCACGCTGCTGCTCCTTGGTACTTGCTGCTCGCGTTGGTACTGTTGGTCCTGTTGGTGGGTCCTGGCGTCCTCATGATGCCACCCATATAAGCCTGTGTCCAAACTCAGGTGCGCCCACTTGCGCATGTCCCCCGAGGCATGCGCGCAGCACCGCAGGTGTCCATCATTATATTAATGGCAGGAGGGTGGAAAGACCTGATTTCTGTGACCCTAAAGGCCCTTCCTCACACAGCCTCTAATTCTTCCTGGCTCTGGACTGGGAACCCAAAGTCCATCTTGATGGCAATTCCACCTGAGTAATGACAGAATGGAAGACTCAAGTCCCTCTCTACCCTGGGCCTTATGGGGAATACTTTTCTTCAATATGCTCTTAAAATACCTCATTTGAGATATGTCACAAAGGAAAACAGAAGTGTTTTAACCAGGTGGCTGTATATTTAATCCAGCAGTGCAGCCAAGTGAGACTTAAGGGAGTTTCCTACCAAACATTAGCCTCTGGAGCCTTATTTTGTAAAAACTGAGTGGTGTGAACTGTTCCACCAACACTCATCAGTTTGTGTTTTCTCTGCATCCTATGGCATGTGCAAGGAGGATGCAGTGACAGGCAAAGCTTGTTTTCCTTGGAAACATTCACCAGAAGATTCCTGTTATCTGTGTCTCTGCTCTCCCCTCCTCCACAACACCCAGCTCAGTAGGAGTTTAATATGAGGCACATATGCACCGCTCTATGATTAGGGCTGGGGCTCAGCTCTGCTGTTCCTGTAAGACTGTCTTACGAACATGGCAAAGCCCCCTCTCCAGCCTCCTCTATGCCCAAAACCCCTTACAGCAAGAAGTGGGATGGTCACATAAGCCCATGCAACGCTGTGGAGTTGCTTATCCAGACTCAGCTACGCAGCCACCAACCTAGCCCGCCAAATACACTGTCAGCAGAAGGTCAGACTCAGTTTTCTTTAAGAAGGGAGACTTGGAAGCTGCTGTTTCTCAGTCCATGGCATTCCAGAGGAAAGTTGCAATGGAAATTGCTGCAACCAACACACAGGCTATAAATAACAGTTTCAAGTCATCAAGCATGTCGTCACCTGCTCTCATATCAAGTCGTTCGTCCCCAGGGTCTCCCCTCCCCCCACCCACCAGATGGGTAGAAGCTCAAGCCACATGGGCTGATAACCCATGTTTCCTTCTTTACTACTGCAAGTTAAAGTCAAGACACAAACAACTGCTAAAGAACTCTTACCAGTCACCTTCCTCAAGCCTCCAACGTGTCCCAATTCTAAATTCAAGTCACCCCTAGGCTTCCCCTGGGAGTGAGGAGAGCAAGCTACAGTGTAGCTAAAGAACTAGCTTTCTAAACATATAAATTTAACTTCTCAGACCTCTTTCCCGGCTTCATACTCCCACCAAGTGAGGAGAATATTTTACCTGATCTTTATACATAAATAACTAAAAGTGCCTTGAGGTCCCAGAAAGAGTGGAGCAAAGACTTCTGTGTCCTCCCAGGGCTGAGGGCTTCAGCGGGCACTGATGCAGTTCAGACACTTGGTCTCCCAGCCTACTAATCCTCATAGCTGCCTTATGAATTAGATATCACCCCCAATTTTCAACTGAGGTCATTGTATTTTAAAGAACCTGAGAATGTGCACCAGGGTACACGATTCTAGACTGAACTGGCATTCTAACCCAGCGTCTGGTGACTTCAAGCTTGGAACAAATAGCTGATTCCCCCCAAAATCTGAATATATATAGGTATAGAGCTGCTTACTCAGTACACAATTCTTGGGCACCTATTATGTGCCAGATGACTTTGGGATTAAATCAATAACCAAATTAAACAAAATGTGTTCGCCTTGTGGAGCTTCACCCCAGTGAGTGGGCAGCAGAGAGAAGCTACCTCATAGGTCTTTTTGCCTGAAATTCCAAAATTTGTATTATTGAGAACACAAATTGATGTTATAAAAAACGGTTGCATAAAGAATGCAATATTCCCAAATGAAGCTGAATTGATTACCATGATCGCAAACAGGAAATTCAGCTCATGAGATAAGAAACCTCACAAGCAAAGAAATGGATTTTTCTTTCTGAAAGCATTAGTTGAAATTCTGTATCATCAGTCAGCTATGCAGTGCTCTGCATGCCTAAACACTTAGGACAAGGATTGGATGTCTCTCAGTTGATGACATTTTTGCCATAACACTCAAAGGTCTACATCTCTACCCTCATTTCATAGATAAGAAACTCTCCGGGGTGTAGGTACTCAGAGTCATTCACATGTAATTCTTAGCCTGGGCACAATGCAGTCCTGAGTGAAAATACAGCAATTGGTTCACCAGCAGAAGTGTGAGAGAAGTTTAATAAGTGTTTCAAAGCTTGTTCATAACCTTTTTCCGCTTCCTGAAATGGGAATTTGCCTCAGGGCATCTGTGTGGAGCTCCTATAAAAGTCAGCACTTCCCTCCTCTAGCTGTGTCTTCCCTAACAGAAAGACTACTTCTGACCACAGGATTCCCTGCAGATGGCCACCTAGTGTTCCTCTGCTTCTCAGCAGAGAAAAAACAAAACACTCAACACCGGGGAGACCATCATGTGGCTACACATATGAGCTAAAATGAAGGACCGGAGCTACTACCTCCCTTTTGAGTTAAGAAAAGTCAATAGACTGACTTGGAATAACCCAGAGCTTCAGTCTAGGTAATGGCACCAGTCCTTCATTTTAGCTCATGTGTAGCACAAGTTGGTAGTCCCCGTGTTGAGTGTTTTGTCTTTTCTATGGTGAGAAGCAGAGGAGCACCTACAGGGAATCCCTAGTCAGAAGTGGTCTTTCCACTGGGGAAGTCACAACTGGAAGAGGGAAGGTCTGACCAGGCACCTTTATGATCTGACTCTGTAGAGGTTCCAAAGGTGTTAGGAATATGTTTTGATGATCATTTTACTTTGATCTGTTAAAACAAGTGTTTGCAGACACAGTGATTCAAATTTTGAATGCCATTTACCAACAGATTTTGCTTAATGACTTAATGGCTGTGTGCCTCAGTTTCCCCATCTATAAAGTAAGGATAAAAATGATACCTGCTTCATAGAGCCATCAGGGTTCACTGAGTTGACATGAAAAGTGCTGAGTGGGTTCATGTCTGTCACTTGGGTAAATCGTCTGTAATACGACACGTTATTTTGGATCACGTGTCTAGGTGGACTAATGGCATGACATTCTTGCATAGCCCATTTACTATAACAGCATTTGAGTTTCCTTTCTTTTCAAGGATAGTTAACATCATGTAGAAACAACTTCCTGCCCTGATCGCGACATAGCTGACAAAGTTTTTTGGTCTAGTTCAACAATAAAATCAGAATTAAACTCCCACATAGTCCATCAGGTTGCCAAGCACACCGTCATCCACTTACATGACTAAATATTGAATTTACCTTGGCTAGTTTGATTGCTCCGTCTAGACCTGATCTAAGAGTGGCTGACATTCCATCACTGTGTAGACAACAAGACAGGATTGCTTCAGAAGAGCAAAAGAGCTAAATATTCACGAAAGGAAACTTTATACCTTTGCTTTGAATATATGGTGTTAACTTCATGCCAAAGATTGAGTTAAGAAAGGCCATTTGACTGAGTTGGAATGACCCAGAGTTTCAATTTGGGGGGGGGAAACAATGATGCGAAATATTTCCTAAAGGGAGATGATTTTCATTGGCAGCCTTCTGAGTCATTTGTCAAAAAGGAACCCCAACCAAAAGGAATACAATGAGATTTCATAGCTGTTACAAATGAGGCATGGTATAAATTGTGAGGCTGGTGTCTGCTTTTCACATGTTCTTTGACAATAGTATGGGTGTCTTCAGGGCAAAGAAGGAAATAGACTGCTGTTGTAAAAAGAATATCTGTTTTCTTTTGATGTCAGAGTGTAGGTTCCAAATATGACCTTGATGTTTCTCTGTCATAAAGAGAAAAAAAAAAATCTCTTGAGCACTGTCACCTTGACAGGTGAGCTATGGAACAAAACCATTATCTGGCCCTGAGGAAGAGCTTCTCTTTCCAGCCAGAATTCATGCAGGCCCTTAGTGGACCAAGATGATCCCTTGAAGCCTTAAAATATGATATGAAGAATAGCTAGCCTGCTCCTCCGCCTCTACAGGAAAAAGGAAAGCAACATTTTCCACCTTGAGATCACCGTTCATTGGCAAGATCTTCAACAGGTGTGATATCTTTTTGGAAGATTGGTGAAATGGACTAAGTGTCCATTTGGCAGCATTGAGTAGCACTGAGTTATATACATGCTACTGTGTAAATTAAAAATTAAAGCAATGAACTTCTTAATTTCAGCAAAACAAATAGCTTTTCTTAGAATATTTCAGTTCAAAATACTTGGGGTTGTCTGCATTGTATACAAAATATCCTCAGTTAGCATCTCATTTGCTGAGAAAGCCTGTTCTCACTTATTTTTATTTTTATTCCTTTTAAAAAAAAAGATTTGCTTGTTTATTTATTTATGCAAGAGCTGGGGTGTAGGCCAGAGGTTTAGGGGGTGAGAGGATTCACCAAAGAGAGAGTGGGGAACATAACAGGTGGATCAATTGGAATAGCTGCTGATGGGGGGCTGTGGGTGAGGCAAGGGAGGTCTGTGTACCATGTGGGTCACCTCCCTTGCCGGGAATTGAACTCGTGCTGCAGTGGCTGGATAGCTTCATCATGCTGAGATTTAACCCCTTGTGCCACCAGATAAGCCCCCATTTTTCTTTCTTGAGGTAACATTGGTTTACAACACTGTATGTGATTGAGGATACCAGGGTCACACCTCTTCGGGTGTATGTTATCCACCTCCCTCCCGTTAAAGCCCACATAGTCCTTTAGCTTAGACCGTCAGGCCCACTCCACCCCTCTGGAGGCCTTAATTCCTCAGTCATATTTCTAAGGTTTGCTTCAGTGTAGTTTTGTCAGTTCCTCTGTTTTCCTATAATCTGTAACTGAGTGAAAAAAATCATCCAGTTCTTGTCTTTCTCCTTCCTACTTATTTCACTTAGTATGATGACTTCCAGTTCCACTCAAGTTGTTGCAAATGGCAAGAGTTCCTCTTTATTTCTTTTAATAACTGAGTAGTGATCTGCTGTATACGTACACCTTCTTAATGCACCCCTCTGTCCATGGGCATTTAGGTTGTTTGCACAACTTGACTATTACAGTCATGCTGCAGTGAACATAGGGATGCATATCTCCCTTTGATAGTGTTTTTGCATCCCTTGGGTAGGCACCTAGGGGTGGAAAAACTGGATCATAACTATTTTTAGTGTTTTGAGAAATCTCCATACTGTTTCAACAGGGCTTGGTCCTGCTTCCATTCCAACCAACAGTACAGGTGTTCCTATACTCCATGTTTCTGGTTTTCTTGATATGGGCCATTCTCATGGTGGGGACAAGGCATCTCATTGTGGTTTTGATTTGCATTTCCATGATTATAAGTGATGGCGAATATTTTTTCATGTGCTTCTTGGCCATCTGTATATCTCCTTTGGAGAAGTGTCTATTTAGCTCTTCTGCCCTTTTTTATTAGGTTATTTGGTTTCTTTTGTTGACTTATATGAGTTCTTTGTAGGTGTTGGATATCAGCCCCTTATTAGATGTATGATGTGGAAAAACTTTCTCTCATTTAGTAAGTCTTTTGTTTTAATGATAATTTTTTCTCTGTGCAGAAGCTTTTTAACTTAATGCAATTGTATTCATCTATTTTGTTCTATAGTCCTCCGCTCTACCAGCTGAGCTGAGCTATCGAAGGGAGCACGTATTCATCTATTTTGTTGCTTTTTTTTTTCTTGCCATTGAAGTCAAATCCCCAACAACATCCTTGAAGCAAATGTGAGAGCATATTTATAAAATGTGTGGAAAATATCCAAAATTTGTTTTAATATTTATTTTTGCTGATGAATTGCCTATAATTGCTTAGATACTAAAGACACTTTAACAGGGCCTTGGATTAATTTAATAATCAAAGACACCTATAAATTTATTAAATACCTGACTTGATACTATTTGACCATACAAGGAATCTGGGCATAATAATTAAAATGATTATAATTAATTTTACTTTTAATATTACTAGTAAGAAAATCATCTATATTTATTTAATCAAATATATTTTCCAGGAGTAAATTTTTCATTGTAAAGAATAACTGAACATGTCAACTATTACAAGGCATGAATGGAAGTCATCCCTATCAAAATGCATAGAATTTAGAGGAGAAAGGCTAGGAGAACCACCTAGAAAAGTAGGAATATATAAAAAGCAAAAGAACAGAAAGAGTAAAGAAAGATGCTAGCCCATTCACAGACGTTGGGGAACCCCCATCACAGTGTCAGCCCTGCCCCAGGTGCAGAGAATGGTACTAGAATACAGATTTGAGGGTACTGGCCAATACAAGTACATTTTCTGAGCCTGAATCCTAGTGGGCTGAGCATGACTAAAGTATGGCCAACACCATCTCAGGAAATATCTGCTTGTCCCCACGACAGTAAGTCCTACCTGTTGATTTGGTCAAATAAATCAGTTAATTTGACATAAAGATGTCAAGTTGGTGGTTTGAAATTCATAAAACAATTTATCCAAAGTGAAAGAAACTATAATCTGCATAAAATGCTAAAACAGATTTTAGTTCCAGCAATCTGGATGAAAAAAGAGCTGTAATATTTATTGGAAAAGTAATAAAGTATACACAAATGTCAGAACTATTACTATGTCATTATTTTCCTGCATCTCCTTTATTGTTTTCATTTATGTTAATATCACATCTCCAGTTTGTGCATGAAAGCTAAATTACTATATTCTAGAAAATGGACATTTTGGTACCCATACTGGAACTTTTTTAGCATGCAAATAAAATCATATTAATGCCCATTTTGACAGTCATAGATTTCTTAGAACCTTTTATCTGCAGCCAAACTAACTGGCCTTGAATACATTCTGACAACATTTTAATTATTCACTAGTTAATAATTCTTAAAAGCAACTTCAACATTAAAATGTCACTAAGAGCATATACCGAGCTCTTCAGTCCTATATAGTAATTTCATGCAATATTCATATCAACCTAAATTTTCTCTGAGATCTTTATAAATGTGTGTAACGTACTTTTGTATTCAGAAAATTCTAATGCCTGTGGATCTTTTGCATGATAAATATAATTTGCATTTTCTCTAAATACCTTGTTTTTCTAAATCATTTGAGACTACCTGATGTCAGTTTTTCAAAATCATTTGAAAAGGCAGTAACAAAAAGTCTGGGCCCTATTGAATGCAAAACCATGCCATGGGAAATAGAAAAAAAGTACAAAAACTGCCCTCTGTCAGGCTCTGCTCACATCCTCATGAAGCTCTTGGCTGTACTGACAGAGGAAAACAATTGAATACAATATAGAGATGCATACATGTGACATTAACTATAATAAAATGGGTTTCTATCTTAGTTGGCCTCTGATTCAATAATTTGTGTGAAAGAGATTTAGAAAGTGGGGAAAAGGAGCTAGGAAGTAATACCTCTAGAAGGTGTAGGGTTAGAGAAATCAAGTCTTTCCACCCTCCCACCACTGTGATGATGGACACCTGCGGTGCTGCGAGCATTCCAGGGTGGGCATGAGCAAGTGGGCGCACCTGGTTTGGACATGGGCTTAAATGGGCGGCGTCATGAGGACACCAGGACCGACAGGACCAACCAACAGGAACAACAGTACTGACCCACGCGGGTAGCAGCAGAAAGCAGCCAAGAGGGTGAAATGCGCCGGGGGCTGGGAGGCCTGCTAGCCCCCCAGCCCCCGGCCCCCATGCCTGCCATGTACCTGATGCCACCTCTGATGTAGAAATTAATAAAAGCATGAAAAGTCACTAAGGGCTCAAGACTCCCCTTCCTTTACCCCTGTCTGCTCAGAACCATCCCAAACCTTGCTCCTGTGCCGCCCTTTCCTGCTGCTACAGAGGGTAACTTGGACTTGGGCTGGTTTTTCAGGGAGTTCTGAAGACAGTGTCCTGGTCACAGAGAAGGCAATTGGAGCATTCCTACCTTTCACCTGTCAGTCACTGGTGACCATCTGGGCACCCATCCTAAGTGGGGGTTGGAGACTTAGAAGCATCCAGGCACTGCCAACAATCTGTACTTGTAAGACAAATGAGTTCTTAGCAAAAAGGTGTAAGTTCACTCCTGGAAGTGGAGTCCAGTGTGGCATCAGTGTGCCCAATAATGGCCGAGAATGTTCAAGGATAGAGTGGGGCACTGAAGGCATCTGACTCTTTCTACAGTGGCATGAATCACTGCCAAGTTAATTATATAGCAGCAATTGCTGTGACAAATCAGAGCAACATGAGGTCCCCTGATCACAGAGCATGTGTTTAGTTCTTTGTACTATAAATTTTACAGGGAAGGGCTGCCCTAGTTCACTGCCACCTGTAATGGGGTAAATCTCTCCACTTCTGGGATTTTGTATAAAGAAGTCACTTGCCCAGAGATATAAGCCAGTATGCATTCTAACACATTATCAGCAACAAAGGGGATATTTTGACCTCCATCTGTTTTACTCCGTAATTGGTAATATATCTTAATTAGTTCAGTACTCAGGTGGGGAAATGAGGTATCATTTATTGACTCTCCTCAAGCCTCAACGTACAATAGTAGTTACATTAATCAAGTGTTGTGTGCCAGGAATAACTCCAAGCACTTTGCAGGAATGATCTTAATGCGTCTTTTTCACAGTCTAATGATGCAGGCCCCATTCACGGTTTCCAGTTGTGGAAGCTGTGGTTCAGAGAGGTTAATTGTCTTGTCCAAGGTCACAATGCTGTGAGTAAGGGGCCAGAATTTGAACACGATGACAATCTATTTACAAAATCTATGATCTTAGCCACTAGGTTGAGGACAACTGAGCTGAGAGCAGGAAGACTTGCATGGGGGTGGCAGATTTGGGAAGAGGTATGAAAAAGTAGAAGGTAGAGCATCAGAGATACCTGAGGTGGGCTGAAACCACCAGCATTTAACTCAGTCAGGAGAGTAAACCAGAAATTCACGAACCACATCTCAGTGGACACCAGTGTGAAGAGACTGAACTGTGACCGGATGGGAACTGCTTACCTGGAACAAGGAGGTCTGAGAAGTTTCAAGGACAATTAAGAAAGGCCAAGTTTCCCTTCCCCTGTGCCACAAGGTCACGTGAGGACTTATCACCCCTGATACACTCATATTTCACATTGATTATTTGGCAATATGGTTTAGATGTAATCATCTCTCCTGCTTTGGAGTCACAGGGCTTTTTAATCTATGAATTGACATCTTCCATTGGTTCTGGAAAATTCTCAGTCAGTATCTCTTCAAATATTACTTATCGCATTCTCTCTTCTTCTGGGACTCCACCTAAAGTGTTTAAAACTTCCCTTCACATAGATCTTACCATTTCTTGTTAAATTAGTTCATTACTAATTATTTTTGCAATTATAGCATTGGAAGGGTTTTCTTCCATGATAGCTTTTAGATGCTATTTGTGTATCTATAAGGTATTGGCCTTTATATTAATTTGATACTCTCCTACCTTAATGAATTTTGCAGTAGTCATTCAGTTTATTCTCCTACAGCTTCATCATCTGAAAGTCATAAGAGTTATACCTTTTATAAATAAATTTTCATACTTCTGGTTTCTCCCCTTTTCAAACTGCATTGACCAGTACCTTCTCTAAATAAGAAGTAATGACAATGATAATAGACATGCTTATCTTATTTAGGCTTTTGGGCTGAGATAGCTCCTTTTAATCATTTTCAGGAAGTATCTATCATGTCCTATTATATTGAATCATTTGAATTATTTATAATAAGAATATATGTAAATATTAGTAGTATCATTTTTCTAAAGGAACTATGTATAAAAATCCAAAAAACTACAACTGATGATATGGCCTGCTCATTTGTATGGGTGAGGACCATTTCCATATTGACTAGTTTCAATCCCTCAGGAAACACTTCCACAATTCAGTGAAATACTTGATAGTACAAAACGAGCCCTTCAATGGGAATAAAATGTATCTAAATCCTTTTTGTCTGCCTGTGTCTCGCATACTGTAAAGGTAGGATGACACAGGGCAGTGCTCTATGATCTGGAAAGACGGGTCAAGGAGGAATCTTGGAGCCCTCAGTGGCTTTTTCAGGCTTTTATTGTTCTTTCTACACCAAAGGCAACCAGGTACACAGTAGGCAGTAAGGCTGGGTGGGGGTAGGGGGCAGGAGGCTGGCAGGCCTCCTAGCCCCTGGAGAATCTTCACTGTTTGGACTCTCTACAGCTACTGCTTCTGTGCTTCTTCTGCCTCTGCTCTCCTACTCCTCCTGGCATCCCTGTGAGGCCACACTTATATGCCCCATGTCTCAGCCCAGGTGCACCCACCTGCGCATGCTCACACCCTGCTCCAGGTGTCCACCACGAGGCATGCGTGCAGGACCACAGGTGTTTATCATTGACACTAAATGCTGGGAGGGTGGAAAAGCCTGATAAGTTTCATATACCCTACACACACATATATTATACACAAAGACATACTATTAATTTATTGCTTAAGTGTTTGTTGACTATGGACCAGTTTCGAATGCTGTGCTGTGAAGTGGTGAGGTTTTCTCATCACTTTAACAGTCACGTTTCTGGGTCACTATGCCAGCTTGGAGGATGACATTGGTTGGCTGGTGTTGATGATGATGGCTTATATTTCAGGCTATTTCAGCTGAGTTGTTCTTTCTTTCCTACCCAACACGCTCCTCAGCTCCAACTGCTTGGATGGAGCTGAGGAAGCAGGATGAAGGGTGAGGGAGCTTTTAGGAGTTAGCTATACAAAGGTGTGTGTGGTGTAGCATCCCATCTCAGCTATCAAAAAGAACTAGCCAGAAATTTGTCTCTGTATTTATTTAGAGGGTGGGAGTAATGGTTGATCACAAGAAAGAGTTAGAACATGGGACCAAACAGTTGCTTCCAAAGTGCTATCCAAGGCCTCCCTGTGGTGCAGGAGTTAAAGTCTCAGCTATCAAGCCATTGCCAGCCACTGCAGCAAAAGTTTGATCCCCAGCCAGGGAGCTAACTCACATGGTGCAGCAGACCTCTCCTGTCTTATCCACTGCTAGCCACAGCAGTATATTTTAGTAGCTGTGCCTGTTCTTTTCCCCATTCTATCTCTAGTGAACCCTCTCAGGTCCTGAACCCCTGCCTTACACCCCAGTTCTTGTATGCATAAATAAACAAAAATAATTCTAAAAAAAAAGAAGTGTTATCCACAGGTATTTGTAGCTTCTATAGAAAGGGCAGGGGAGGAGGCACTAAAAAGGAAGGTCGAGATGGAATGACTCAAAAAAAGTGGCATCTGGGAAAACAGTTGCTGAATCCGGTCAATGGTCCCTCTTCCAGGGAGAGAGCCTAGTTGGAGGAAATTCTGGGCAGATGATCAAGAGAGAAGACAATGGAGCACCTTGGAGTGCCAACAAAGATGTCAGCAGGTCTTAGGCTCTGAAAAAGATGGTGGTCTCTCAGCCTTCCACATGAAACACCAGTAAAGTCAGTGCCCGTATACAAAACAAGTGAAATATAGGAACAAGAAAAGTTTTATTAAAAAATATTTTTCCCCACTTTTCCTGATCCACCAGGTGTCTTTGTGGGCTGCCGGTTAGGTCATCTGCACAAAGTATGTTCAGCTCTGAAACTTGAGTCATAGATCAACTTGAGAAAAAGCTCATCCTCAGGAACCAAGGACTGAGAGAGTCCACCTAGCTGGTGTGAGGTTGAACAAGGGGACTTGTTCTCATGGGTGACAACACCAGGCACCTCAGGTGGGGCTGGAACAGGCATTAGGGCCAGATGAAGAATGACTGTGAAGAGGTGAAGGGAGTAGGTAGTGAGGATTATTTCACAAGTGGTACCATCCAAAGGGAAGCTCACCTGGTGCTTTGTGAAAGGTGCTGAGATGGCTTCCTCCTAATTGTGAAAGAAGCTGAATATTTCAGCTCTGATGAAGGGTGGCCTCTGAGTCTAGAATCTGTGTTTCATATCTTTACCAGTAACACCCATTCCTTTTTCTACAGGTCTTCAGGAGACTTGGACAACAATGATCTTATAAGTAAAAGGGGACATAGAAGCCACTTGTCCGTGTTAGTACGTTCAAGGTCATCCTTACACCAAGTAATTTCCAACAGTTGCTGCCTTACTCCCAGAGCCTCTGCCCAGCATTGACCAGGGTACCTGGAACAGTCCCCCTTGTGTAATGCAGCAAATACTGAGGCACGCCTACCACTTCCTCATGATTATTCACTTCCATTTATCAGATGTGGGGCCTCACAATATTGTTTCCATTACATTGAACTCCCAGTTTTCTGACCGCCAAACTTTTCTCTCTTTCTCAATAATGGCCCAATTTTGAAGGACAGCATCCTGGTGTGGCAGGATGTCAAACCAGCTTGACTCCAGGCTTAAAAACCATGGCAATCAAAGGAAAATATATCTTTATGATAATAAATTCATTAGAGGCAATGATCAAACTCACTGTCTGCTTGGATTTGTAACTTTAAAAAGTTATTTTCAGGGATTTAAACTTCATCACTGACACACAGCTCTATTTCATTTGATTGACTCAATCTGAGGGATTTTAACTCTGAAGCAAGCTGTTTCTCAGCATGGAGACAGCCTCATCTGCTAACCACAAAACAGTTATTCCATTCATGAGTGGGTTGTATTTCTGTGCATGTGCCTTATGTTTATACAATTCATATTGCTTGCATATCAGGCTATGAAACCATTCTCTTACTATCACTCAACAACATTACATCAGAAAATTCCTTTAATGCTAAGTCTTGAAGGTCAACATTTCAAGGTAGTCCCTATCAGAGTAATATTTGCTCTTGGTATTCTGACTAGAGGGAGAACAAATTAACCCAGTTTTCTTAAGGAAGAAAATGTTTCTACTTGTAGAATATGCATTCCTTAACAGAAGTTTGGTATTTTCTTGCAGTATGGGGTATGCACATGTAACAAGTCTCTCTCTGCCTCCATCTTATTTGGTCTGTTTTTTTATATGGATACCTCATAGTCTCAAAGGGGTTATAATAAAGCCTTGTTGTGTGAAATGAACCATCAGAATGGATCCAAGAGATAAAGAGCAAAATGGATCCCTGAGGAAGAAGTACTTAAAAGAGAACAAGTGAAGAGAGAGCATGTTCTGTTTGTTTCAGCCATTCTTTGAGTTCCAAAATGTTTTCACAGTGTACCAGAACTAGCCCTTGGAGAAGTCACTGCTTGATTGTTGTCTACAGTAACTATCTAATCGACATTTATTGTTTCTTACACTATAATGTAATTTTGTTCTCATCAAATGAAAGCCAAACGTCTTTACCCTGATCTTAAGTCTGAATTCTAGGCCACTCTGCCAAACTTGAAAAAGGCCCATTTCCACTGTTGCTAAATGCAATGTTGGCAGAAATGCAGGATGGAAAGCTTTTTTGTCATGCCTTCTACCCGATTCTTGTCTGTCTTCTGCACCAGCTGTGCACCCATGTGTTTTATTTATTTTTGATTTCTTGGACTCTTACTCAGGGCTTAGCATATAACAATCAATTTTTAAAATATTTAGAATGACTAGATGGATGTTCTGTCACGCTGCTAGAACCACATTCATGCTATAGTAATATAATTGAAGGGTTGGTGAAAACATGAACTTTCTTGTTTAAATAGAAGTAGATAAATAATTTATCTGGCCTCTACATATCAGATCTTGAAATGTTTGTTTTTTATAGGTTATTTTTGTGGGGGGATGGGACTGCTTTCTGGAGTCCATGAGACCTACCTTGTCCTTCCTGCTTAACTGTGAACAGGAAAGATCTCACCCTCGAATCCTGCCTTAGTTACTGACTCAGTCCTGTCTAATGCTGGCATCCCATTTCACAGGCATAAGTGTTTGTGTGGTAGGATGGAAATGATGTGGGTGTGTAAAAGGAAAATGTGAAATGTGTGTAACTATATCTGCTATAACTGGGGTAGCTCCAAGGCTATCTGTCCAAGACCAAGACATCATTTACCCGGCCCGTATGGCATCCTTCTGCTTTGGAATCGACAAGAGGTGCTGGGGAATTCTGCCCAGATCCTCCCTTCAGGAATTGCCCTCAATTCCTGAAGGGAGCTTCCAAGATTGCCCCTGTCTCATTCAGGACAAGTCTGAATGACCACTCAAGTCATTCAAAGCTCCCCCATGGGATTGCATGAGACCTCTGTTAGAACAGCATTAAACTTCACTTCTTCCCCTGAGAAATTCTGTTCCCCCACATCTGGACAGCTATTGTGACCCCAGAGTCCTCCCCAATACACCGCCTACATGCAAATCTCCACCTCAGCCCATTTTTTGGGAAACTGGTCCGATGGAATACCACCTGCACTGCGTTACCAAGGAGCCAAAGGTGTGCCTGGAGCTTCCTTCAGATTTTAACTAGTTTCGCTGGTGACCAGATTCTTGCGATGATCTTACCTGTCTCTGCCCACAAAGAGCTGAAACTCATGCACCAGACCTTCAGCAGACGGAACAATGAACGATTTCCAAATATGACACCGTCATCTATAAGGTTTCTGGAGATTCCATTAGAAACTTCACAACTGTACCCCACTGAGTAACGAAACTGGTCACTCAAGCCCGTGGGACACTGTGATTTGATCTGTTATATGCAAGTTTTGGGTTTTCCTCAGCATTCTGGATTAAGAAAATTATGACTGAATTTATAGTCATTTCTTGGCTCACTCCAAGACAGTCACTAGTGACTATATACACATACATTCCTTAGTTGAGCCCACAAGGGTGGTCACACCCAACTTTTTCTACTGCATTGTGCTGGCATGCATTCATGTATAATATTCCATTTTGATGTAACCGAGTATCTCTGATCTCCTCCCGTAGAGTATTCCCCAGAAAAGATCTGAAGAGTTTTTATTCTGTCATTTAGGATGGAAAGTATGTGTATTGTCATAGATAAATATGTAAAAATAAGGGCTTCAAGACATTAGGCATCACATAAACAAACTGTCTGGTAAATAAATGTCTGGTGAAGTCCTTCAGCTTAACTCCAATTTTAAGGCCTTATGAGACAGGAACACAAAGATAAATGTATGACAATGTTTGTCACCCCTTTGTTTTATGTTTAATAACATGATAAAAAACAAAGGAAATGACTGGTAGGGCTCTGATCCACTAACACATGATTGATAAATAAATCACAGCACATCTATTAAAGTGTACGGTTTTAAAAGGGATGGCCTAAAAGTATACTTATTTTAATATGAAATGAGGTTTGTCTCAGAGTGATAAATTAAAAGACCAGGTTATTGAACAATATACAAGGTGTTGTCCACTTATTGAAAATATATTTGCCATATATACACAAAGATAACTAGAAAGCTCACTAACATATATATCCTTAGTGATTTTTTCCCCAGTGTTAGAATTAGAATGACTTAACTTCTTAGAAATGCTTCAGTTTTTATGATATTCAAGAACAAAATTATTTTGAATTTTTCTTTCCAGTAACTCTCCCAAGTCCTTTTTACATCCTCTCAAAAAACAAGGTTCCAAGGCTATTTTTATGACATTACTTGCAGTAGCCAAAAATTGAAAGCAACCTGACTATCTACTGGCAGAAGAAAGGATAAACAAAGTGTGGGGGGAGGGGGAAGGGGCAGGAATGGGTTATACGAACTGGAATATTATTTATCCTTCAAAAGGAACAAAATTCTGACACATGCTACAAGATGAAAGAACATTGAGGGCATTCTGGTAAGTGAAATAAACCAGTCACAAAGCACAAATACTATTTGATTATATCTACATGAAATTCTTGGAGCAGTCAAATTTAGAGAGACAGAAAGTAGAATGGCAGTTACTAGGAGTTGGGTGAGAGAATGGGGAGATGATATTGAATGGGTACAGAGTTTCAGTTTTGAAAAGTGATAACAATCCTGGAGGTGGGGCCAGTGACACACAGCAAAGGGAATATACTCAGTGCAACTGAGCTACACACTTAAAAATGACCAAAAAGTGATCATTTCTTTTCTGCATCTTATCACAATTTTGAAAATATTTGAGAATTTTAACAAAGAAGAAGATCTGAGTTTTACCACTGTGTCTCACTGGAGGAGCCAAAGATCCTGGTCCCTTATTACCAGGGATTAGAGAAGAGAGGATGGTAACTTGATGTTCTATGTGTCATAGTGGAGACTTTCTATAACATCCTCCCAGTTCCCAGAGGAGGACTGAATAATGAGAGCTTTTGTAAGAATGTGAAGAGTAAAATGACCTCAGGGAAGAAGATATAAAGGGAAAAACAATGCAGGAAAAGCAAACAGGATGTTAATTCATCCCCAAGGGTTGCCATCTACAACATTTGTCTCTGTACAGGTAAGGAAACACAAATACTTGCCATCCACAAAAGATGCTATGAAAGATCATAGAAATATTTCCTTATCCATCCCATAATAATGACTCCCCCACCTTGATTTAACATAGGAAGATAATCAAATCCAACATCTCTACACTCAGCACCAAGATGTCCTGGATGTCGGTGATGCCAGTGGGGGTTATGCCCACGATGGCAAGTCTCACAGGTAAGGAGACGGATGGGAAAAAAATGGAACATCAATGGCATCTCTTTTTTTTTTTTTTAAAGATTTTATTTATTTATGCATACAAGCACTGGGGTACAGGCCAGAGGTGTGGGGGGG
>JAGFMF010011638.1:8698617-8714242 GCA_019455555.1 Galemys pyrenaicus | reverse complement strand
CCCCCTGGCCGGCAGCAGGGATCGAACTCATGCTGCAGTGGTTGTGGTCTGCTTCATAGTGCGTTGCTTAACCCACTGCGCCACCAGGGAGGCCCTCAATGGCATCTTTTAAGGTAGAGGAAGAGGATCTAAACACTGGTCCTAAACACTAGAAAACTTCGCTTTTGGCTTCAAATGCCAGGATGCTGGCAGGAAGCCTTAACAGCATGGTCAACATGAACCAAGCCTGGTCTCTGGCGAGGAGCTGTACTTGCCAAGCAGTGCCTGGACCACTGAGACACCATCTTCTCTTATCCAAAGGCCTCATCTGAGTCCTCTTTCCAGCTGCTGCCTCCAAAGTGGAAATCTCTTCTGAGTTCAAGAACAACTGAGCTCAAGGGCCAGTGCTTCCTGGTCACTGGGCCAGTGAAAAGAATGATCTCAGTGGGATGGGTCCACTGTGTCCGCAGGGGGACACCTGAATCGCTAGGGAAGAGTTTTCAGAGGTAAATACATCCATCATATATGCCATTTGCTCAGGGTCAGGAGGCACTGAGGGTCAAGGAATTTGGAGTTTGACCAGGTCAAAAGTTCCTTATTTAAATTTCAGGTAGCAGGAAGTGCAAACTAATAAAAAGAAGTTTGGATCTGGGTCATTCTGGAAATCCCTGCCATACTGGCTCAGTATTCCAAAGGTTTGAGAGGATTCTAGCGAGTCTGTGAAGCCCAGGGAATGTGAGTCCTTGCAGACCTTGGGCTTTGCTAACCAGCTAACCTAATATTTAAGGGTCACTACTGAACAAACTGGAAGTTTATAATTAAACTTAACTAGCTCTATAAGTTACTCTCTGAGAATTACTAAGTAGTGAACACTAGCAAAATAACAATGTCAATTTACCCAAGTTTTGCTTTACTCACTTAATTCTACTAAGTTTTTCATAGTCTTTCAGAGACTGGTTCCAAATTCCGGCACCTGGTTGAGACTCCTGCACTCAGGCAGTTCATTCAGTTGCTGTATATAATTCTCTGTTTCATGAAAATAAAAGCCACCTCTTGTCTTTTCCAAATCAGAGTCTCTGCTACATCTGGCTTAGAAATATTTCCCTCATTAAAAAATGAAAATACACATACACATGGTGTGAGAATGTTTTTTTATTAATTTTTTAAAAAATTTACATATATTTGACATCCGTTGTAATCCCCATGCATTCCCCATCACCATATTACCAGTGCACCATCACCTCAGTCCCCTGTGCTCCCGTCTGCCTGGTGTGAGAATGTTTTAATCCAACTGAGTGCCAATACTGTCCCTTATCAACTGTTTCTATCAACAGTATCAACAGCTTTTCAGTTTTTTCAGATGCAAGATCCCAATAGCCTGGTGAGAACAGTTAGTTGTGTTTTAAGTAGATTAAAATTTCAGTAGATTCACAATGTAGGGTCAGACACTCTGCAGAGGTCAGCAGTTGGAGAAGTTCTTGCTTGATGCACAACCACCGACATTCAAAAACAACCACATAAAGCAGAGGATGATAAGGGGCACTATGGAGAAAAAGATCATAACCCTGCCAGGGATGTAGGGAAGGGTAAAGGCAGAAAGTGATGCTGGAAAGAAGTCCCCAAAAATGGACAGAATTTCAACAAGTAGAAATCACCAGGACATTCAAGACTGCAGGAAAGTATAAGGGAAAGAGAGCAGGAATCACCCATGGTGTGTCCAGGAACAGCTAATAGTTCTGCCTGGCCCGAATGCAGAAAATGTGTCGGAATCTGAGAGTGAAATGGCAAGAAAGGCAGGAAAGGCAGGTCGAGGATGAAGATTATGTATGAGCAGTTTCTGAGGACACTGTCTACCTGGTCATTTCTACTCCTCCTTAATGTATAGCCATTGCAAACTATTTCAGATGAATCTTTGAGCTGACCTGGACTCTGGGTTTTAGACTGAGGTTTGGGCTGGTTTTGTTGTGAGATCTACAGAGCAAAAGGGTAAGGGAGTGTCAAATAGAGCTCTAGAAGGAAAGTCAGAATCTAAATCCTGGACAGAGAACAGAAGCCATTATGAAAACTGGAGTTACCCAGGCAGACAAGTTAATCTAATATTGTGGGTAGCAGTCAGAAGCTAGAGAAATTTCAAGGTTCTAGAGCGTTGTCCCACAGTCTTCTTTTGTGGGGTATCTCGATCTGGGGGGTGATAATATATCAAAAAATTTCACGGGGGTATTGTGACATTCCAGTGAATTCATACGTGTGGTATCACTTAATGCCCATGGAGGAAGCTTTAATGCAAATTGATGCCGCCCCAAGAATCTTGATTCTTGTATTCATCCTCCCTACCATGCAATCCTCCCCTCACTTGCTTGTCAAGTTCCTCTTTTCCCCTTCCAGACCTTACTTAAATGCAACAGGTTCCTTGAAGCCTGGCCTGACACTCCTTGCAGGAATGAGACCTTTCCTGCTCTGAGTTCACAACGTACTTTGTGTGTGATCTTAGAGCCAAAGAGATCCTTCTTTCTAAACTAGAAATTGGTATGTATATTTTAACAAGTAGGGAGAAGGGAGTATTTTACATACACAGCTTGGGAAAATTGGGTTCATGAGCTCCCCATAGTTAGAGCATTCTGTCCTATTTTTAGTATCTTTGTTTCACATCTTTCTCCCTGATTCAGCTGTAAGTTTCTGATATTAGAAACTACATTTCATCTTCCTTGCCAGCTGTTCCCACATTAGCAGTATACTCAATACATAGTAGTTCTTGGCCAACAAATATTTATGGAACAAATGATCTATCAATTTTTAAAGGAAATAGGAATATTATTCCATTTCCTAGTTTGTGTTTAATATGATACCTAGTCTACAAAGGAAAATTCTTTTGACTTAAAGAATCATCCTCTGACTTACTTCACTGAGCATAATCCCTTCCAGTTCCATCCATGTTCCTATGAATGCATCTAGTTTTTCTTTTTTGATTGCTGAGTAGTATTCCATCGTGTCTATGTACCACAGCTTCCCGATCCACTTATCTGTTTTGGGGCATTTAGGTAGTTTCCAGGTCTTCCCTATTGTAAAGAGTGCTGCTATAAACATAGGGGTGCAGGTATTCTTTTGAATCAGCAAAGTAAGTCAGAAGGCAAAAGAAAAATACCAGATAGTTCCTCCCCTAGGAGGAATATAAGGGAACCAAATAAGGATCAAGGAAAGGAATAAGAACAATAATAATAATAATAACAATAAAGACACAAAAACCAAAAATGAAAAGACAAGGACAAATTGGGGACACTTGGTGGGGAGGGAAGAGGGGAAGGGTTGAGGGCCGACGGGAGCACAGGGGACTGAGGTGATGGTGCACTGATGATATGGTGATGGGGAATACATGGGAATTACAACTGATGCCAAATATATATATATAAATAAAAAAAAGAATCATCCTCTTAAAATCCATTTTATCATACAGATGTTTTAAACAGATATTTTTTTCTTTGTTCACTGAGGGATTGATGCTCTTCCATTCATTATTTTTTCCCTTAACAGGAATCACAATAAACCCTTGTATCAACTGAGGCCCTAAAAAACATGTCAGCCTCTGCTCTCCAGCAAACTTAGCTTTCAAGAGGCAGAAGTAGAGAAGGAACTAAGATGAATTGACTAAATCACTTTAGAGGTAAACTAAGGTCACCTCTAAGAGATCTAGAAATGGATCTCAGTGTGAGTTGCAAATAAAGAAGTAAAAGAAAAAAACAAACTGCAGGAGGTAATAGCAGTCTGAGTTGAGAAGCAGGAGGGGCGTGTCTAGTCTGGGGACACAGGTTAGGAACTCCGTGGCGCCAGTGCTGTGCTGAAGACGCTCATTGCGATGCAAGTGGAGAGGAGCTCTGCCAGCTGAATCACTCCCCCTTTGAACCTGGCATTGTTGAAAAAAAATAGCACCTCTGACCAACTACGCAGGCCCCTCCTGCCCATCGTCTCAGAACCTAGGCCTCTCGTGAGCTGGCGTTTGTCTCTGTGGTATAATTTTGTGGATGTCTGTCTCCCTGTCAGAATGGAAGTCTCAGAGGCCACATTTGTCTGGTTTATGGCTGTGAGACTGCATCAGACCTAACAAATAGGAAGTGCCCGGTAATTATCTGTCAAAGAGATAAATGCCATTCAGACCTTGACTATTCTAAGAATGGTCTGGCCACCAAGAAATGACATTCCTTTGTGAAGAGACACCTCACAGTCTTTGAAACCACAGACCTCCTTCTGGTGTGTGAAGGCAGATGAGATACATGTGTTTTCTTCCCCGAGAGCTCACTGAAATGGGAGGCTAGAAGTCCAGAAGGGAATCAACTCATCACAGGAAAGAGACATAAAGGGTGGGCAGAAAACAGCTTTCAACTAACTTCACGAATGTAGGAAACAGATAAGAGGCCCACGGAGGAGGAGAAGCATATTGTTGAGAACTGACAGGGAGTGGGTATCAGAGGGGTGGGTGCACCTAGGGTGGGGCATCAGACCACAGAGTCAACCTGTGGGAAGAGGGCAGAGAGAAGTAAAATTGCAAGAGGGAAGAAATGGATGGCTGGTACTTATAACAAGGCACAACACCAAGCCACAAAGCAAAGTTCAGCTGAACAACAGGAACATGAGCTGGTTTTTGATGTGGGGTTTGCAGCCTGAAAGCCAACTTCACTCCTGTTCACTCCACAGTGAAGCTTACCAGCGCTACTCCCTGCACCAGTCTACCCAGAGCTACAAACCAGAGTGCACGTCATGCCCTAAGAACTGCAGAACTGCTATTGAGTCCTGGCCCTTCTTTCCTAAGTACAGCTACAGTAGGCTCTGAGGAAGCAGCCTGGAAGCAGAGAGCCAAAATAACAGACCCTAGAGATAACATAGATAATCTTTGCACCAGGAAAGACCTAACAAGAGTCTATTAAGCATATGCAGATACTTGAAAAGGTGCTATAAATATCTATAAAATGTGAAAAGTGGGAGAATATGAAAAATGTCAATGTAAGATCCGCAAATAAAATCAGGAAGATTTCACAGAGCAAAAAGCAAAAGGACAATCTAAAAAATCTGTGTTGATGTCAGATTAAAATGAATCTGAGGGGAAAATGGAAAGAAAAAACAAAAGGAAGAAAATCTTTAAAGGAGCAAAAAAATTTTAAATTCTGCAGTTAAAGAAAGGCATGATTTTATTTTTTTTTAATTTTTTAAAAGATTTTATTTATTTATGCATACAAGAACTAGGGTACAGGCAGAGTCCAGGGAGGTGAGAGGATTCACCAGAGACAGAGTGGGGACGAGAACAGGTGGATCAACTGAAATACACTGCTGAGGGGAGCAGCAGGCATGGCAGGAGTGGTCTGCTGCGCCATGTGGGTCACTTCCTGGCTGGCAGCAGGGATCAAACTCGTGCTGCAGTAGCTGAGGTTTGCTTCATAGTGCGTTGCGTAATCCACTGCACCACCAGGGAGGGACTGAAAGACATGATTTTAAAAAAATATTTAGTTTATTAATATATTATGATTTTACATTTAATATATTATAATTATATTTTTGTATATTAATACATTATAATTATATATATTTATTTATGCATATAAGAACTGGGGTACAGGCCAGAGGCGCAGGGTGAGGGGGTTGTTGGTGAGAGGATTCACCAGAGACAGAGTAGAGACCAGAACAGGCAGGTCTACTGAAATACAATGCTGAGGGGAGTGGTGGAAGAGACAGGAGGGGTCTGCTGCTTCATGTGGATCACCTCCCTGGCTGGGGATCAAACTCATGCTGCAGGCTGCCAATAGCTTCACAGTGCTGAGCCTTAACCCCTTGCACTAACAGGGAGGCCCAAGACATGATTGTTTTTTTAAAGGAAAAAGACTGACTGAGTGTACCACAAGTAAAAGGGATAGTAAAAATCTTTATACCTTAAGCCACTGATATGAAATTTCAGGACACAGAGATAAAAGAGAGATATTGAAGCTTTTAGAAAAAATAAAACAAGAATGAGAATTAGATAATCATCAGATTCTCCAGCAATATTGGATGTTCAAATATTTATGTTCAAAATAGTTTTTCAACCTAGAATTCTACATACAGATTATCATCAAGCAAGAAAAGTATTTTCAGGGCCCACCCTGGTGACGCAGTGGGTTAAACAATGCACTATGAAGCAGACCACAATCACTACAGCACAAGTTCGATCCCTGCAGCCGGCCAGGGAGGTGACCCACATGGCGCAGCAGACCTCTCGTGCCATGCCTGCTGCTCCCCTCAGCAGTGTGTTTCAGTCAAATCTGCCTGTTCTCTTCCCCACTCTGTCTCTGGTGGATCCTCGCCCCTTGCACTTCTGGCCTGTACCCTAGTTCTTGTATGAATAAACAAATCTTTTTTAAAAAAAGTATTTTCAAAGATACAAAACCTCATCCTGTCATACAAAGTTTCTGGGTGACAGGTGCAGCAAGTGGTAGGAGACCAAGGTAAAAATAACATGGGGTCCAGAATATTCAGGTTCAAGAATTTTCAACTTAATGTAGTAGACAGGGGAATTCATACATGTCTGTTGCAAAGTGAGCTTACATTGGACCAAGGATTCTGGAGGAGGTGAGTTTCTGGAAAAAGATTCCACAGGGTAGATAAAATGAATTAAAGATAAGAAAACTTGAAGATATAATAAATTATGAGAAAAGGCAACAGAAAATTAGCAAGTCCAGGAAAAACAGAAAGTTTTCCAAGAAAGACATAGATCAACTATTAAGCAAACAAAAACATTTGCAATTTTAAGCAAAGGATGCGATATAAAAAATGAATGTCCATTTGACCTTAAAGCTAGTAACATTTTATTTTCATTAGCCCAATGGATGTTTCCAGACTCCCAGAAATGTAATTCTAGGCCTCAGGTTAGCATAGGTCAAAATAACGTGTACCACATATTGATTTTTAACGTCTAGAGTCAACTACAGATTGGTTGTTGGTGTGGGGGCAAAAGTAGACAACAATTTTTGACACAAAGAAAAATAACTGACCAAGATGTGAAATGATAGGGAAGAGAAAAAACAATAGAAAAGATAGAGGAAAAGTGTTTTTATTTTATGAAATGGAAAATAGGAGAGCCTGTAAAAAGTTGGTATTGTATTTATTCCATTGCATTTTCTTTGCTCCTTTGTCAAATATTAGTTGGTCATAAGCTTGTGGGTTTGTTTCTGGGCTTTCTATTCTATTCCATTGGTCTACGTGTCTGTTTTTGTCCCAGTACCATGCCGTTTTTATGATTGTGGCTTTGTAGTAAAGTTTGAAGTCAGAAAGTGTGATCCCTCCACTTCCCTTTTTGTCAGTTAGGAGAGCTTTGGCTATTTGAGGTCTTTTGTGTCTCCATATGAATTTCATCAATTTTTTTTTTCTATTTCTTTGAAGAATGACATTGCAATTTTTATTGGAATAGCGTTGAACCTGTAGATTGCTTTTGGTAGGATGGCCATTTTGATGACGTTAATTCTTCCAATCCATGAGCAAGGGATGTTTTTCCATTTCTTTGTATCTTCTATTTATTTTAGCAATGTTTTGTAATTTTCTTTGTAGAAGTCTTTCACCTCTTTTGTTAGATTTTCTTTGTAAAGGTCCTTCACCTCTTTTGTTAGATTTATTCCCAAGTATTTATTTTTTTGGTTTCAATTATAAAGGGGATTTTTTTTTTATTTCTTCTTCTTCAGTTTGGTTGTTTGTATAAAGGAAGTCTACTGATTTTTGTATGTTGATTTTGTATCCTGCTACTTTGCTAAACCAGCCGATTAGCTTGATTAGATTTTCTGTAGAGCTTTTGGGGTTCTCTATGAACCCTAAATTTTCTACTCCTAGCCTCCATCATTTGGATGAATGCAAAAACTAGAACTAGAAATAGTTAAAAGAGCTTATTTCTTGAAAGTAGGATTTGGGGAGAAGAGTTGAGGAGTCTATTGCTTTTCACCTTGGACATAAAGAAAAGTCCTGGCCCAAAGGTGATGGCTCCAATGTGGGTCTGTCCCTTCATCTAGGACCTCTCTGGCTGCTGATACTTCTCAAAACATTTGAAACCTTCAGCACTCCAAATTACCTTGCCTTCAGGTGCAGTTGAGAAGCTGCCCATGGCAAATGGCCAGAGGGAGGGTCTTGCAATCTCAAAGAAACCCCTACCCACCCTATGTCAACACCCAGTACTGTTTCTTTCAAACCAACCCACATCCTGACTTTTTGTTTGTTTGATGCAGGCTCTAGCTCTGTTCCTTCTGGCATTTGACCCAGATCCCTTTCCTAGAACTTGCCCACCCAAATTGTTTGGGTCCATGAACTTGGCCTCCTAACCATTAATCATGCAGCTCAAGCTTCCCCTTCAAGCAAACACATGAAAACCTACCTCAATACCATATCTTCTTTTCTCCTGCAGTGGAAGAAAAGTGCAAACACACTTGGATTTCCTTTCTTCTTTTTTTTTTTTTTGCAATGTTTTTTTAAAAATTTTATTTATTTATATATTTTTACTTCTTTATTTTTATACAATGGTTGATTTCTCCTCTCAGGTGTTGTCACCATAAAATTACCACCCCCAAGACACCTGTGAACCATCACCACAGACTCTTGTGCTCTTCCCTCTCACTTCACTTGGGTTTCCTTTTTTTTTTTTTTTTAAGTTTCATTTATTTATGCATACAAGAACTAGGGTACAGGCAGAGTCCAGGGAGGTGAGAGGATTCACCAGAGATAGAGTGGGGAGCAGAACAGGCAGATGGACTGAAACACATTGCTGAGGGGAGCAGCAGGCACAGCAGGAGAGGTCTGCTGCACCATGTGGGTCCCCTCTCTGGCCAGAAGCAGGGATCGAACTCATGCTGCAGCGGCTGCGCCCTGCTTCATAGTGTGTTGCTTAACCCACCGCGCCACCAGGGAGGCCCTGGGTTTCCTTTTTAGGGTGTGTCCTGCTCTCCATGAATCCCTTCCCCGTCCTCTCACTTGGTGATTGGGTCATTCACCTTTGAGCTACACCATAGCTTTTCTGCTGTCTGTTTGCCTTTCTCATACAGAACCTTCCAGATGCCCTGTGAATTTACTTCTTGTTTTGTCCCTCCCAGTCTCACTGTGCTTTCCCACCGGAAGGTCCTCTGTGTACTTAACAATCCCTTTGAGCCTGGGTCCCCTCCGCTTTCTCTCACTTATGACCGCATCTCTGGCCTATCTTCCTGCCTGGTTCAGAAGCATAAACCCAACAGAAATATGTAAATAGCATGCTGGCAAAGAGAAAAGCTGTCAAAAGGCAAGATGTGATTAATTGTCTGGTGTACGGTGCAGACGATAATTGCCACAGGAGCTCAGAGGGGCACAATGTGAGTGTGCTAATGAACCATTTCGTTTCCTCACCAGCAAGTCTCTCTTTTTTGACTGTTATCCCTTTAATCATCCAAATGGTTCTCAAAATGTGCACCCTGGAGTAGCAGCATCAGCAGCTCCTTGTTAGAATGATTAGAAATGCAAATACTGGGGCCCCATCCCAGATCCAAGGAATTTGAAACTCTGGGAATAAAGGCCAGGTTTAATGGCCTCTCCAAGGTGATTCTAATAAACACTTTCACTGGAAAACCACAGGCCTGAACTTGAAAACACCAACCCAAGCTCCTATGGCAAATAGTGGTTTGAATTAAAAGAAATGGCTATGATGTTTATGAGCTACAATAGGCAAGATGTTATTTAATACCTCATGGCTAGGGGTCTGTAGTTGGTACCCACTACAAGCTTATCTTGCCACTTGAAACCTACCACTTCCCATAGGCTAGAGAGTTCCATTCCTTGCTCTTTACAGGGCATTCTTTTCCTTTAAATCAAAATGTTTGAAGGCAAAACCAAACCCCAGGTCAGATCTTTAAAGACTACATCCATCAAGGTAGCGCTTAGCCTCCACCTTTTCTCAGAAAATTCCCACTATTTCATTCTTCATGGAGGATGACAACACAACAAGCAATCAGGTGGCCTGCCCGCCAAGCACTGGGCCAGGGGCTGCATATGTAGATTCTTACTAATCCTGGAGGAGTCCAAAAATCTGCCACCCCCAAATGTATCCTTTTGGCAGATGGACATAATGAGAGGGACTCTCCAGGCTTTAAAAAATATTTACATGTACACTGTTCTCTGTAAGGACATTGTAGGGTCAGAGAAAACTATCAGGTCTTTCCACCTTCCTGCCACTGGTGTGATGATGGACACCTGCGGTGCTGTCCACATGTCTGGGTGGTCATGCGCAAGTGGGTGCACCTGGACTAATGCACAAGGTATATAAGGCTAGCGCCACGGGGATGCCATTGGTTGTGGCGGAGGCAGCAGCAACATAGAATAAGAAGCCAAAGTGTTGTGGTGGAGTGTGAGGATAGCATGATGGCGGCGAAGAGACTGCTTGAACCGGTGATGAACTTACCCAGTCTGGGATGGTTGCAAGACAGACATGTTCTAGGAAGACCGAGTCTCCTTACCCCTTTCCAATGTATACCTTTGTCTACTGTGCCTTCCCTCACAACCCCCCCAACGGACCTTACCCCCAAGTCCTTCTGTCTTAGCTAAGCTCTTAAAGATGGTGTCTGAAGGCATGGGCAAGTGACTCAGTCCTACCGGGTCTCTCCCTTGTATAAAGGAAGGATCATGTTATCATTAAACTTCCTTTTGTCTCTTTATTATTGTAGCAGCAGGAAGGGATGGCCCAGGAGCAAGGTTCAGGGTGGTTCTGGGCAGACGGGTCAAGGAAAGGGAGTCTGAGGGCTTCTCATGCTTTTATTAGTAGAGGTGGCCAGGTACATGGCAGGCATGGGTGCCGGGGGGCCTGGAGGCTGGCAGGCCTCCCAGCCCCCGCGCATCTCACCCTCTCGGCTGCTTTCTACTGCTGCTGCTCGTGTTGGTGCTCTTGCTGCTGCTTGTCAGTACTGTCGGTCCTGTCAGTTCTGTTGGTCAGTCCTGGCGTCCTCATGACGCTGCCTATTTAAGCCCGTGTCCAACTCAGGTGCGCCCACTTGCGCATGCCCACCCTGGAATGCTCGCAGCACCGCAGGTGTCCATCATCACAGTGAAGGTGGAAATACCTGATCATTCTCTGACCCTACAATTATGTTGATCTCTCTTATGCTTCTTTGATTACTTGCCAGCCTACAGGAACATGGAGGGGTAGGGGACAATCTCCTTTGCTGCCCTGAACATACCCCTAATAACCCTAGATGGTTGCTGCTATTATCCTTCATCATCCAGAGTAAGAAACAAACGCAGATGGTTGAAGAGTTTGTCATGGTATTCAGCTTAGGAGTGGTGAGTTGAGCATTAGCTGGTGCTCTCCATTGATAAGTCCATTGTTTGTTCTAGAACAGTTCACTCCTGATCCGTTGAGAACTTTGGTCTCTCTTCAAATAGCTTTTGGGAAAATCAAGAGCAAAGCACATTTGTTCCAATGTGGGTTCTGCCCACACAGAGAAACTGCTTTCCAATAAATGTTGGAGGAATGAGTACATGGAGGGGTAGGACCTGTTCTCCCTCTAGTACCCTGTAGCGGCAGGAAACGGCAGCACAGGAGCAGGGTTCGGGATGGTTCTGGGCCGACGGGTCATGAAAGAGAGAGTCTTGGAGCCCTCGGTGGCTTTTCATACTTTATTTAGTAGAGGTGGCCAGGTACATGGCAGGCAGCGTTGCCGGGAGGCTGGGGGGCTGGCAGGCCTCCCAGCCCCCAGCACATCTCACCCTTTCGGCTGCTTTCTTCTCTCTCTGTTACTGCTGCTACTGCTGCTGCTCCTGCTGGTTCTCTCGGTCGGTCCGGTCCTTGCAGTTCTGTCTGTCGATCCTCACCGTTCTAGCGTCCTCCTGACACCGCCCATTTATGCCCGTGTCCCAACTCAGGTGCGCCCACTTGCGCATGCCCACCCTGGAATGCTCGCAGCACCACAGGTGTCCATCATCAGTAGTGGGAGGGTGGAAAGACCTGATCAACTTTACCCTACATACTGCCTCTCACTGTTTTCCGGGAATGGAGAAGAGTCTCAGGGATCATCTATGTTTCTAGAGGTGATCTCTGAATAGCAGGAATCAAAGGGAGCATCTGCCTGGCCTTCTGCAGCCAGCCCTTCCTGTTACAGAATCAGGTTGACTGTCTCCCCACTTTGCTTCACACTTTAATGTTCGCTGTGTACTCACTTTAGGGGTTCCAAGAGAAAATTGGAAGCTGCATTTATTCCCTCTGATCACAACTCACTCATACCCTGATCCCTTGATTCTGTCCTCAATTCACCTGTCCTTCTAGGTAAGCAAGTAACTGTTCTGAAGAAGGTAGTGGACAGTGACTAGATTGGGGAACTGTATTTGTCAAGATTTTCAAGAGAAATAGAAACAATAAAGTGTATATGTATATAGAGAGGTTTATTATAAGGAACTGGCTCCTGTTTATGGAGTCTGGCAAACCCAAAATCTGCAGAACAGGCAGAATCTACATCTGTAGAATCTGTAGCAGCAGGAAGGCAGCACAGAGCAAGTTCTGGATGGTTCTAGCAAACGGGGTAAAGGAAGGAGTCTTGGAGCCCTTGGTGGCTTTTATGCTATCTATTGTCAGAGGTGACCAGGTACATGACAGGCATGCGGGCCGGGGACTAGGAGGCTGGCATCTCACTCTCTCAGCTGCTTCTTCTTGCTGCTTCTACTGCTGCTCTTATTCTGCTACTGGTGTCCTGTTCTCCCACTGCTGGTGCTGCTCTCGCTGCTGCTCTTGCCACTGCTGCTGACGTCCTCATGACACCGCCTTTATACGCCTGTGTCCAAACCCAGGTGCGCCCACTTGCACATGCCCACCTAGAAATGTGCGCGGCACCACAGATGTCCATCATTATACCAGTGGCAGAAGGGTGGAAAAGCCTGGTTAACTTTCTCAGACCCTAGAGATACCCTGGAGAGGCAATATTCCAGTCTTGAGTCCAAACTAGTCTCCTTTGAACCAGGAAAAACTGATATTGCAGATGAAGCCCTTAGGCAGTCTTCTAGAGAATTTTCTCTTGCTGGGGGAACTGGGATTTTTGCTCTTTTTTATGTTTTATTCAAGTCTTCAACAGATTAGATGAAGCCAACCTATATTCTGGAGGGGTGTCTGATTTATTCAAACTACACCAATCACAATGCTAATGTCATCCAAAGCACCCTCATAGAAACAACTAAAATAATGTTTGCACAAACATCTGGGTACCCTGAGACCCAGCCACATTGATGCATAAAGTTGACTATCACTGGAACAGCCAAGATTAGGCCGAATAAGAAAGCTAGTCTGACCATAGCTGCCTCATCCTGACAGACTGTCTCTCTTTTTTGCTGTTTTGTCCTCATTTCCTATTGGGGTCTATAAGCACACAAGAAATGAGAAATAAATATTGGTTGAATTAATGAAATAAAATTCCTGACATCTATCAGAGATATGAAAAGCATGTTTAATGCCTCTCCTTTCCTTGAATCAGAGCTTGTCTAGGGTCTCCCTTGTGGCACAAGGGGTTAAACACCGTGCTGTGAAGCATCTACAGCCACTGCAGCACCATTTTGATCCCTGCCCAGGGAAATGACCCACATGGCACAGCTCATGCCTCACCTGCTGTTCCCCTCAGCAGTGTACTTCAGTGGATCTGCCTGTTCTGTTCCCCACTGTCTCTAGTGAATCCTCTCATCCCCCCACACCTCTGGCCTATACCCCAGTTCTTGTATGCATAAATAAATATTTTTTTAAAATCTTTTTTTAAAAAAGAGCAGTCATTCCTGGATCACAAATACACTCACATCTCTAAGCTTCTAGTGATATCCAGAGAAATGAATGAGAAATCCAGATGTATGGTTTCAGGTTATTCCTTACAGAGGTGAGGCAAAACATTTTTCCACTGTTTTTCCTTTGTGACCAATCAGATACAATGGCCCACAAGTGGGTTCCCCTTGGGACCTGAGAGAAGACAATCACACACCACAAGCACAACAGCTCATTCTCCTGATGGAGAACTCAGTCACATTCCAAGAAGGATTGATAAATTGATAGGCCATCTCCTCCAAATGGGTCAAGTTACAACATTTAACAACTAATTAGCCTCCAAACCAGAAGAAGCTGATTCCTAGACCTCCAATGCTTAGAACAATTCCTCTCAAAAATGGCTCATCAGGCACAGAATAGGACCCTACCACCAGATTCAGTAAACCTGTGATTAAATTGGTATCCAAGACTAGGGAAAATTAATATATGAGGTATAGGGACATGAACATGCAAACACACATACCTTACACACTTGCATAAAGGAGAACACCAGCTTACTTCTCTCTTTTGAGGATCAACTTACTTCACAAAGAAAATGTTCATGTATTCTGGGAAACTTATTACATGATACTATACACCTTTTTGTTATTATTACTAACACTGGTATTAGCATTCATTTCAATAAGCTTCACTGTATGTAAAGCTTTTTTATATTACTTTGTTTGATCCACCCAATGACCCTTTGTGAAATAGGCAGAGAGACATATAATTATCCCCATTAGCCTGATGAGAAACTGAGACTTAGATGACATGGTTACTCAATTACTCGCTAGTAAGTGACTTAATGATGAGAAATTATTTTAGAGACTGAAATTATTTTTGTGTGGTCCCAAGAGTGTATGTGAGTGTAGCAGCAAGAAGGTGGCACAGGAGCAAGGTTCAGGATGGTTCTGGGCAGACGGGTCAGGGAAGGAGAGTCTTGGAGCCCTCGGTGACTTTTCATACTTTATTTAGTAGAGGCGGCCAGGTACATGGCAGGCAGGGGTGCCAGGGGGTCGGAAGTCTGGCAGGCCTCCCAGCCCCCAGTGCATCTCACCCTCTCGGCTGCTTTCTACTGCTGCTGCTCCTTGGTCAGTCCTGTCAGTCCTGGCGTCCTCATGACACCGCCCCTTTAAGCCCATGTCGAACTCAGGTGTGCCCACTTGTGCATGCCCACCCTGGAATGCTCGCAGCACCGCATTGTGCACCACTGTGTCCATCATCACAGTGGTGGGAGGGTGGAAAGACCTGATTGTTCTCTGACCCTACAGTGTGTTTAACTCCAGTATTCCCTTTTCACACTCAGATTGAGCCTCATTTGCATGTGGAGGGTGCTAGAGTCTTAAAGTGTTCAAAAGGAGAGCCTGGGGCACAAAATCCTTTTTTTGGAAGATAAGACAATAGACTCTCTCCCAGTCCAGTGAATCCTGGCCCTATCTGGTTTTTAACTTCCATTGGTTGGTTCCACCAGAATTGTTCTCATTAGTATCTACTGCTTATATTCACGTGCAGCATTAGATGACTCCTAGGTCTCCAAGATGAGCAGTTCTCCTTTCCAAGCCCCAGAAGGCATATTAGTTTGTTGCTCCACATAGCAGGGGCTCCTCCTCAGGACTTCCCTCCAAAGAATCCAGTTTTATCTCTCCCTTACTTTGAAGGTTATCGTTGTCCCAACCGGATGACAGGAAGTACTCTCTAGAAAAATTAGAAATTGTCTTCAGGAAAATATCATTTTTATTAACAGAGAAAAGAGTTTGTCTCGGGCCTCCCTGGTGGCGCAGTGGGTTAAGAAACGCACTATGAAGCAAACAGCAGCCACTGCAGCACGAGTTCGATCCCTGCTGCCGGCCAGGGTGGGGA
>JAGFMF010011638.1:8666170-8692873 GCA_019455555.1 Galemys pyrenaicus | reverse complement strand
AAGAGAAGAGAAGAGAAGAGAAGAGAAGAGAAGAGAAGAGAAGAGAAGAGAAGAGAAGAGAAGAGAAGAGAAGAGAAGAGAAGAGAAGAGAAGAGAAGATAAAGAACAGCAAGGAGACCTGGATGAAGCACGTGGAGCAGAGGGACATGTAAAAAAACTGTGCTTGCTTTTTGGTCTTGGACTGGTTGGAACAAATGTGGGTGAGAAACCCGTAGGGAGGTTAGCAATGGCAGCTTTCATCTTGATTTTGATTTTGCTCTTTTCCTCCCAGATTTGTCTGACTCTTTCTGACCCTTTTCTATGGGTCTCTACTAAAAGGTCCTTTAAATGTGTGCCAGGTTTTTGGGCCTTGCTTTGGGCCAATCCTATTTGGCTGGACTTTTACCCTCAAGGAAATGGGTAACTTTAGATGCTTAACTTAGTAACTATATTCTTTGTTCTTTCTTTATTGTACCCTAGTTGTATTAAAGTTCCTTTTCATTAAAAGTTTTGTATGTTTGTCTTAATGGGGCAGATGGCAAAACCCATTCAAAGAGGGCAGGCTTGAAGGTTCTGGGTGCTCCTCTCCCTGCCCTGTAACACTTTTATTTTTAAGGGCCTAGGAGGGCAGAGCGAAGGAGCTGCCCCGAATCTCCCCAGCTGTCTCTGTGGAGTGTTGTTTGTTTTGAAGGACTCTGGAAGTTGATGAAATGGGGAAGGGAGGGAGAGGCTTCTCAAGGCAATGACCTACAGGTGGGAGGAGGAGATTGCTAAACCCAGCTCCAGAGAAACTCCGCAGATCAAAGCCCTTTCCTGAAGTTCCCCTCTGGACCTCTCTGAATTACTCAGCTCAGCAGACCAAAATGAGCCTGTGGCCTGAATTAGGCAGCTCATTGCTCCAGGGTCTCATTTTGCTGTGTCAGCAGGAACCTTACCCACACATGTATAAGCATTGCTCCCATTGGTAGGCAAGAGCCATCTGTTTTGTTTTGTTTTGTTGCAGCTGGCACTAGTTGGCCAGGACCTCCTTTGAACATTTTTCTGGTCATCTTGAACTTGAACAAATGCTTTCATTGCTCCCATTTCAAGGCTCTTTCTCACAAGACTTTCTGTTCTGGGATAACTTGTCCTGGGGCAGAGATTAGCACCCTGCCAGGGAGATAAGAAGGCTGCCAGAGCAGAGGTGGGGCCGGGGCACATCCCACCTGCCCGGAGCCTGCAAGTTCACAAGCTCCGGGAGGTCACACCCTGCCCCCTACATTGTCATTCATCACAAACCATGACTGACTGGGGACATGGGTCATTTAGATGAGAAAAATTGTACGACTGGAGACTGCTTATCAGCCCTGGGACAAATTAATAACAAATCTGAGATTCTAAGAATGTATTGGTTCAATACATATTTAATTCAGTCCAAAGACTAAAAATTCCATTGATAGCCTAAAATTCAGTCTACCGGGATAACTGCCTTTTTTTTTTTTTTTTAACAAATTGTCTGGTTGCTTGGGGCAGTGTGGGTACCTCCTGTGTGTCACTCATCCTCAAGGGCGGGATTGTCCCTTTCTTCCCAAAAGCACTTGGATAGTTGAGGGGACCTCTGAAAAGAGCCTCGAGATCTACGGAAAAAGCATTCATGCAGGTGGGTGGCTTAATAGCATATTTTTGTTTTTCAAATGTGAACATGGATCATAGAGTTTAAGAATAATCAAACATGAAGAGGAGTAGAACTCCATGCACAGAGTAGAGAGAAAAATTTCATTAGCATGCAATCAAAGAGTTTGCTTTGCTATATGAGCTTTCCAAACTTAGGCCACTTCTCCGAATACTGCATTAGAATGGGAGCCTGACTTTTTACTGTTCCATGTTATCTCATAAGATTCATAGTAGTAAAGGGGCCTCCCTGGTGGCTCAGCGGGTTGAGCACCGCGCTGTGAAGGATCCAGTGCACAGTAGCACAAGTTCGATCCCTGGCCAGGGAAGGAAACCACATGGGGCAGCAGACCTCTCCTGCCTTACCGGCTGCTTGCTCCCCTCAGCTGTGTGTTTCAGTCAGTCTGCCTGTTCTGCTCCCCATTCTATCTCTGGTGAATCCATTCACCTCCTGCTACTCTGGCCTGCACCCCAGCTCTTATATACACAAATAAATAAATCTTTTTAAAAAAGGGACTGCAAATATTATCTGTACTCTTAGTTCACCCAATGACCCTAAGAGATCTGTATTTTGAGTTCTGTTTTCCTGGCCAGGTAACTGAAACTTAATGCAGTAGACAAGACATAGTTTGGTCTGCTCAGCCTGGCCTTCTGAGGATCAGTTCGTCCAGCACTCATCAGCTACTGGGTTTAAATCCCAGTTCTTTCTATCACAGAAACACAGATACAGTCATGGCACAGAGACAGACATGGAATCTCTATCCTAAGAATCTGAATTATGAGTAGACATTCCTTCCAGGACTCAAAAGCAATAAGAATTGTTAATGCCAAGTATCCAAAATTCCTTTTTGGGATGCTTATGTTAACCAAGGCTGGTTTCTATTCCTTGCAACCTAAGAAGAGCAACGGATACATAAAATATATTTTCAGATCTCACAGATACCAAGTGGCAAAGTTGCAATTTTAACTCAGGTTGGTATGACTACAAAATTCTACTGTAGACATTAGTTACACTGATGGATTTACTGTGTCTTATTGACCTCCTTCCTGGCTTTTACAAAGCTTGCAGAAACAGGTTTTGTAATTTTTTTACCTTTCTGCTTAAGGCTTCAGCCAGTTTCTTACTAGCCTGACACTTCAGCCAATATCAGGGTCATTTGTTTGGGGGTATTCCTTAACTTCTGCCAGCAAGCACATCAGTAACAGCAGCCCAGTTATGTTGAACAATAGACTTCACCTGTGTGCGTGTCTGCCTCCTCATCCATTAATGACATAAAGGGGAGGAAAGTTGGCTAATTACAGGCAGCCTTCAAAGGAAGAAGGATGCAGGTAATTGGACTGTCTTCTCTTTGCTGAGCATTTTTATGTGCCAAAAGTAAACTGTCAGAGTTTTAAACTGTCATTTAAAAGCATAAACATAAGTTATAATATTTTACATCTGTCTCTGTGTGATTATTTCCTGCACCTCCTTACAGTACCCACACCTACTTTGGACACCCCTAGCTCAGGCTCAAAAGAAAAACATTCCTATGCTAAGTCCAGATACGATCTTTTGGGCCATGATATTTTTTCTGAAGGACTTTCAAGGCCCTCCTCTACCCCTGTGGACTGCATGTTAATCACATTCCTATTACCAATTTTGCTCGTATGGCACACGGACACACTTGTACGGTTTCCCCATCAGAGCTTGACAGTCTTACAGGCAAGGACTGTGCCGTGTTTCCCTCTGCCTTCCCAGGAAGTGTACTTGACACTGTTTGAGGCTTGGGTGAGAGTCAGTCGTCTCATTCATAAAATTAAACAGTTGTTTCGTGTCATAGACCTCCTACTGCCTCTGTCGTCTCCCTTCCAGGTCCCTGCTTCCTTCATGTTGCCCAGCTTGGGGCCACCGGGGACACTGAGACCCTTCGAGTAATTAGACAGAGGCCAAACCCAGAAGCTCCGCTCCTGCTGATCACCAACAAATAATCAACACATTTTAAACACAGATACAATGGATTGAATGTCAAGAAACTAGCCATTGCCTCCAGGAGGAAAATCTACTAAATAGCAATATCTTAAAAGCTATCTGAAAAAAAAAAAAAAAAAGCTATCTGAGGTGCAATCTCTATTGAAGGAAAGGGACAGGATGGACTTGCTGAGTTGACGGTGCAAGGAGAAAGACACGCCTGTGTGTCTCTGGGTTCTCCCCGGCTGCCATTGGGAAAGAACCCCTGAGACACCAGGCTCCGTGCAAGGAGCATTTTATCTCCCAGCCGCAGTGCTTTGGTCTGGAGGCACTTAGGTTTCACAATGAAGGTCCTTAACTGTTCTCCAGTCAGGAGTCCTCTTGGTCTCTGGTCTCTCAACTCCACATTATTTGAGTTTGGAGGGGTTAAGGGGAGGCTGCCTCTCACATTTTTGTAAAATTATGCAATTCCGTCTTCCTTGGCATCCCAGAAGAAGCCTGGGAAAACTCAAATTTCAAGTTTTTCTCTTCCCCTGAGAAGGGAATGGAATGCCATTCCTTTGTCCCTGCTGTTTTGCCCCTCAGAGGACAGAGCTGTGTGCTAGAACAATCGACCCAGTAAGGCAGGCACTCTCGTCCTGGGGGAGGGAAGAAATGAACCCCAGGGTCAGAGATTCAGTCTGTGGAACTTCAAGGACTGTTCCCCACAAGTTTTCAAATGATGAAACAGAAGAGTATCAGGCCATATCTTCCATCTGGTGAACTGTGAGCACAGCTGAGTGAGGCCCCCAGCAAGAAAAAAAGACAAAGTGAGAGAAGAGGGCTGAGGACCTTAAACTGTCCGGGATCCCTCTGAATAGGTATTCCCCAGAACAAGCCTACTTCTCTTTAGATGAGCTGCAAATACTCAATCCAGATGGCTCTGGCCGGGGCTAGCACTGCCGGGCTGCACCCAGAGGTTGGAACAGGACTGCCAGCACCAAGGATTTATTCCAGCCCCCTTTCCGTTCGCAGTAACGCTGCTTAGGCTGTTCCTGGCCGGCACTTTCATATGCAAATGCAGTGCTGGCCACTCGATGCTAATCTCTGCAGCTATTCTTGGGGCTCCTCCGTCCGGGAGAGTGGGCTGGAACACCAAGACTCCAGCGTCGCACGCAGCGTCGCGTCCAGCGCCTCTGCACTTAAAGATAAAGAAAAGAAAAAGGTCTTGATAGCATTTCCCCCTCCAACCGAGCCAATTAGTTATGGACTTTCTTTTACTTCAGTGCTATTCAGGGCAAACCAACCACATGGAACCCTGAGCCCCGCCCCGCCCTGAGACTCCCTGAGAAAGCCGAAGTACAAACCGAGGAAGCCGCGCTCGGCAGCAGGATCTGCGCGTTTGTGCTCCTGCGCTGTCTCCCCCTTCCACCCACCCCACCACCCCTTGTTGCACAGAGGCCATGGCATGTGCCCTTCTCAGCCTAGAAGGGAAGAAATGTTCACCCCGGGGCGTTTTGAAAAGTTGCCCTGGAGCTGAGCTGGGTTCCCCTCACCGCCAGATTTGTAAGGCCAGATTGAGTGTTCTTCAGAGCTGTCTGCCAGATAAAATCGGCCCTTTGTGCAAGATGACGGGCCCTACAAAGAGTCGGCCTGTTTTATCTGCTTTGTGCTGGCTGCCAGTGTTGCAAAAATCAACTTACATACTTTCCTACAGAATACATGCTAATGGAAGGAAACGTATATAACACGGACAAGCCAAATAATTCCACTACTTCAGGGTAACAGCTGCCCACATTGACGTGTGGTTCTTGCTATGCGTTTCCTTGTTGGCCAAAAAACAAGCAAATAAAAATCTATGCTGTTTTAGGTGTTGCTTTTTTTTTTTTCCACTAAACAAAATATTCTCTATACTTTCTTTTTCTCTATTAAGAAAGAGTGAATTAAAACTGTCAGTTTCAGGAGTAGATCATTAAAAATCTGCATCTGTATAGAATACTTAAGTTCACCACTAAAAGTTCATTTCTATCCTTTATGGTACCATTGTTCCCTTTGTCTCCATTCCCCTTCTCTTCTGGTAACCACTAACTTGGTATAGTCCAAAAGTTTATTTTTGTTTTACTTAGTTCATCCATTTGTTTGTGCTTCAAATATGAGTGAAGTCATACAGTGTTTGATTTTCTCCAGCTGACTTATTTCACTAAGACAATATCTACTGACGGTCTCTAGGTCCATCCATATTGCAGCATATGGCAGGAGTTCTTTTTTAACAGTTGAGTAGTATTCCATCGTGTATAGATACCACATCTTCAGCCACTCATCTGTTGATAGACATTTTAGTTATCTCTAGCTCTTCACTATCTAATGCTACACTAAACATGGGTGTGTATATATCTTTTTGAATTAGTGTGTTTATATTTGGGGAATAAATGCCCAGAATTTCAATTTTTAATGTTTGTGGAAGTTCCATACTGCTTTTCATAGTGGCTACATCTTGTGTATTTTCATATCATATATTTTTCTGAAAATTAATTTATAAAGGGATATGATATATACATATATATACATACATATATATATGATATATACATATATACTATATATGTGTGTGCATATATATAAAATATATTTGTACCTAATTCCCTACTTTGGGAAACATTTGAATATTTTTCTACTGAAAAATTCTTCGTACAAACTCTATTTATGGTCATTTTTCAAAGAAAAGCAGTAGACTTGCTATCCTAAAGGTAAACAAAATGATAAGTCTTTGACACACCACCAAATGACTTTCCAAAAACATTATGCCAAAGAAATTACACCAAGTTGCAAGATTGCTCGCTGTGTATAAAACTATTTTTAATCACTGTCATTTGCCAGCTATCTACCAAATGTACCTCATAGCTTAGTTTGCATTAATTTAAGTTGATATTACACTGAGCATTTTCTCTAAATTTTTGCCTACTTGTAGTGTGTCAGTTGTGAATACTGTACTATTAACTTTTACTAGTTTTCTATAGGGAACTGAGTATTTTTCATACTGATATTAAGGCGCTCTATATATTGTCTTCTGTAAGGCAATCTCTGTGTTGCAGTTCTTTTTCTTCAGTTTGATGTTTGACTTTCTTTTTTAACTTGGGACAACATTGGTTACTCTAAAATCCCTTACTCTATATCCACCTGCATTTTCTTCTATTCCTTTTTAATTAACATGTAAATCTTTAATTCATCTAATAGTTTGGGTATAAGATAAGGGCACAACCTCATATCTTTCCCAATTCTCTTTCTTCAGCCTAATCTATGTGTGTCGATAAAAATAAGTATTGAGTTCTGTTTGTATAAGTGTAGTAGAGTGACTAGTGGAAGCTGTAAGTAAGCTTAGTAGTTCTGGTGAAAGCGAGGAACTGTGCTAATGACAGTAAAGTGTGATCAGCACGAGTGTTCCCAAGTAGTGACAATCTGAGAAGGAGGCCCTGGAGGATGGTAGAATGACAGCATGGCCACAGACAGACAGAGGAAAGCTGACTATTGACATAATTTCTAACCCTCTGTCTGTTCCTCTACCATAATCTACCACCTTGCTGCTACCTCTTGGGAGGTGAAAACACAAGCCTACTCACGCTGAGATAACATCAAGGCAATGAGACAAACAAACCTGTGTGGGAAGTCTGGAGACCAGAACTTGCTGGCCACAGGGTGGGATAGTTGAGATACAGGGAAGGTATCATGCTTTCTCTGGATGGAAAATGTTTAACTCAATGCACAGGGAAGGCTGTCAGTGGCTCTGTGTTTATACAAGATTATTAGTGGATCTGTCCATACTGGAAGTTCATTAATAGCTCTGTGTAGATGCAACATTATTAGTGGCTGTAGGAATATGGAAGATAGTGACTTTGATTTTCAGTAACTTGCTTACCCCTATTCCTCATTACATGAGAGTTATACAATTTTATGCTTTCCTTAGATGATCTGCTTCATCCTCCCTGACCCTGCCCACACATCTATTAGATTAGCTGGCTTACAGCAGCTGCCCTAACAGCGCAGAGAACTCGAGCACACTCACCTCTGCTTCTCTGTTTCCCTGTTAGTGAGGTCTGCACTGGGCCGAGATATATGTTCATACAGTAATTCTGCAGCTTCTACAGAACAGTTCATCCCTCTCCACTCTTCCATTTGGAACTCCCTCTGTTGGGTAAGCCACCTTGAGCACTAACCCAGGCTGCTCAATTGGAAGTTAAGTTTATTCCAGCCTCCCTTGGATCGGCAGAAACTTGTGCCTCTGTTCTGGGCTTGCATTCTGGATTTTGCTTCTAACACACCACTAACAGCTCTTGCAAACTCTAGTGCTCACACAGACCTTGGGATTCAAATCCTGGTCTCCCTGGCCTTCCAGGCAAGGCAGATATGTCTAAGGAACATCTGTTATCTCACTTCTGACATCTATCGATTGTCCTCATTATAGTGGGTGGTGGTACTACTTATAAAAGAGTGGTAAAAGTCCACTCTTAAGCCTGTTCTGACAGCACCCCCAGGAGAGGACCAGGAAGCCTCAGTACCTCCTGGAAGAATCCCATTCCTGGCTTCCCACTGGGCCTTCTCCAACACTACCCTGTTAGAAGGGTCAGAGCGATTGGAGTACCTCCTTACAGTCCGGGGAGAATAGAAATCTCAACTTCCATGGGGTCATTGTTGGTTTGGGTAGGGTGGGACAATCGATAGATGTCAAAAGTGAGATAACAGATGTTCCTTAGACATATCTGACAAAGATTTGAGAGCAACTGATGTAAAAAAGTTTTAGTGAGTAATTATGAACACATTTCAAACAACATTAGCACATTATCTCCTCACCAAATTTCACCCAAAAAAACTATCAGTTCGTTTCCCAAACTGTATTATCAATCCTGTGAACTTGAGTTTTGTACACGCCTGCCAGGGTTTATAATGCAACTGCCTCTAAAAGATGCTGATTGGGGTGCCTTTGTGGACTACGCCACCCCGCCCCACCCCAACCCTTCCACACAAGTGCTGCTTCAGATAGAACCTCACCTTAGCTCCCAGCGAAGATGCCAGCCCACAGCCCCAGCCACCTGACCACACCCAGACTACCTGTAGCCTTGATCAAGCTGATTACCTCCCCCCAGTCTCAACTTCTTCACTTGTACAAAGACTTGCTCCATGCTTTGATAATGCATGCGCAGTATTTACGCTTCTGAGATTTTTAACTGGTTTGTTTTTCAAATATGGCTCTTTCAATTCTTTGCCTTATTCGACTCAAGAAGGGAAGCCAAACTACATTCACTGTTGTGGAGGAGGATGTGACCTGCAGAAGGCAGACATGATGGAATCTTTCTAGCTTAGTGCCTAAAAGCCTACACCTTCAGAGAGCAAAAGGGTATTTTTTTTCCCATAAAATTTTATTGATTTACAAAACTATTAAAACTCAAGTGTACTCTATCTCTTCTGTCTGTGTAAACCTCACCTCACCCATGACCAAAGTTCTAGAGTCCTTCATGCTGTCAGGCTGATGCTCTCTACTCCTTTCCCCTTCACTTCCTTCCCCATCCAGGAACCCTCTATTTTCCAAGAAGTCTAAGAGTTATTTTTGTTGTTTTGCCAATTTGTTTGTTTGGTTCTTTATATTCCACATATGCATGAAACCACTTGATCAATAATTATCTTTCTGATTTATTTCACTTCCCATCATCACCTCAAGCCCCATCCATATTGTCACAAATGGCAAGATTTCATTTTTTAGTAGTCAAGTAGTGTTCCAGTAAGTATACATGCCACACCTTCTTTATCCAGCCATTCATCAGGGGGCACTTAGGTTACTCCATGTCTTGGCTGCTGTGGATAATTCTGCTGTGAACATAGGGATGCAGAAATCATTTTGAATTAGTGTTTTCGTGTTCCTCAAATAAAAACCTAGGAGAAGAATTGTTGAGTCATATGGTATTTCCATTTTTAGGTTTTTAAGGAATCTCCATACCCTTTTCCATACAGGCTACACCAACTTACATTCCTATGTTCCTTTCCTCCACACCATTACCAACACACATTGTTTCTAGCCTTTTGACATAGCTATTCTTGCACGTGTGAAATGATATCTATTGTGGTTTTGATTTGCATTTTAGGGAATAGAGTTTTAACCCAAATGTTTGAGGACTGAAAGCTGAGACCTGTACCAACCCATTGGCAGTATTATTGAGACAAGTTTTTGATCCCTAGAAGTATTTTCCCACATGTTCAATTGTCATCCATTCACTTACTTCTTTATTCAACTAATATTTATTATGTAACTACTATGTGCCAGCTTCTGTTTTAGGCACTGGAAGAAAAGCAGTGAAAATCATGAAGTCCTTGAACCTCAAAATGCTCCTATTCTCAAATGCAAGAGGCTGACACCAGGGTAGGCTGGAAATGGGGTGGGGAGAGAGTTGTTTTTTTATGAAGGGATTCCAAGAACAGACTCTCTAGTTCAATAACTCCAAGTTAGGGAACAAAGGCAAGGAGCCATGTGGCTCCAAGGGAAAGAGCATCTCATGCAGGGGAGGAGCATGTTGAAAGCTGGGGGATAAGAATGTATTTTGTGTGCCCATGGAGGCTAGTGTGACTTGAATGACAGAGGGAGAGAGTGGGAGATGAGGTCAGGGAGAAGCCTGGGTCATGGAGGACTTTTAAAAATATGGAAAGGAGGTTGACTATGGTAGCAAGTAAGATGACAAGACACCATAGAGTTTTGTGCAGAGAAGCCACATAATTTGACTGTTGCTCTAAGATGAGATTCTGTTTCCTGTATTGGGAATTGGGAGGAGGTAAGGAAAAGAGTTTGGAGACTGAAGCAATAATCCTAAGAGGGATGACAGTGGCATGGACTAATCACAAAAGACCAGATTCATATGACTCCAAACAGAACAAAACTTTCTACAACAGATAAGTCTGTGGCAACAGAAAGTAGATTAATGGTTGTTTAGTTCAGGGAGGGGGAAGCAGAGGTGACAGGTCTAACAGGCACACAGCTCCTCTTGGGGTGAAGAGCATATCCCAACTGGACCTATGGATGCATATATCTGTAAGTACACTAACAACCAGTGAAAGTGCACTTTAAGAGAATTCTATGGAATGTGAATTACATCATAACACAGTGTTTTTATCTTGTTTTCTTTTTTTTTAAATATTTATTTATGCATACAAGAACTGGGTGTAGGCCAGAGCTATCGGTGGGTGAGAGGCTCTACAAGAGACTGTGGGAAGCAGAGCAGGCAGATGTACTGAAATATACTGCTGAGGGGAGCAGCAGGCATGACAGGAGAGGTCTGCCTTGCCATGTGGGTCACCTCCCTGGCAGGATATTGAACTCAAGTCACGGTGGCTGACAATAGCTTGCTAGCACTGTGTCTTTAACCCCTGCAACACCAGGGAGGGCTCCATTTTGTTTTCTTTTTTAGCGGTATATATACACAATGGAATATTATTCAGCAATCAAAAGAGATAAACTAGAGCATTTGCAGAAACATGGTTGAAGCTGGAAAGGATTATGCACATTGAAATAAGTCAGAAGGAAAAATAAAAACCCAGCTGGTCTCACTTATAGGAGTATTATAGGGGATCAAGGGAAAGGAGTAACAAAACAGAACAAAAATAAACAAGACAACTACAAATCAGAGTCATCTGCAAGAAAAAGGGAGGGACTTGGATCAAGGCCAGGATGAGAAAAGCACAAGAGACAATGATGACAATGGATGGGTGGATTGGTGGTGGAAACTCTATGGGGACTGCACCTTGAAAAGAAAGCAAACATTGTAAGAAAATTAATTAAGAAAAATTAAAAAAAGAAATCATAGTAGCATACAAGATGACAATATAATTTGGTCTCCCTTTTTCTAACATTGAGATGGTTTGTCTCTGGCCTGGAAATGGACAGAAACACAGATCCTTTCAAAATGTTGAACAACAATTCAAAAATATTCATAATCTGTTTTCAGAAAATTGTGTGGTGATTTTCAGGTAGTTGATTCTCTTGTTATATCTTGTTGACTTTATGGTACAATTTACTTTCATTGAGTTTATAAAAAAAGACACAAAAGGAGAGATGTGCAAGACATTTCTTGAATGGCAAGTTAAGTATGAATAACATGTGCTTCTGTATGTAATCTCGAGGAAGTCACCCTATGACTAATGTGCAGCTGAACACACATACACATCACAACACACCACAGAATGTCTCACCCTGAAACTCAGCTGACTCTCTTTGCTTCCTCTGTTTTCCTTCATTAGCTTGATTACCATCTCAGCAACGAATAAATTACTCCACACAGTTCAGCCTAAGGCTCAATGAGATGGGCTACTTAAACAAGACATGAAGCCAAATAGACATAGGGGAGATACAGCTTGAAGCATAGGAACTTGAACTTTTTGGCAGATTCTGACCAGCAAAAACAGAACACTCTCACCGAGGAGAAATTAGCTCATCATTTGTCTGTGGAGTTGGCCCAAGGCAATCATTTATTTCCAAGTTCCATCTGCAGTCCTGTCATCTTTGTAAAATGGAGTTTGCACCTCACCCCCAGAAACATGTGTTCAAGGAGGACCAAGGAAGTGTATTCAGTGGTTCTCACAACTAGGACCCCATTCCTTCCTCAAGGTAGGACTCACCTAAAAACAACACAGGTCTTCTCCTGGGGGTTTAGGGTCTGAGAAACAGCTCTGCTGACTAAGTTAGCCAGTAAGTGACAGGGGTGTGCTGAAGAAATATTTTCCCTCTAATCAAATCATTTGCCACAGAGATGGGAGGAGAGAGAAGGCGCTGGTTCCAGTGTCAACGTGAGGGGCAGATATGTGTCAGAACAACTGAGAAAGAGAAGAAGGAAATCATCCAGGACAAACAGTCTTGTTATCCCGACAAGCCCAGCAGTTGTTGGACTCTGGACTGGTGCTGTGGTCCAAGCTGGTCTCTCTGTTCTGTGCCTTGACATGGAGAAGGAGCGCAGAGGGAGAGGGATGAGAAGAAGGTAGGGAATGAAGAGCCCCAGACCAGCCTCTTCCAGGATTCTGAACTCATATTCTGCTTCCTGACAGTGTCTGCTGAGTTACTCTGTACCCCCCTTTCTTTTCGATCCCTGGCACTGTGGAGACTTTCTAGGCCAATCTTAATGTCCAATCTTCTTTCCCATGACCTCATAAAGAATGAAAATTGCTTGGAAGTCTAACCTTTTATCCCCCAAACTACATCCCCTTGACTATTTCTTGCATCTAAAATAGGATTACAAGCCAAAATCTGTATTTTTACCACATGCCTCTGCTAGAAGGGCCTGATATAAACAGAGAGAAGGGATATGAACCAGAGTCTCCTCTCAGAATTCTTCCTTTTCCTTTGGTATCATGAGAATCTATCAGTTTGCTGAGAAAAGACAGTTATAATTGCAACATATTGGGTCGCTGATGGCAATGATAGATGGGATAGGATAAGGAAAAGCAAAGGTTAAAATTGAAGAAATGATAGATAGCATCAGAGTATCAACATTGTCTATATTGGCATGTGCAATAAAAAGTATGAATCCCGTGCAGATTCTGGAATGATCTTCCTGCCACTCCCCACTCTAAAGTACTGAAACTTGACTCTTAGGAAAACTCCCAAGGCAAATTCTTGCTTAAATTCTCCCTTCTCACCCCTTCCCCTTAAATCTAATATTTGGCAACATCCACATCATTAAATAGGACTTTCTAGGAACTTGGTGGCTACTTCTGCTCACTCACCCTAGGAAATCCATCCGCCAGGTAGGTGCTGTGGTCTTGCCAACATGGCATTTTTAGAGAATCATCATTGACATGGAAAACACTAGTTAACAACAAAAGCCCACAGGGTTCTACAACCCCCAGTTGCCTTTTTAGTAACCTCAGGTATTAACTCACCAGGTCCTCCTCTATCCTCCTTGCAGAGAAGGTAGACAAATTCCCTAGGAGATAGTCACAGCTGCCTGACACTTCCCATCTTACATTTCCAGACGTTTCTTCTCCCCCCTTCATAATGGGAAGAACTGTGACTTATGTTGGCAGCTCAGCATTTCCTGAGTACACTCACTTCTTTCTCACAGTGTGCTTTTATGTCTACAATTCCTTCCCACCAACAAGAATGTCTTCCTCTCAAATTCACCTTTGAAATCATCCCTATCCTTCAAATCCAATGCAAATAACAACTTATTCATGAAGTCTTCCCTGATCTAGGACTTAATCTCCCTCCCCCACCCCCTCACCCCTCCATATAAGGGAATTGCCCTTCCCCCATGGCCACATCTATACACATGATCATCAAATTTTGCCTGTCATCAACAGTTAATAACCATCACATATTTCTCTCATTCAAAACGCACATTTTAAGGAACCTTAACTTGGCCATCTTTATCTTTATCATGCTAATTAGAAAAGCATCTTGCCTAGCTTACTTAGCAAATTTATGTGTAAAACTGAGAGTAGGTCAAGGTGAACCTCCAGATTTTAGTAATATTTAAGGAGAAGAGAGGACAAAAAATTAATTTGGGTAAAATAACTGCTTTTCAGCTTTGAAAAATAGGAGTAAAACTATATCATTCTGTGTTTGTCCTTCTGGGTTTTTTTAAAAGATTTATTTATTTATTTATTTATGCATATAAGCACTGGGGTACAGGCCAGAGATGTGGGGGGTGAGAGGATTCACCACAGAGAGCAGGGAGCAGAACAGGCAGATCAACGGAAGTACACTGCTGAGGGGAGCAACGGGCACAGCAGGAGAGGTCTGCCGCACCATGTGGGTCCCCTCCCTGGCTGGCGGCAGGGATCGAACTCGTGCTGCAGTGGCTGCGGTCTGCTCCATAGTGTGTTGCTTAACCCACTGCGCCACCAGGGAGGCCCTCTTCTGGGTTTTAAACCATGTGCTGGTGGGTGAAACTGAAGGGTAGTCAAGAGATAAACATCTAAATTGCTTAATATTGAGAAAAGAGAGCAATTCTGGGTCAGGGGATGAGAACTGGAAGTTAGATCTTAGTCTGGCAGAAGAGGAAAACCTTTTTCCTTTAGAGATAGGAGAGAGTAAAATTCGGTGGTAGAGATATGGGGAAAAGTGTATTGCAACTCCAGAAGTGGGAGAAGAGACTCTCCCATCTCTGCACATAGATATTAGCTGCATCTGAAGCATCCAGAAATCTGAGAAGGGACCCACAGGTATTCTGACCCTGTTCAATATGGTTATTTTCTTTCCATTACCCCCAAATTTTGCTAAATTCTTACTATGACATGGTAGCAATCTGCTGTGCCATAGAAAATTAGGGAGAAAGCCAGTCACACACTTGAGAGTGAACCCACACTTCCCTGGCTGTACTTAGAGGATTGTCCCAATGATGAGAACTGAGCATAGAAGTGATTTTACAGGGGCACTGGAGCTAGAGGAGGAGATAGAGCACACATTGATGATTTGATACTAAAAGGAATGTGATATCAAATACTGTGTAACTAATCACTTCCTAATTAGCAAGTGCACTGAGCTTTTTATATCAGGTGTTTTAAAATGGGTAATAACTGTAATTTATGCAAGCTATTGCAAACACGTCAGAAGTTAGCACAAGTTCCCGAGGTGTGATTAAACATAACAGAAGTATCCAAGATTGTTTTAGCATTTTATTTAAGGAATATGCTGTTCGAAAGGAAGATGTCTCAGAAGCCAAATTAGGTTAAAGATAATTAATGGTAGGGCATATAAGAGAATAACCAAAATTAATTTCTGAATGTATATACCAAAAGATTAATTTTTTAGAAGTGAAGTTCAGATTATTTCAGGTTGGACACAGTCAGCATTGTTCTGTCTTGGATTACCTCTAAAAGTATCTACAACATTCAGTAACACTGAGGAAGAATTTATTGATCATCTGTTAGGAACTCTGAGCACATGTTGAAAGAAAATCCTTTATTTTGAGGAGCTCATACTATAGTGCAAAACACAGACGCCCTCGTAGATGATTAGAAAACAAGTCGGCAACTGCAGTAATTGAAACATGCAATGAATAGAGTGGGACTTCCAAATTACTGAACACTTTCTGAAGACAAACCTACAAAATTTCTTGCTCATATATGTTTCACACTGAATTAATTTGTATTAAAGTTATGTGAATAGAATTCTAATTGGGGGCCTCTCTGGGACACAAGGGGTTAAGCACCCACACTATGAAGCATCTGCAGTCACTGCAGCACTAGTTCAATCCCTGGCCAGGGAGGGGACCCACATGGCACAGCAGACCTCTCTTGCCTCTCCTGCTGTTCCTCTCAGCAGTGTATTTCAGTCAGTCTGCCTGTTCTGCTCCCTACTCTGTCTCTGGTGGATCCTCTCACCTCTCGCGATTTTGGCCTGTACCCCAGCTCTTGAATGCATAAATAAATTTTAAAAAAAAGGCGCCACCGAGGGCTTCAAGACTCCTTCCTTTACCCCTGTCTGCTAAGAACCATCCCAAACTTGCCCTGGTAAGTCCTCTCACCCACCCCCACACTTCTGGCTTGTACCCCAGTTCTTATATTATTTAAAAATAATTTCAATTGCTTGCAATTATTTTACTACCAGCTTAACCAGTATCCTATCTGCTTTTTGTGACAGGAATTTTCTTATTATTCATTATAATTCCAAGAGCCAAACAAAAGTTCTGAAAGAGTTGGGCACTTCCAGAATGAGGGCCTTAGTCATGATCCCTTAAAAAACACTGAGAGAAACTGGCAAAATTACCCAATATAATAATTTCAGAAATTAACCAAAAGTTAGACAGCACACTGAAAAGTACTTACACATGGAAAGGCTACTAAACCTTATCACAATAGTAGAAATGCCTGTGACATTTAAATCTGGAGCTATTCTCATTCATACCCCCTGAATCATACCCATGGTACAATAGCCAGGAAGACCAGAAACCTCACTGCTTTGGAGGAGACTGATTTGTGTGTGTGTGTGTGTGTGTGTGATTCTCCCAGAAAAAAAAAAAAAAATCTGTACTTCAGGGCATTGTTGAAAACAATAGTATTTCAAAGCACAGAATTGAGAAAGTCAACATTGCAGCTGGCTAAGGCTTCGGTACTAGTTGGGAAAAGCAAGAGATCAGCTAAAAATGTAAAAGGGATACTGGCAGAAAATGAGATAACCATGGGCTACTGAAGAGCTCCAATATAGTCCTGGTATTTGGAGGACTGTGTGTATGCACATTCAGGAAAGATGGAAGGGGGCCTTGGGCCTCCCGGGCCTCACAGGCCCTGTACAGGTAGAAAGCGCGAGTGAAGGTGAACTTTGAATGTGTGCACCAACCCACACAGGTCACTTGGCAGTAGCAGAAAGACTTGATGGCTCAAAATATTGAAGATAAACTTCTGACCATTCAGCTGTGCTGACCCAGAAATGATTCCTAGGAATCCTGGCTTAAACACAAAAACAATAATTAAAAATTCCAGGGCCTCCCTGGTGGTGCAGCAAGTTAAGCACCACACAGTGAAGCATCCACAGGACAGAAGCACGAGTTCAATCCCTGGCCAGGGAGGGGACCCACATGGCGAAGCAGACCTCTGCCTCACCTGCTACTCCCTTCAGCAGTGTACTTCAGTCGATCTGCCTGTTCTGCTCCCCACTCTGTCTCTGGTGAATCCTGTCACCTCCTGCGATTCTGGCCTGTACCCCAGCTCTTGTATGCATAATAAATCTTTTAAAAAAAAATTCCAGAGTCTTTAGTATCCACACACTGTATAGACTCTATCAGCCCAGAGGTCAGTCTACAAACCAAAGAGCAAACACAACAACCAAAAATCAGAGAATAAAAATCAAGAATTGCTATAATGTATTACCTAAAATGTTCAGTTTTTTTTTAATTACCAGAAATGCAGAAAACATAAATATATATAACCCATAAATGGGAAAACTATGAAAACCCATATATTGGAGTTAAATTTTCTATCTTCAAATTTTCTATTATAAATATATTTGCAGAGTCAAAAGAAATCATGTTTAAACACCTAAATGAAAGTACAGCAGACCTGCCTTTCATGAAATAGTAAAAGATGATCTCCGGACTCAGCAACTCAAATCCATGTGAATTAAGAACACCAGTAAATGTAATTATTAGCATGTGATAACACAGGACAACTGCAAAAACAGGATAAATATAGTTTGCTTGCTTCTCTTAACTTTTAAAATTCAACTTTCAAGAAATAATAAATATAAAACTGAAAAAGAGGATTCCAGTACATCTCCTTCCCAGTTCAGTGAGGATTATGACTGTGATGTAGACCTGGGATATCTTTCTTGCTGGGGCTGAGAACCACGAGGTCAGGAGCACGGGAGGCAGCAAGGGAAAACAATAAGGAGCAAAGAATCTCTGTCCCAGGATCAGAGTTTCCCTACACTGTTGTTACCCATGGGTCCTCTCCACCCCAGGGGACTTGCCTGGTTTCATTTTCCCAGCAGACTTCTCTGGTATTGTTAGGGGGAAAGACCCTCCTGAATGGATTATACAAATTGGTTATGGACTTCGACCCCCATTCCAGACCTACAAGATCCAAGGACTACAAATCCCATAAGGTCATTATCGAAGAGGGGATCACTGGGACCTGAGGGTGGAGTTAAGCAGCCAGGCTGAGTATAAAAGCAGACTCGTGGGCCTTGGGGGCGCCTTTTTCCTTGGGAGTCAGCTCTCAGCGCACCGTTGGGTTCCAGCTCCAAGGAACTGGTAGGATATTTACAGATCTGTATCCCTCTCTTCCCCTTGTGTTATTCACTAGCTATTTCTCCTTCCCTTGTAAATAAAACCCTTTATTAACCTTTGTTGTGTGTGCCTGCAGTTGGGGCATTATAAGTGCCATTTAAGCGCGCGGGTGAGGACCCAGTCAGGCAAACCCATTTTATATTAGGGTTGCCCTGTAACAGTTTGAACCACATACTTTTCTGCACATACCCTGTCAGGCTCTACTGAAAAGACAGATTCACAATCTTCATAATTTTTGGCCAGTCTGGTCACTTCCATGCACTTATCTTAGTTTTGCAGAGATTACTTTAATTCCTAAGCAAACAAATATTTGAAAGGGAAAAACTAAGATACTCATAAAAGCTCTATGAGGACTTCTCTATCTTAACCCTCTCCCTACATATATGACACATAAATTTGAATAAATATTGGTTGAATGAATGAATAAAATTAAGACAGTGAACAATGTAGGCATGGAGGTCTACAGCTCAGAGTTTCCCAAAGAGATAAAAGTCATAGACTGTCAGTAATTAGGGACTTTTGAGGGGCTACAAGAAATGAGATTCTAAAACCATCTTTCCCGGGACCTCCCTGGCGGTGCAGTGGGTTAAGCAACACACTATGAAGCAAACTGCAAACTGCAGCCACTGCAGCACGAGTTTGATCCCTGCCGCTGGCTGGGAAGGTGACCCCACATGGCGCAGCAGACCTCTCCTGCCTTACCCACTGCTCCCCTCAGCAGTTAAGCTGCCTGTTATGCTCCCCGCTCTGTCTCTGGTGAATCCTCTCACCAACCCCCACCACACCTCTGGCACTGTACCCCAGTGCTTGTATGCATAAATAAATAAATCTTAAAAAAATAAATAAAACCATCTTTCCCTCAGTATCCTTTCTTACACATTTCTGTTACCTTGCTCCTCTTTCATCGATCAGTCATCAGTCAATGCCATTTAGATTTGTGAACACATCAGGAAGACCAACAACAACCACAAGTAGGGAAGTCAGCCAGCTAGCAGAACTAGAGAAAGGAAATTCTGGAAACATGCTTCTTTCTGCTTGAGAACCTGCAGTTTTCCATTCTCTTTCTCTGCATCAGAATCTTTTGACCTCTTAAAAAATCTTAACCTCCAGCTTGAGAAATATTTTAGGTCATTGTTCTAGAAATTAGAACCACTTAAGAAAGGTCAATCATTCAGGAAGATGTCAAAAGAAGAAACTAATACACACCATCAAAAACAAAGTCAAATTTGACCAATTAATATGGATATTTTAAATTAAACAATAATCAGTGATTAAGCTGAAATTCCTTTTAAATTCATGAGATGATGATTAATTGCTTTTAGCTCATGTTTCCTTTCCTCTTTTCATCTCTGCAGGTAGGAGCTAGTTGGCTGGAGGTGTTACTCTGGTTGCTGTGGAAACTATTCATCAGAAGCCAGTGCTGAAGACCAGGGCCACAGGGTGCAAACGGGTGAGTTGTGGAGGCTGCAAACTCTGAATGCCAGTCCAGAAGAGCAACAGGGAAAGAGGCTTCCAACCCACAGAAGATCTCCAGGGAATGCAGAGATTCTTCCTCATCCCCTGACTGACCTACAGCATTTCCTGTCCCCTTTGCCACTGGTTAAAAAAATTAACAGCAAGGAAAAGTAATCGTGCAACGGGGACTCTGAGGTCCAGCTGAGAGGCAGTGGTTCCAACTTCCCTTTTTGTTGTCTACTTTCAGAATTACTCTTCTGCAGCCAAATTTTCAAGAGCACACTGGGCTTGTTCAGACGCCCTGGGAAGTGTGAGACATGCATATGCAAGATAAGTCAAGGACAGGGCTGTGCTCTGTGCTCAGCACCATCTGGAGGCATTAGCATGAGTGAATCCACTTGTCTTTGTTGTCCTTTTGTGAATTCAATTTCCAAACTGTTTGCATCCTGCTTCAGGCTGTTCATGCACAACGAAGTTTGACTTTTATAAAAATCACAGACCATCAGCCTTCCCAGCCTCCAACCCGCTGCCCACCAAGCCAGACCTCAGCCCCCGCCTCTACTTAGGCTGCTGAGCTCCCCGACTCTTCACCCACACATCTTTCCGAAAGTCAAGAGCTGCCGGAGTTGGCCTCCTTTCTCCTCTGGGCACCTCAGCCGCCGTGGTGTCCAGAGTCCCAGGCGCTGCCTCTGATCAGGCCAAGAGCAACTCCAGCATCCTCCAGGTGGCCAGACTGCTCCTGAAGTCCATCCTGCCGGGTCCCGGCTGGCGTCATCACCAGTCTGCTGCATGACCGCGTCACAGGAGTTCCCTCCAAGCAGGCCCCGCCTGAATATGGGCTGGCAGCCAGCTTTGCCCAGGCATTGGGGATACCCGGGCATCCACGGCAATGCTCAGCAGCCCCAGCTTTCTGTGGGCATGATCCTGCTCACAGAGCCTCATCTTTGCCCAGGTGCTGGACCTCAATGGTCTCACCCTCTCCACAAAGTACACCTGCTTGAGCATACCAACCACTGACTATGATGTAAAGACCACCCCTCCTTCTAGAATGAACAATCTGACACATGCAACTGGGCTATCCCCCCTCTCCAGCCCCCACCCCCAGTAGCTGGTCTTGTAAATGTCTGTGTGTCCTAGTGCCCATCGCCTGTACTCTCCCTTATCCCTCATCACCCCCACACCCACCCACCACGGTGAGGATACAGGCCTCCCTGCCCAGCGTCTGCCTCAGAGTGCTCTGTGTACAGATGGTCACAGCTGTCATTTTCTCTTTGCTGGATATTTGTTTCTGGAGTCTGAGCAGTTTATACATAGGTGGAGCGGCTCTCCTCTCTCGACCACTGAGTAATCTTAAGCAGAGAGTTGCATTCTGGGATTACTGCTGGCTCTGAGACTTCTTGGATGGTCCCACCCCACTCCAGGCCTGGATCCCTGAATAAAGTCCGCAAGAGATGGCAAGTATAAAGGCCCACGGTGTGCTGGAGCAGCTGCTACAGGCTGGTAAAGATCTCGTCTAAGTCTCTTCCCCATTCTTATTCTCAGCTCTTCCCAACTTTGGGGATATGACATTGGCCTGGAAGGTAACACTACAAAGCAGAACTTTGTTTTTAGTTTTCTGAGGACTTGTGTCCATCCTACAGTCAATGCTTAAGAGGAGCTACTCGTCAGGTTGTCATGGCGCTTTGTGTTTCTGCAACACCCAACATTCTGAGCGAGTCCCTTCAGGGCTGAGCAAGGAGGGGAAACGGCTGTGAGCAAATTCACTTAGCTTGCCCTGATGGGTGGCTGAAACTGTACAGTGGTAATCTCACTTATTTTTCCAGTGATTACCTAGAAGTAAGGAAGTGTGTGGTTTGGCTGGCACAGAAAACAGTCACCTAGTACAGGCTGTGCTGGAACGTGAATGGTTGGCCTGGCAGCTAGTGAAGACTCAGATGGCAGAGATCTGACACATGCTTTGAAGACAACTGAGCTTCCTTTCCCACCTTCATATAATGTTCACGGGACAGTTTCCCTGGGAAATGGAGATTAGGACCGCGTGGCTTTTCTGCTTGTACCTGAGCTGCTGAGGTCCTTCCTGGAATCACATACCTTGGGAAGTAGATCTTACCCTGGAGTATTGATTCCTTACGAGCTTCTGTTTTTATAGTGTCTCCTCGTTTCCTATCATTCCCATCATTTCCTATCAAAATCATTCCTAACCAAAAGCATTTCCCATCAGTCATCTGATGACAGTGAGAGTGAAAGAAATGTTCCTCCCTGGGTTAGGTTGGTAGTCAGAGGGCAAAATAGAGGAAAACCAAATCCCAGAAACCCCAGGGACTGTCTGGTTTTGAGATGTCTGGGTAGGTTAAGTTGTCAAAACCAGAGATGTCTGGGTAGGTTAAGTTGTCAAAGGCTCAGAGCTGGGAACTAGGAAAATCCCATTTCCTACAAGAGTTATATTGGGAAGTGGCAGGCAGGGGAGGACCCCATGTCAGAGGAACTAGATTTCTGAGCAGGTTACAAGCAATCAGGGCAGCATTCAGGTGTAGAGAGAGAGTGGAAGAAAGAAGCCACTGGCCGGAGATGCAGTGTGAGTCACTGGGTAGCACAAGTTCAAAATCAGAGGGGACCCAGCAAGGAGGTTTGGTGCTGACCATGGCCCAGGGATACTTAGCTGATAAGGAATTAAAGCAAAACGTGCATGGAAAGTTGCTTTGATGACACCATCTGCTCTTAGAGTCAGAAAACCAGGTAAATGATTACAAGATGTAAAGCCTCAGATCAAGGTTGATTTTTCATCCACAAAAGTAATCCAACCTTATTAAATTACATGACTAATCAACTCTAAACACACTTAATTTGTGTAGGCAGCAGTTACTCTGCTAATAGTGTTGTTTCGAAGAAATTAATTCTCAGCACTTTTTGTTCTTGAGTTGATGAATATGGCTCATTTACAGATGACCAGGCTGCATTTCCTTTGATTTCAACCAGAAATATTTATGTTATTCAAGTAGCAAATAATTAAATCCCCACCAGAGACTTAGGTCTCCAGAGATTTCCTGGGTGATCTGAACAGGTCCTTACAAAGCAGGATCAAATATCCCCAAAAGAAGAGCAGATATTAGTCTAAATTGGGTGAAATTCTTCCCCAGTCATCTTCGAAGACTTCACATTCTTACTGTGAGTTGTGGACTCATATTGCTTATTGATATTTATTGAGCACAAACTGTATGCCACATAATGAGCAAAATTCTGAGAATATAAAGACAAATGAGTATTGGCCCCACCACTGAGGCACTGAGTTGGAAAAGCATACTCGTGTTTTTCTCCTTTACTCACAAGCTCTCACTAGATGTTTGGATTTTTCCCATATCAAGGAATTCTCTTTGACACTACCCGAGACTGTACATTTCAATTCATTTCGGACACTAATCAAGGTTAGGGCAGACCCTGAAGGTTAGGGACTCAGTCCCACAAGATGGGCTTCATTCCCACCCATCCAACTCCACTGGCCAGTTACAAGTCCCAGGTACTCATGCTTCTGCCTTTGGACTTTATTTGCTCCATCAGCTCTCCTGGGTCTCCAGGCTGCCAACTTTCACTGCAATTTGAACTTGCCAGCCTCCATAATCACAAGAGCCAATTTTTTATACTAAGTCTTTCTATTCTCTCTCTCTCTCTCCTCTCATCTATTTATATCCTTTTGGTTCCTTTTCATCTATTTATGTCCTACCATAACTACTAAACCTTTGAACTAAAAACACAGCTGAAAAATGGTGCAGATTTCTCAGATGTTTCATCTCAAGCAGCCATCATTAAGATCCATTTGGGGCAACATATGATATCCATATATACTACTTAACCAAGGTCCAGAAGACAAGTCTAAGATATTAGCAGAGTGAATATGAAATTACAACAAACTCCAAAACAAACCCAAGATCAATAATATTGAATGGTACTTACTTTCAGTACAACTGATTCATGAACCTGAAAACTTGTTGAGAAATTAAGTATATGATTGCCAGAGCCAGGTGAGAATTAGTAGGTTATGCAGTCTGAACCCATTAATGCCTAGTTGTGAAAGTTGCCAGATTTCAAAAGCATTCATGAGCATATCCCAACATCAAACAGGCAGTAGGAAGCCCTGGGATGAAGGCCTGATACGAGTGTTAGAGCACAGTCCTGCTTAGCTGGATGTGTGGGAAGAAGGAACTCCCAGAGAGCTTTGTGTGGGGTGATTATCCGTGGCTGATTAGCTTAGTTCAACAGTATTAATGATGTCAATGTCACGGGTTTAAGTCTCATGAGATCATGAGCATCAGCTGTGTTTTTTGTCATAGGCAATGTTACTAGTGTCTTTGTGTTTTCCTCAAAAGTATGTGCAATAGGTCACAGTAGGCAAGAAAATGTGACTGACTTAGAACAAGTTCATACCATGGCTTAGAAAAGTAAGTGCAGTGGGAATCTGGTGACCTTTATCTGCTCAACATCTCGTCCTGCCTTTTGAAAACAGCAACCCTCTTCCCTCAGGGGTGCTCCCTTTCTGATTCATGAAGTTCCAGTGGGGCCACCCATCACAGTCCTCCTCACCCACTCATGTTTGCACAGGTGGACATACCTAGTCTTAGCCAATCAGATCTTTCCTGGGAATTTGAATCTTGACCAGGGACACAAATACCAGAAAGTTGTTGGAGCTGAATTATCCACTGGTTGTGTACTACGGTCCCTGGGCCACCAACCCATAGTTGTAGACTTTGGATTCCTACACTGAGTCCAGACTGACCTTTTTCAGAAGCTTTTTCTGAAGTTAAATTGCTCAACTTCTTCAGTTTCCTTCCATAAATCTCTGGTTCTCACTTAAGTTCGGTTTTTGCTGCTTTGAGCCCCAAACTCTGATATAGTAACTCAGTATTCCTACATCTTAGTGTACTATAACTTATTTATTCATTCAATAAAATGAATACCTATCATATTTTTGTATAATTTTAGAGGCATTGGGTTTTTTTTTCATCAGAAACATAATACATATACAATGTATAAAATTCAAAAAGAATCATATACACAGCAGAATGCACATGTTTTCTGGAAAGTCACCACTCTTATAGAAGAGTGTTGCATTATACAAGTTGATGTAAATTAGCAGAACCTTTCCCAATCATACTATAAATACAGCTGGTTTAAGTGTAACCACTTTTCTATGGATGGGAATGGGTTGTTTATAATTTTTGCAAATCTAAACAATGCTACGATTTAAAAATATACACTATAATCTAGAATTGCTAATTAACTTTATGAAGAAGACTGCTGGGATATTGTGATTTATAAGAAATATACATTTGGTCATTCAGATAAACCCAACATATATTTCTCTTATACAATATGTTTGGTCTTCATCTAAAGTTCCTGGTTCTCAGCAACCAAAATCCTAGGAATTTTCTACGTGTTGAGAGTGACAAAGGTATCTTTTGTTAAGTGAGTGAGGTGACTTTGGAAGCACCAATGGTGGTGGACTGCCTGTCTCCTAACCATGAGGAAGGGCCAACCTACTGGTTATAGTGTTGGAATGTCAAGTCTAACCCCCAGACCTCCTGGGAGTGGAAAGGGACTGAAAATGGAGTCAGGCATCAATGATCAGTGATTTAATCAATCATGTCTAATTGATGAAGCCTTCATAAAAACACAGAGGATGGGGCTGGGTGAATTTTGGGGTTGGTGAACATATGGCATGAAGGGGAGTATAATGTTCCTGAATAGGATGTGGATGCTCCAAGTTCTTTTCTCAAGCCTTGCCCTATACATCAGGAACACATGAAAAGATGTGATCTAGTGAGTAAATGGATTTCCTGAGTTTTGTAAGCCATTCTAGCAAATTAATCAATCCCGAGGAAGGGATCAAGGAAAGATGACTTATAACAAGTTGGTCTGAATCCAGACTTCCCTAGAGGGCACTTGGATGGGGGGAGGGCTTGGCTGAGGTTAATTTACTCAAAGCATTTTAATAACAGTGATGCTCAGCAATAACACTGAGAAGAGGGTTCAAAGACTCACCAACACCTGTTAGTTCTCCCCACACTCTGTGATCTTCCTTTTCTAATTCCAAAAATTCCTACAGTCTCCTGCCTTTGTTTCCCCTCAGAGCCTGTCTGCCAACCTCTAGTAAACATAAGCAAAGTCCCAGAACACCCAGGTGACTGACACACTAACGTGTTAGTTCCTAGGCACAAGGAAAATCTCACAGCCAGGGCCTTCTGTGTCTAGTGTAACCACAGTCACACTGTTTAAGAGCCTACCAGTTCTGCCAGAATTTCACCCAAGAACCCAGAGCTACCTGCGCTCAGAAAGGAAAGTGAAAGCAGAGTACCTGGTCTGTCCGGGTACCATGGCTGGCGTCCATGTCATACTCTCTCAGACCAGTGCCCGACAATTATTTACCTGTGGAATCTACACCTTTGTGATACTAATAACACAAGCAAAGCTACTGAGCCTGGGATTTGCTACTTTCTACCTGCCCCATCTAGCTTACCTTTATTTATTTTCAGTTCTGCTTTCTCAGTAGGCCTTGTCCATCAACTACCCACTGTCAAATAGAGCTGAATCCCCAGAACACTGTCTGTTGGTCAACACTGAGAAAAGTCCTCCCAGAGTCAGCTGGTTGACCCAAACAGGCCATGGCAGAATGAAAGAGTTTAGGTCACACGATCATGGTCGTAGGTCCAGCACAGCTCATAGTCCCAGGTCCTCTCCTGTCCCCACAGTAGGGGACTTTTGATTCCTACCTGACTAAGGTTAATCTCCATCTTTGGTGCCTATGTGGGCCCAGGAAGGAAGGATTTAAACCTGCTTAGCACATCTTGGATTGGAAGAATTAACGTCATCAAAATGGCCATCCTACCAAAAGCAATCTACAGGTTCAACGCTATTCCAATAAAAATTGCAATGTCATTCTTCAAA
>JAGFMF010011638.1:8648344-8664846 GCA_019455555.1 Galemys pyrenaicus | reverse complement strand
CACTGGTGAGATGGTGATGGGGAATACATGGGGATTACAATTAATGGCAAGTATATGTAAATTTTAAAATATTTTAATAAAAAAAATAAAAAATAAAAATAAACCTGCTTAGCACAAATCATGAGTCAGAATCAATCACGCCCATGCTCACCACTCCCCCAGTCTTGAAATCTAAAATTTCACCATGTTTCTAAGAACTAATGCCCGCTCTTAGCCCAGTCTCTGACGATGGAATCCTGTCTTCTCTGTATCTCAGTTAATGTCACGTCTGTCTGGGTGACCCTGGCACTCCCTCTCGCAGGACCTGGAGTGACTAAGTTTCTTTCTGTGTTCTTTTTCATCTTATGTTTGGTTAACCCTGATCTTTTCTTAACAATGGAGATGCTGAAAAAGTAAACTGAAGAAAAAAATCTATTTGTGCTTCATTCAAATTTAAATTCCTGTTCTGCAAAAGACATTATCAAGACAACAAAAAAGACAAGCTACAAAATGAGAGACAATATTTGCAAAATACAATCTGATAAAGGAATATTATCCAAAATATACAAAGAACTTATAAAATTTAAGGATAGAAAAACAAGCACCTGATTTTTAAAAGATGAACCAAAGGCCTTAAAATACATTTCACAAAAAGATACACAGGTAAGAAATAAACAAATGAAAAGATGCTCCACCCCATATGCCATTGGGAAATACAAACAAAACAATGAGATATCACTACATACCTACTAGAATGGCCAGAATCTGGAACACTGACAATACCAAACATTGGCAAAAAAGTGGAACAACAGGAACTTTCATTCAGTGTTGGTGGAATTACAACTGGTACAGTTGCTATGGAAGACAGGTTGCTGATTTCTTATTAAGCTAAACATACTCTGACCCATGGTCCAGCAGTGTCCTCCTTGGTTTTTACCCAGATGCGTTCAAAGCATGTCTACACAAAAACCTGCCCATGGACGTTTCTAACAGCCACTTAGGAGTCTTTGTAGCCACTTTATTTGTAAATGCAAAAAACATGAAAGAAACCAAAGTATTCTTCAGGGAATGCTAAGTAAACTATAGTACAGTCAGACAATGGTATATTATTCTGTATACTATATACATACAACATACTGTATGACTCCAGCTATTCAGTATATGGTATTCTGAAAAAGGTGAAAAGACCAGAAGTCGTCATGGTTTACAACAGAGAAAGAATAAGAAGTTAGGAGATTTTAAGGCAATGAAAATGCTCTGTTTGATAATATAATGGCAGTTACATGAAATTTTGTATTTATCCAAACCCTTTAGAACAACACCAGCAGAAAATTCTTGAGTAAACTATGGATTCTGGTGATTATGGTGTATCCATGTATATCATTTCTAACAAATATACTACTCTGGTGGGTTGACAGTGGAAAAAAGAGAGGAAGGAAAAGGGGAAAAGAGAAGGGAGGGAGGGAGGAAGGGAGGAAGGGAGGGAGAGAGGGAGAGAGGGAGGGAGGGAAAAAGGGAGGGAGGGGGAAGTTTGGAGGGGGTTGAGAGGATGAAAAGTATTTTAAATCCTTTAGTAAAAATGTGTACCCAGCTCTGTGGTCTTCTAAACACTTTCATAACTGCTGACTAATGCCTTCTCCTGGCCTCATCTTGAGAATGTGTTATTTTTTATATGCACTCAGTGAGTGCACTAGATATGACCTCTTGATTGGAAATGCCAAGACCTCTGAAAACAACCTAGGGAGAGATGGAAGCAGCCAGTCTTGGGTAATGCAAATTTCTAGTACTTGCTATTGGCTCAGTCTAAACTGACTCCATGTGGAGGACTTGGCTCCTGTGCACAAGACAAAGTGCCACGAGTCTTGCTCCTATTTGATATTTGGGCTCCAGAGCTGCTGGGTCTGTTCCTAACATTTGGTTTGTATTACACATACATTGCACAGATCTGCCTGAGGGAATCACACTCTCTTTTAGGGTGGCCTCCAAGAGAAGGCAAAGGGAGTCAAGAGAGGAATTGAGTTCAGACTCAAACATGGCCAACTGCTGCTGACATGACAGATAATAACTCAGAACCTGGTGACCTGGTCATGTTCGAGTTCATGAACCAAGAAAGGGAATGGCCTGGCACAGAAAGCAAAAGTTGAGCCTCAGTGTCAAAATAGATAACTCCATACCAGAAATTCTAATGGGAAACATGATTAATAGAAGGTGGGAGTTTCCATAATAATTTAAATAGAATTCTAATTATGTACTCCCAAACAATCTCAATGATGATTTAAGTGGGGCTGGGACAGCAATTTGTGTGTGGTCTTGTTTTAGTTAAAATTTGCTGAGTTCTTAATGTAGGCCAACAACCGTGCCAAAAAAAATCTTTTACAAATATTTCCTCACTCAATCCTAAAACAAGTCTATGTGTCAGGTTCTGTTGTGCCCATTTCACAGACGAAAAGACCAAGGTCCACATGGCCTTGCGCATACGACAGAGAGGTTTCCCAAATGTGAATTTGACGCTCAACAACCCCACCCCAAAGCCTGTGCTCTTGACCATTCTCTCCACGAAAGAGGGACCAAGACCTGAAAGGACAGTATCAGAAGGCAGAGAGCCCACCTGAAGTCAGAGGTTATAAATGTTAACTTTTTAGTAACTTATGTTTGAAATAGAACCAACAAAGCAAGAATAGGTGCACTCGTTGGAAGCAGGTTACATAGCTCAGCCGGCAAGCAGGTTCTACTGGCAGGGTCATCTTGGTGACTGGGTGAGGCTACCTAGAAGATGGAGATGAGGTTTCTGGGACAGTCTCCAGGCTGACCCGGAAAGAGTGTGAATATTGGTTACTAACATCTGCCATGGGTGCAGGGGTTGGGGAGGTAATAACTGAGCTGCATATTTACCATTCCAGACAGACGCCCACAGATGACAAAGAGAGAGCAGGATTCCTTCAAGAACACTAGCAGAAGGAAAGAGAGAGAGACAGGGACAGAGACAGAGATAGGGTGGGGGAGGGGTAGTCAGCACCAGAGGAGCTTAACCATAACAAAAGGTGTCTTTCCAGCACCTGTGCAGGCTACAGGTGGCGTTGAGGGCCTGCACCTCATGGAGGTCCCAGTCTGTTCTTCCTCAGACAGTAGCCAGGAATCCAGGGTAGCTAGTAAGGGGGACATTCCTTTTCTAGAAGGATAGGATCTTGGAAAGAAGTCAGGCAGAGACTCAGCAACTTGGTATGTGGTCTCAAAGAAGACCCAAGTCAGAGGCCAGGTCCCTCCAGGACGTCTTAGAGTGAGGTCAGCAACGTGGCTGAGTAATGCTGCTCTGCAGTTATGGCTCTCGGGTAGGCAGATGTCTTTCTATCTAGGGCCTGACATTGTTCCAGAATGTAGAGAAGACTGAGCAGCCACTGAAAATTAAGTGGCCTCAGTTATGTATGAAACTTGAGAGGACAAGGGACTCGCATTATATCTTTATCCCCATCCTGGCGAGAGAGGATGGGGAGACCAGGCTTGGCAGCCAGTTGAGGGGAAATGACCCGTAGGCTTTCAGCTTGGCCGCTAAATTAAAATGAAGTCACAGCTTGAGAGGCTTCTACAAAAGCTAATGCACTCTTCACCCACCCCCGTTTTAGAAGAATCGTGTCCAGATCAAGGGGGGAATAATCTGTATTTTGCATTTGTCAGACCACTCTGGACCAGCTGGCCACTTCCCATTCAGGAGGGCAGGTCAAAGGATGATGAGGTGTTATATAAGACAATGTCAAGGTGACTAGAGCTGGGAATTGCTCTTATTTTCTGGTCAAGAGAGAATCTTTGAGGAAGATAATGGCTTCTTCTAAACTAAGGGCTGTCATTTAGAGGACTTGACTTCTTCATAGTAATACCTGAGGGAGGAATTAAAACCAGTGGGTGTGGGTTATTGGGAGGCTGATTTCCATTGACTAGGTGAAGAAACTTCTAGCCATTAAGACAATACTTTCTCCCAGATTATTTCTTCACAGACTCTCCTTTTGGGTATTATTAGAATGTAATGTGGAGAAATTCAGAACCTTGGGTTAAACAAAGTAAACAGGTTTCTTTGCGACTGAATGTTTTGAGCTCTTAATGTGTTAGTATGCTTAGATTTCTCCAAGAACATTTCCCAATCTTAATTGACCACATACTCAAATTCCATTTTACTTATTAATTTAGTTTTCATGACTCATCTGAAATCAAGTACTCCATAAATCACAGCAAGGTCTGCAGGACTGAAGGCACCAACAAGGAAATAAGTTGCTTTGTGAAGAAAGTTAGCAGCCTATCTATTTAAGTAGATAGACTTTCTGACTGAAAAAAGGATTGTAGGGGAGATTGTGTCATAGATGAGTTTATATTAAGTGACGCTAGAGTCTGTGGTTTTCTGACTCCCTTGCCCACCTTAATAACATTTGTTTCATAAACATTTGCATAGGAGGTTGAATTAATTTCAGCCTCCACAGATCTCTGAAAGGATGTGAGGTAACCTGTGAGGTATTCAGCTAGTGACATCTTCAGAGTTTATACAGGTGTAACAAGAGTGTGCTATTGATAAATGCAAGTTTATAAAACTCTATAAGGTTAATACTGCCTCATAAAACACTTTCATGAACTTCTAGAAACTTCCAGGAATCCTCTAATTGCCCTACTCTAAACATATCTATGACTTTCCTTAAAAATTATTCCACTCAGGGAATTTGAAAGAATTATATGCAACATAGTAGACAATTCTACAATGTAAAATACTTTCAGAGCCAGTGGACAAAATAAGCATCCTGAGGACTCAGAAGCTTGGGGTGGAGAGAGAAAGAGACAAGGAGATATAAAAAGTAAGTATATTATAATTATAATAATAATAATAAAAAGATCCTGCTCCTCAGACTTTCATACCACCTTAATTTCTTTGAGACAGAGAGGATAGGATATAAGTTTTATATACATAACATAAGACTGCTTATGTTATTAAGCATAATAATACACAGTGGTACAAGTACTTAAAAGAAAAAAAGTACAATGGAATACTATTCAGCAATCAAAAATGATAAACTAGGGCCATTTATAGAAACATGGATGGAACTAGAAGGAATTATATTCAGTCAAACAAGTCAGAAGGCAGAGAAAAATATTCGATGGCTTCACTTATTTAGGAGGAATGTGAAAGAACAACTACAACAAAAAATTTAAAAAGAAGAGTAAGCTCAAGGAAATGGGCAATTACAACCAAAAACAAACAAACAAAAAAACTCAACAAGACCAAAAGGTCAAAGACAAACCAGAGGCATCATAGTGGGGAGGGGTGAGGGAGGGGAGGGCAAAGGTGGGATGAGGGCAGAAAGAGCATAGGGGACCAAAGTGATGATGCATGTGTAAAATGGTGGTGGGAACTCCCTGAGAACTACAAATGATGTGAAATACAATTAAATAAATCTAATAAAAAAAAGAAAAGAATAAAGTAGGCCCAGTGTAAAATCTGGCATTCCTGGGTTGAAAAAGACCTTCACCCTCTTTTAATCAAAGGTCCCGGATTTACTTACACAAAAACATTTTCTACAGACTTCCTTCCATAAGCCTCCTGGGAAGCTCAGGGCTCCTTGAGCTCAAACTTAAATCTCCATCTGGATGGTCAACAGCTTAGTTCAGCAACAAGAGACTCCATTGGGTTTGTCTCTGTGAAAATCAATATGCAGAAATCTTATGGAAATGATGCCGGAGGCTAGAAGAAAGTGGCTACACACCTGCCATCTGCAAACCACAGGACCTAGCATGTCTTGCACTTCTGACAGGAGGTGTTGTTGCTTCTCCTCCCCAGTGGAAGGAAGGAGGTCCTCTCCCAGCAAGAACCCCACCAAAGACTGTGTACGGGGTTTAGTTCTTGGGAGAGCACGTGTGTCTTGCCGTGTGATTGCACTTGCCAAATTGCCTTTTATTGTTTCCAAATAAGCCCGTTTTATTTGTGGAATACATACTGAATTTTACCTGAGGTTAACGCCTCTGGAACCTAGACTGGGATACTTCCCTGATCGTAAAGTCTCCTGAAATTTGTGAAATTAAAAGTCACGCTCAAAATGATCTTAAATCTTTTTCTAGATTTGTTCCCAGTCTCCCTCTCATCCTGACCAACAGAACTCACTGTTAAATTCTGACTTTGAACTTGCCCCACCAGCTCTAGATACCCATTTCCAACTTCTGGAAAGGCTCACACCTGTTTCCTGGTCTGGCTTTGCTCCTGGATTGTATATTCATCTACCCATTTCATTTCTTCCTGTTCCCCACTAATGGGACCTGGAAATGTGGTGCCCCAGAGCATATGCACCACTGAGGAAACAAGACAAATAGAGAGAACTTCCTGGGATCAAATCAAATGCCCGTCCCAGCATTCCCTGTGGAAAATGAGGGCGTGCTCATGGAGAAGCAGGCACTGACATTTGAACAGGCTGATAGGAAGAAATTAGCGGATTAAACATTTTGGGGGCTGTAGAAATTGAAAGTTAAAGGGGGCATGAAAATTAAAGAAAGAGGTAAGGAGGTTGAACTCCAAAAGCTGTAAGTTACCACCCTTCCATCCTTATAGGAAACAGGAAAGACTTCTATTTGTGACCAGTTAAGTTGTTTTGAAAAGATGCCATTTAAAACCACACTCCATGAAAGAGGTTTTGTCTAATGGTGGGGGTGAGGGGAATCTTCTGAGAAAATACTGCATCTTCTGATGCCTTCAAGGAAGGACAATGAAATACATAGAATGGGTCAACCTGATCTTACAGAAAGAGGTCAGTGGAAGGGAGTTTTTTCACCTAAGTGAATGTAAAAATAGAGATCAAAGAGAAGCAAATGTCATCGAAGGAAGACGTGTACTTCACAGTTCTCTTGGAGCCCCTTGCTGCCTGAGATCACGGAGGGCAGCGTCCCTGTCCCATTCAAGGTCTGTGGTGTATGTGCTTGGTCTGGAGGGACAGCAAAGTCATTTGTTTCTAATCTGCCCCGTAGCAGTCCAGAGCCATGGGCGTATTGCAGAGTGGGGTGGTATTACCTGTCACTTTGTGTACACATACACATTTGTGCATGCACAAACACACACACACACACACACTGCAACAAATCAGTGATTCTTCAAGGCAGGCTACTGTATTAAAATCTCAAACAGGAAGACAGTATCTGTAGCATGGAAATGCAAAATGGTGAATGATGGGGGAAATTGGGTGAGGAGTCAGCAGGAACTCTACTATCACTGCAACTTTCTGTAAATCTAAAATCACTTCAAAACAAAGAGGTTTTTTTTTTTTTTTAATGCTCACTATAAATTACAGGAAGTTAAAGCACCACGAAAACCTATGCATGGGTATGCATTAGCAGACAACAGAGTGAGTGAGAACGCTTTGCAGGAAGCTATTCGGCTTAAAAAAATAAAAAATAATAAAAAAAGAAAAACAAGAGCTGATGCGTGAGTTCACCACTGTCATTGGTGAGGGCGCAGGGACGCAGGGAGCAAGACAGAGGGTACCTCAGGCCTCACTCAGCAAGCAGCCTGTTGTAAGCCTTGCTGTTTAGAGGAGGAAAAAAATCAGACCTCCAAGCAATTGAGTCCCAGGAAAATCTGTTTGCATTAACCAGCTGGCTGCTGGAAAGATGTGCCTGTGCCTTGTAGAAATGATTTCACTAACAGATGTCTGATCTCCACCTGACAGGATTACTGAGCAAATCGCAGATTTTCCTCCAACAGCAGCTTAGTGAGTCATGGTGCTGTCAGGCGATGCCCTGGCTGAGAACATTCGGGGAAATGGAGTTGCAGGAAGGCTGGCAGTGAACCTGGTAATGTGGTTTCTTGATGGGGAGACAGAGCGCTGCAATCTATGTGACTGGAATTTTAATTCCTTGAAATTTTCTACAAGGAGTATAAGACGTCAAGGCTCGTTAACTGCAAATCAGAGCAGTGGCTCCAGGGCTGAGGGTAGTTCTTCCACCTAAAAAATAAAGGAGGCTTGATACCTTGTCGGTCTTTTTTGGGCAGCAACATAAAGTTAAAAAAAGAAAAAGTTAAATTCTCAACATATTTTTTTAAAGATTTATTTATTTATGAATATAAGAACTGGGGTACAGGCCAGAGTCGCAGGAGGTGAGAGAATTCACCAGAGACAGAGTGGGGAGCAGAACAGGCAGATTGACTGAAAAACACTACTGAAGGGAGCAGCAGACAAGGCAGGAGAGGTCTGTTGTGCCATGTGGGCCCCCTCCCCTCACAATGTGGCACTCAACCCACTGCGCCACCAGAGAGGCCCCTAAATTCTCAACATTGAGAGAGATCTCTGAAGTGATTTAGTCAAAAAGTCAATTTCCACAGCCCCCAAGAAACTGAGTACAAGAGGTTGAGCGCTATTCTGTTTAAAAACTGGGTAAAAGACTCAGTGAACATAATTTCAAATCCTCCTTAAAGGTATAAGTGTGTCAATATGCACACATAGACATGTGCTTACACATTCATGCTCTTATGCACACATACTTCAACTTTCTGACCCTGTGTCTACAATAGCCTTGCTGCTCATTGGAATTATTTGGGAAGCTTTCAAAAGTCCTGATACTCAGTCCATACTCCACATCAATTAAGTCGAAAAACTCTGGAGTTGGGATTCAGATACCAGAATGTTTTAAAACTCCACCCCATTATTCCAATGTGCAGCCAAGATTAAAATCCGCTGCTCACAGAGAGTTGATTCATTATTCATTCATTCATCATTCAACAAGTATTTTATTGCACATTTAGTATATAACAGGCACTGTGCTAGACACTGGGTGATAAAATGGGGTCTAAAAATTAGGATCTTGGGTCTCATGGAATTTTCCATCTAACGAGGGGAGAAAAATCAGCTAACAATGAATATGTCATTTAAAACTGACTTAGTGCTGTAAAAGAAAGATTATGATTCAGATATAGTAATAAAATATCTGATCTGGATTAAAGGTCCAGGAAGTCTTCCCTGAAGAAGTAGCATTTGTAGTAAGTTCTTAGTATTGGGTGGAACTAACTGGCAAATATGAGGGGAGTGCTTTTGTCTTTTATTATAGGAAAAATAGCATATGCAAAGATCCTGTGGCAGGAGAGAGACTAATACTTTCAAGGAAATGAGGGGGAATTCATATAAAAATTAGTACATGATCTGGGTGAAATGACATTGGAGAAGTCAGCTGGTCCAGATTGTCATGACCATGTTAGTCAAAGTATAAATGGAACAGTGGAAATCATTCTGATCTTTTTCAAGAGAAAAAAAATAATACAAGGAACTGGTTTCATAGGGGAAGGAAGAGCTGTTGAGACAACCCAGAAATTGGCAACAGCTTGGGAGCCATTCTCAACCCTAGCTTGGAGGAACAAAAGAGATGTTGAGAACTAGACCCCTAGACCTAGCCAGTGAATGGTGACACCATTCAAAAGATGATCTGGACCTAAATTCCAACCCCACCAATAATAGGTGGGTGAATTAGTGTCATCTTCCTAACCTCTCTAGACAACTTCAGATGTTAAAATCACATTAAATAATATATAGTGCTTAGACTATTCTTTGATACATAATGAGTGCTCACAAATCACTTATTACTACAACTTCTATCCATGCAATAGAGCCTTCTCAAAGGTAACGCTTGGAAACTATCCATGAAAAATTTTGATGGGAGGGACCCACAGCATTCACAGAGGAAACACCAATTATGGTTAAGCATAAATTCAAAGTCAGGGCATGGAAAAGACAACAGGAATGAACGTGTCTAGTGTATTAGAGACTGTTTTTTTCCTGAAACAGCATGTGATGTGCTTTGAATAAAATTATAACTGCTAAATAAAGTAGAACCATAGCAATCAATATCAATGTGTCTCTTGTAAAGACACATTTCACAATGACTAATGGAAAAACTTGAATCTAGCCCTACCATGCACAAGACTCACCTCTAAGAATTACTAAGCGAGACTCACTGGGGAGAAGCATTTAGTCTGGGGGTCTGCCAAGTGAGAGAATCACTGTGCTACAGTATGGACAGCTGCTATAAAGAGATTGTCTAAGGCTTCCTGAGCAGATACAGCCCAGTAAATGAAGCAGCCTAAAATGGCAATGCTGATTGCACAGCAAGTGGTGGGGGAATCAGGGCTGAGAAATGGCTCCCTCTACTCCAGCTTGTAAAGAAGAGCACCGCTTCCAGGTCCTGGTGTGAGATAGAGACCAGGTGGCAGATGAGATGATGCCAAACCACCAACAGTAGCAGAATTCTATGGAAAGCCCTCCCAGGTGTCAGAGATGTATAACTGGTTAATGGATCAGAACAAGGCATTCTGTTGAGACCACAAAATTGAGGATCTGCAGACCTTGACCTCTTACACCTGCAAAGAACAGCTTGCGCTGTCCCCATTAGAGTGCCCATAGACACTAGAGGCTAATGGCATATTTTTAGTGTATATCAGGTCTACCTGCCACCTAATCAGAATTGGAGCACCAGCCATAAAGTGAGACAGAGGATGAGGCCTGTCAATAGTACCACAATTTAAAAACCTCAGAAAGGAGTCACATCTCTGTGAAGTGGTCTCACTGGAGCTCTGTCTCTTGCTCTTTCAATCTCAAACTGCAGCGATCCCATCATCACCTGGTGTCTCGAGTTCTCATCACATCCTCGAATGGGAAACTCAAGGGCCCCATCTGGTAACACTGGGACGCTGAAAAGATTAACCACTGGAATGAACTTAAATCCTCATTCATCCACTGGACCATGTTGTATGAGGAAGTTAGAAAATGGGTACAGGGAGCCAGTTAGGTTTGGAGGGAGTAGGGACCGAGCCCAAGTGGCCCAAGTCCATTTATCAGTCTGAGTAAGAAATAATCGTTTGGAATCAAGAGTTGCCCCCAAGCCCAGGTATCCAAGCCCATTTATCAATCTGAATAAGGAACAATAGGTTGGAGTCAGGGTGCCCCCAACCCAGTAAAAATGGAATGTTCAGAACACCGACACAATAACACAATGCTAAAGCAATGGACCAAAGCTCGTTTCATGAAAGTAGGCCAGGGAGTCTCAGTGGGCCTCAGTAACATAGGAGACCCCCGCAGGCCCTAATCGGTCAGTAAGAAACACAATGCCAAGATACCCAAAGCCCCTCCCCTTGCCCACACACCCACATAAACACTGCTTCTTGCCCCCTCAGTGGCTACCCACTCAGGACCCCTCTCTACTCAGAGAGCTTTCCTGTCCTTCTTCTGATCTGTCAATAAACTTCTTGCTTTTGTGCCTAACTTTGGTCTCGATATTGAATTCCTTTCTCTCCCAGAAAGAGCCGTGAGCCCCTCTGGGTCCTTGGATCCCCAGACTCAATTCACTGTGACCCTGGAAGGGGCACTGCAGGCTGACTCCGTCCATCCACCTTTCATGCGCCCACTGCTGTCACCTCCTCACATGAGACCACAAAGAATCAGGACAACCACTTACATGGCTAAGAATCCATAGAACAGTGTGTGTCAGAGGATGTTGGCTCTCTGGTTCAGAGGGTTGAGGGGTGATTTTGAGTAGTAGTGGCAAAGTAGTCTGTCCTCTTGGCGAGGATGTGGACTTCCCTTATCCTGACAGACCAACAGAACTGGCACCAAAGATACTCTGACTCGGCCACGCTGTTCCTGTCTCTTTGCCACCTATGTAAAGACCACACACGGATGCTGACTGAATGACTGTTGATGCAATAATGCTATTGCTTTCAAGCTCTCAACATATCTTTTTAGGCTTTAGCCTTTTTAGCCTTTTTCCACTCAAGCCCATTTCAGGGGACCTGCCAAGGTCCCTGCCTTGTTTGCGCCATAACAAAGTTTGCCCCAAGGCCCAGGCTGCTCATACTGGTGACCCCTTAGTCACAGACAAGATATGACCATTCACTCTCCAAAGAGTTGTAGAGAGACTACCGTGTGCCAGCTACTCCTGGAAAATGAGAATTCAGTAGATATCGAAACAGAAAGGAGCCATGCCCTCACAGAAGGCAAGAACTCAGACTGTGGAGGTCCAAAGATTTGGGCTCAGATTGCATCCTCACTCCTTGGTAGTAGCTCATCTGGAACAGATTTTATAACCTCACCATACCCTGTTTCTTTATCTGTTAAATGGGAACAATAATATGCCCACTTTTACATGAGATTGAAATGAAAAGACATAATACCTGCCACCATTCTTGACACACAGTAGGTATTCAAACAGTTCCCTAAAATCTCCCGTGTGTGTGCAACTAGAACCAACAACTCTTCTCTTCATCTGGATTTTAGCAATTTGACCTGAAACAAAATTTCGGGGTGGAGAGTTCTAGAGAGTTTGGGAACAGGATTCAGGACAAGACACATGTGTGTGCACACGTGTTTGTGTGTGTGTGACTCAGCCATTGGGCTCCTAGATTCTCATCCTTTGAACATCATGTTCTGTGCCCACACGTGCAATACCGATTTGAGTCACTGGTGAGATTTGTTTAGGGTAACAATTTTCAAATTATTTTTAGTCACAAGAAAATATCAGAATCTAAATCCTAGTATCCATTTCAAAATTAAGTGTTTTCCCCCAGAAAGCTAGAGGTAACTTCCCACATATAAGTTATTATACAGCTATTTTTATTAAATTAACATAAAATATGAAAAATTACATTAATTTGAAATTATATATTAGTCTTTATTGTTTGCCTTTTGTTATAGAAGTGCTATTATTTAATCATAACAATAATAGCACTAGTTAGCAGTGAATTAGTAATAATTGGTAATAATTAATAGGACAAATATATGTAACTATATGCATGTAGTAATAGGGCTTTCTTCTAATATAGCAATATATTTCAACTTTTCATTAAATAGTTAAATTGTATAGGCTATACTATTGTGTACTTTTAAGATACATTAATATAAGTCTTTTTGGAAAAATAACTACAACAGGGCTAATTAAACTACTGTGTCCCATGACACAGTAGGTATTTTATGCTTTCTGTTTCCTTTTCCAATCACTCTTCTCTGGACTGCCTGCAGCTTCATACATCCCTCTTCTCTGTATGTAGTGACAAACTGAATATAGTCAGATTCATTTTGACCTTCAGCTCTGCACTTTCCCAAGCTCACATTACACTGACACCTGGTGTTAGTCCAATGTGGCAATGTCAAGTTTACATCCTCACAACAGATGCATTCGAATTTGGCACCCCTAGGATTTACTTCTGAGCAACCATGGCATTTTATATTTGTTGGAATTCTTTTCCAGCTCTACAAAAATGTCCACCCTCTTTGTGTTACAGGCTCATTTAGGTAGACCAGCTGTTTGCCAGTCAGGTCCTTTTCATCTCATAAATGTACCACACAGATTTTGTGTCCAAAATGTCATTCATTCTTAAACACTCCAAAGCATGCTGGATGCCATCTTAAGTTAAACATTTCTCAGGAAAAGGTTTTAGATCTCAGAAACAATTTAGGGCTCGTAAAATATAATTTGGATTCCAAATGAATTATAGTTTTAGCAAACATATTGAGGAAGTTCTGTTTTAACTCAGCTTCCCTTCACTGTGGAGATTTTTTTTTTTAAGTTCTGAAGTAGTTTTATTTTTCAAAAGTTAATCATTTTCTTAAAATCTGTATGAGTTTTTTATCACAACTAACACACAACATCCAGTAGCTCAAGTGCAATTAATTTAGCCTGCTCCAATGGCCTCTTCAAAGATCATCAAATCGTTTTAGTAAAACAGCTTATAAACTTTTGCTTTACAGTAATATTTTCCCCCATTTTAATGCTCACTGCTTTTCCAAAATAAAGAATATTGTTCTCCTACACTTTAAAGATTGGATAGCAAGTCAACATTTTACCATCTTGTCAATGACCAGCATCAATGATAGCAATCTTGTGGGCAGATATCTAAAGCTATCTCCTCCAATTTCTGCAAAGTCAAATATCAGATTAAATGCTTCTGCACATTTTGAGGAAACTGACACTTTTCAGGCTGAAAACCTCAGTATCACATGTAAACAAATCACACCTCTTTTTATCAGCACTGCTTGCAAGATGTACTGGACATTTCACAGCTAAGACCTTTGCTTTTTGTTTGGTAAAAAGTTTATAGATTGAGCGGAGTTTGCCAAAAGACACATTTGCACTGTCTCCTGAATGCATATTGATAAGTAAAGTGTGGTTTCTACTTGACAACAATCTTTATGATGCTTTTGTAGTTGCATTATAATCTTCATGGAAATAAAAAAGATGGTTTGGAACTCTAGTTTTCAAATCAAAGTACCTAAGAGCCAGGAACAATCCACTTTTTCAGGCTGCTACTTGACACATCACTTGGTAAACTCTAGAAAGCCTGGCAGTGTGTAAGACTTGTAAAATGCAGATGCACATGTATGAGGTCTACACGTTTGTTATCAAAATGTCCTCTTTTGTTCACTCACAGGGCATTTTAGTTGCAACGTTATGTAAATGTCAGAAAATGTATCTTTGCTAAGCTTCATAGTGCAATCAAGAGAACAATGATTAATGTGTGGTGTTGTGGTATGCCTAAGCTAATTCAGGGACTGCTGTTTTTTTTTTTTAAAGATTTATTTATTTATGCATACAAGCACTGGGGCACAGGCCAGAGGTGTGTGGGGGTGAGAGGATTTACCACAGACAGAGCGGGGAGCAGAACAGGCAGATCAACTGAAGTACACTGCTGAGGGGAGCAGCGGGCACAGCAGGAGAGGTCTGCCACACCATGTGGGTCCCCTCCCTGGCCGGCAGCAGGGGTCGAACTCGTGCTGCAGTGGCTGTGGTTTGCTTCATAGTGCGTTGCTTAACCCACTGCGCCACCAGGGAGGCCCAGTGACTGCTATTTTTGACTGAAAATCAGTGTCTTCAAGGGAGATGAAAAACTTTTGATAGATTGAAAAGCTAAACTCTTGAGATTCAGTCTTTGTGTGCTTTTGGTTCTTTTCCCACCACTCCCAGTCACAAATTCTTTCCTGCATCCTAAGTAGCTTGTCCTCTTTATATCATTCATCTCCCTTAATCCAGCTGGACATGTCCTCCCACTGAGTGTAAGAGAACAGAGTCATTTAGTCTTCTTTGGGGCTATCTGGGTCATGCTGGTATGGGATTGTCATTGTCCTCATTTTCATTATCTGAACTCAGCAAACATAGTGATATCCACAACGTGAAAACTTTAACTTGACACAAAACATTACAATTAATCCACAGACAGAGCTAAAGGTGTTGTTAATGCTTACAATACAGTGAAGTTGTACTTGTGAAGTCGCGCCCAGACGAAACAATGGATGATCCATTCTTGAGATCCAGAAATCGTGATCTGGAAGGAAGAAATGACAACAGCAATGATGGAGGATGAATAACAGATGCTGCCCATTTGACATTAAGTTACTGTTGCTCTCAGCTCCCATTTTTGGTGGTCACAGTATGGGTTTTGTATTTGATCCCCTCACACCTTCCACACCCATCACCAAAAACCAAGTGTATGAAACCATCCTTTCATATCCTGGGAGTGGGTTTCCGGGAATAGGGTTTTCTGTGCAAACACCAGGCCAGCCCTAGGCAAGGCAGGCCAGCTGGCAAGCTAGGACAGCCTGGGAGCTGCTGCTGTCTGGACCGGCAGCTTCACCGTGGAGCAGCAGACTCTCAACACCAGACTCCAACCTGGAAGTTTGGATACAGATGGTCCCCAAGTTATGATGGTTTGACTTAATATTTTTTATTTTTTACTTTATGTTGATACAAAAGTAAAGTGCAGTCAGTATGAAATGTATTTAGAATTTGAATTTTTGAGTTTTGACCTTTCCCCAAGCTGGTAATGATGTCTGGTGATGCTAGCAGGCAGAAACCCCAAGATCACAGGGGAAAACACCCACACTCTGAGGTAGACTGGGCTGTCAGCATCTTTTCTGGATATTGTGTTTATTTTTTTCATATCCTCTCCTTTCTGATTTTTCACTTTGGGTACAATATTCGATGACTTATACAAGGTATTTGACACTTTATTATAAAAGTTTTGTGTTCCAGAGTTTTGTCCAGCTTCAGGGGAATGGCAGTAATTCTCAGTACATTGAAATTAAGCCAGGCTAAGCCACAATATTCAGTAGGTTAGGTGTATGCAATACATTTTTAATTCAATATTTTCAAGTTACCATGGGGAACGTGAACCCCTGTTCATGAGGAGGATCTGTGCTGCTTCTATCCCCCCATCTGGGAGCACGTGAGCAGCTCCAAGAACAGGCCTGACTTAGAGAGAGAGAGAGAGCTACAATCTGTCTTTCCAACTAAATGTAAGACAGTGCATTTTGATGGGAAAGAAAGCTTCCTACAAAAACAATCATTATAGGGCCTCCCTGGTGGCGCAGTGGGTTAAGCAACGCACTATGAAGCAGACCGCAGCCACTGCAGCATGAGTTCGATCCCTGCTTCCGGCCAGGAGGGGACCCACATGGCGCAGCAGACCTCTCCTGCTGTGCCCGCTGCTCCCCTCAGCAGTGTACTTCAGTTGATCTGCCTGTTCTGCTCCC
>JAGFMF010011638.1:8606027-8636787 GCA_019455555.1 Galemys pyrenaicus | reverse complement strand
AATTCTTCCAATCCATGAGCAAGGGATATTTTTCCATTTCTTTGTGTCTTCTTCTATTTCTTTTAGCAATGTTTTGTAGTTTTCTTTGTAGAGGTCCTTTATAAGTAGGATTTCAACTGCCACCCCTACCACCTTCATGTCCCCACTTAAGGCCACTCACTATCTTGGATGCTCTCCTTTCAAGATGGTTCGCATCACACCCCACCCACAAGACTGTCCCAGTGTCCTCTTATCACTTATTGTTTTGTCCCCTCACCTTGTGCTCATGATTTGAACTTGACAAAGAAATGTGGCTGTCCCAGTGTATACCACATACACTGGGATTTTTGCAGTTCAAGACCAAACTGGTTTAACCCAAAAGGGAATGCATTAGCTCATGTAACTGGAAAATTTCAGAAATGTAAGCACATCCCAGCAGAAAGGTTCAAGTGAGCCCCAAACCCTGTCTTCTCTGCCCCATGACTCAACTTCCTGTATTGATTCCTTCCCAAGATAGTGCTCTTCTCATAGGCCCCAAATGTCTGCCGCCTGCATAGGAACAATTTCCTTCTAGGCTCCAATCTGGTAGAAAGGAGTGTGTCCTTGACTCAGTATTCTCAGGAGCTCAGAGATTTACACTGACTAGACCAGACTAAATCTCATGCACATACTTGTGCTAAGAGTTTCTACCCCCAGGGTTACAGGCTGACCAGACCACAGGAACAAAAGAGGAAGGACTGGACTCCAGAATGAAAGCAGGGGTTATTAGCAGAAGCAAAGGATTAGGTATCAGAAAAGGAAAAATACCCATTACATTCAGTTTTGGCCATTAGCTCTTCCTATGTTCATAATACTCAACACACAGCCACATCCCTAACTTGCCATGTTCTGTTGTTTTTGTGTCATTAGTGAAAAGCAAACGTAGGTGGAGCCACTTTAAAATAGGGTCAGCATTGCCTTGGTAGAAAAGCATTTGGCCAAAGACCCTTGCACTGAGCCAAATTGTTTGAGAAACCAGCAGGAGGGACATCTGATCTCAAAACTGATGCCTATGGACTTTGGCCAGTCTTGAATTAGTAAGCAATGACATATAGCCAAGAGTAATTTAAGCTTGCGAACACTTTTTCCACCACATTCCTTTAACTTCTGCTTTTCTTCCTACAAAACCCCCCCAACTTTTACCCCTTTCTTGGGGCATGTTTAGGTTTCCACCTGAAACCATGTACCCTGAATTGCAATTCTTTAATCTCAAATAAATGCTTGTTTACCTCTTATTTCAGCCTTTTATTTTAGGTTCACACATCCATGAGCTGGGATATGTGGGATGGGTCTTGCCTGTCACAGAAAAGTGTAGCGTGAACTTACTCTGGGCCCAGATACTTGGCTGAGGTCTCTGGATTCCATTCATGAAATGCCCTCACAACACCCAGGTCATTATAGACCTATAGAAATGGTCATGGTTGTTTCTCAAGTGAATTGATCATATACACTGAAGTACATCTAATTTTTTTTAAGATTTTATTTATTTATGCATACAGGAGCTGAGATACAGATGAGAGGTGCAGGGTGGGTGAGAGGATTCACCAGAGACAGAGTAGGGAGCAGAACAGGCAGATTGACTGAAGTACACTACTGAGGGGAGCAGTAGGCAAGGCAAGAGAGGTCTGTTGTGCCATGTTGGTCCCCTCCCTGGCTGGGAATCGAACTCATGCTGCAGTGGCTGCGGAAGCTCCACAGTGCGGCGCTCAACTCTTTGTGCCACCAGGGAGGCCTGAAGTACATCTAGTTTTTCAAATCCATCCTGATGTAGGAAGAGTAATGATCCACAGATGGATATGCCCAGAGGCACTGCATGGTGGCCAATAAACCCAGGAGTGCTTTCCTCCCTGTCATCTCACAAATATTTAAAAGTTTATCCTCAAGTAATCCCTTTGAAGCCAAGCACCTGACTTTTCAGATCAACTTAAGAAAAAAAAAAGACTTCAAATATATGGACTGTGAGTAAGGCAGTAAAGCGGAAGCAATAGTTATTTTGTGACTTTTTTAAATCATACAAGTAGAGCTAAAAGAAGTTCACCGACAGCACATTTTATTCAACATATATTTATCAGGATCCTAAGGGCCTGGCTGGGATACATAACATCGAAAGGACTTAAAATCCCCAGAGATAAATGGTGTAGCAGGAACTCTTTTGCCAACAACACAGTTGATACAGCTACGTTCACGGAAACCGAGGGTGGAATGATTCTGACTGGGAACGACTAGTCCCTCTCTCTCTCCCTATGCTCCCACCTGGGAAACAGGTACGTCTTGGCCTCTCCCACCTTTGAGGCCTTACTTGGCGTCTTCTAACTGGTGACTCCTCTGCCCCTATTTTTTCCTTCCCGTTAAATGCTGCTACGTCAAGATGTTGCTGTACTTTCCTACTGCTTTTCCTGCTGTTGTGAGCGGCCTGTGAACTGGAGGCAGACTCACTGAATAATTTAAAGGCAGCTTCTCACTTCCAGAAGCAGTGCTCCAGTTACCTAAGATAGTATCAGGTCACCCAGCTTCCTGCCTGTGCTGGGGACAGGTAGACTTTGGTGTGGCTTCAGCTAACCAGCCAGAGAAGAAGCACTTGCAACAATTTTCCTGCAAATGGAGGTATGAGGTGTGGAAGTAGAGCTGGCTAGATTATTGCTCAGCAGCATGGGAACAGGGAAACATCCTCACTTATCTGTGCTATGACCACACAATCATGATCGTTGATATTTTTTAAAACTCAAGTACAGAAATTTTATCTACCTCTTCCTTACTGTTACCAGTCTCTCAGTAATATTAATAGGCACCGTCACCAGCAACCAGAGAAACAGAAATCATTCATACATTTGAGTCAATTGTAAACAGAAGTGAGACTCATTCTGTGCAGAAAACAGAAGAAAAGCTAGAACCCCCAAACACATTTGTTTATTCAAATTTCAGCAGATTTGTTTTCTGAACTTTCCTTATGTTGGTGCTCAAAAGTGTGACTGTTGAAAAACACTGATATAGTCAGGTCTACATAGTGATTAGAAGCTAAAGCTGGAGGAAGCATGAGAAAAAAATCCAAAAAACAGGTTCCTGTTTATTTTAACCTTGTGAAAGCTGCTCTTAGTAGTTTCATTAAGCTCCTGGATTAATTCAGGTAAGCCCCTCCTGATGCATTCTTCGCTCAAGCAAGGAACCCAGCAGGAGCCTCAGCCTGCTCTCTCCAGGTCTCCAGCAGGTCCAGACAAGTCCAAGGACTGAGGTTGGGGGAGGGGAGGTGCTGTTCCACAGGGATTCCCTTATGCAAAGGAATAAAGGAACTTTCTGGAAATATCTCCTCTTTAGGAAAAAGACTTTTGGGCAAATTAGTTTGATACAAACAGAGATCCAGAATGGAAAGGTAAAAAGAGTCGGGGTGGGGACCTCTGAGAAGCTGAGGAGACTCCAAGCTCCTGAAACATTACACCATTAAGATGGAGCAACACTGGGTTCTAAAAAGATACATTTTACAATTTACATGTAAGATTTCTAAAATTTTAGCATCACAACTGTGAAAAATAATAGATAAAGACCCTATTGAGATGAAGCACGAAGGCTTGGAGAGAGCAACTCGCAAGTAACAGGACTCGGCAGGCCTGGGCTCTCCAGCGGGAGGTGATGTCTTTCCCAGCAGAAGAGGAAGGAAGAAGGAGATCCTACAGAGACTATGTACAGAGGACTGGGGACCCTGGTCACTTGTGCAGACTTCTTGGAGAATCCATGAGACATCATCCATTTTCCAATCTGCCCTTGTCCTGTGGTTGGTTTCTGAATAAACCCATTTGGCTGTTGAAGTAACTGCTTTTGTTCCAGGCTGACAAGATAAAGCACACTGCAAGTCACTGCAGTGTTCACAAGATCAATAAAGGATTTCTGAGAGTTCCTGCTTCATAACTCAGCGCAGCAAGGGGACAGCACAGGAGCACAGGAGGGCCATGCTTGCTGTCGTCTTCCCTCCAGCCCTGTGCCGTCCCCCTGCTAGGGCACGAATGACCTCGTTTGCAGTCACCTCCAAGACTGGCCCTTGAGTGTCTATGTCTAGTTCTCAGAGTATCCTCCTGTTCTATCCTCTGTAACCATCCTGAGTCTTCCGCCCACAGGACTGCAGGAAAAGAGCAACTTGAAACCACAGAGCTCTTGATCCATAAACTCTAAGAGACGCTGAGCTCGCAAACATTCGGTGCCAACACTTCCTCAGCAACTTGGGTAACTCTGGCAACCACAGGAGTCAACTCAGACATTATCGCCTCTGTAGGCGTCAGCAACCTTGGCAACCTTGGCTGGGCCATCACAGCCGTGGAAGTGACTTTGGCTGACATCCATGATATCTGCATCTCCCAGGCATCTTGATAACACAGTCATCACTTTTAGTGTTGGTTATTAGAAAGAGCACCAATAACAGCCAGATCACCAATGGCAGAAAAATTGCTGTCGTTATACAAGAGGATAATGTTCGATCAATGACTCTTTCCCATTAGAGCCAGTTTTCCCACTGAGAACAGTCTGTTCGTGACTGGTTCTATAGGGACAGACCACAGGGGTGTGTATGTCAGGGGGTCACTGTCTGACTAGCTGGCTGAATCTATTCTGGGGTTTAGTATTCAGAAGTCCAGACTGAAGTTTCGTCCTCCAATACACACTTTAGTCGTGAATTTTAAACATGTTTTAGTTTTGTCCATATGTGGACTCCTTTGTCTCATTTCTAGTTTGGTTCCCAACTCATGAAAGTACTGATAGGAACCACCATCATCATCATCACTGTATTCTCAAGATTTGCTATATTATTTGGCCTGTATTCATCTAGGGGAAACAGTAAAAATATCTGGTTGGAATTTGAGGGCTGTGTGATGGGAAGAAGGCCTACCCAGGGAAAAATTGTTTGGTGATTCTTATAGTGATTTGATGTTTCTTTAGGGCTGGAATACCCCAGGAAACACAACTTAGTAATTGATTTATCCATTAATACTTACAAGGGATAGCTTTTGAGCATTTAACATGTGTCAACTATATAGAAAAAGAATCTCATCTTTAATTGGCTCATCCTCTATCTGGGTAGCCAGACCTGTATGCTAGTAAATGGACATCAATATGACAGGTGACTTACTGAACAATGTAAATAAATTACTATGGTAACACAGAGGAGGTAAAAATTAATTCTGCCTGTCACATTGCTAAGAAAAAACATCAGCTAAAATCTAAAACTTCATAGAAAAGAAAGAAAGGCTTGGGACGTGGAGCAAACCATCAGGAGCCTGGGCAATTCTTCTTGAACTGCAAGTGTTACAACAAATGGAACAGATCCCCATTCAGAAGAATTAGTGATTCATTCATTCAATAAGTATTAGCTGGCGGACTACTATGTAGAAAGAACGGCTCAGGGCCCATGTAGATGCAAGTATGGTCATGTGTCACTTAATGATGGGTATATGTTCTGAGAAATGCATCATTGAGCAATTTTGCTGTCATAGATGGCAATTACACAGCCCTAGTTGGCGTAGCCTTCTGCTTATCTAGGTTATATGGTACAGCCCATTGGGGCTGCTGTCTCATCATTAAACCATGACCAAAAAAGAACCCTGATGCCCAGAGCTACATCTGCAAAGGGAACCTAGACTTTACCTGGCTTTCTTCTGAGGCCTGAGCTCTCACCCCAGCTTCTGTGTTTGGGGGGAATTTCCTTCCTACAGGGATTCCTGCAAGGAAGGTGCAGTGGGCATCAAGTTATTTGAGTTTTGATCCAAACTTGAACCTACAGCCTTGGATATCTTAACAAAGAGAATCAAATGAAAAAAATCCCTTATCAAACTTTTGAGTGATTTTCTGTATTATAAACAATAGAAAATGAAGCTGCTTTGGGACAAGGATTCCTTGCTCATTTGTTATGAAAATGGCCACTCAGACTCACAAGGCAGACAAAGGCAAGTGTGTATGCACCACATGGCCCTTTCTCCCTGGCTACAGTAAAGAAGATAAAAGGTGCCCCCTCTAAGATGGACCATTCTTTCTCCAAAATTATGGGCTGAGAGACATTTGCAAATTACTAGTGACTTCCTGAAGTGAGTAATATAAACTTAGTTCAAATGACATAATAATAATGTAAACTTGGATAGGACCCTCTCAGTCTTGTGCATGCAGGAGCAAAGGCCAATTTGTAAAGACAGAAAGCTGATACAGGGCCCGCCTTGGTGGCGCAGTGGGTTAAGCAACGCACTATGAAGCAGACTGCAGCCACTGCAGCACAAGTTCGATCCCTGCCGCCAGCCAGCGAGGAGACCCACATGGTGCACCAGACCTCTCCTGTTGTGCCCACTGCTCCCCTCAGCAGTGTGTTTCTGTCAATCTGCCTGTTTGGCATCCTGCTCTGTCTGGTGGATTCTCTCACCACCCCCATACCTCTGGCCTGTACTCCAGTGCTTGTATGCATAAATAAATAAATCTTTTTTTAAAAAAAAGAAAGCTGATACACAATGAAAAAAAAAAAATAGAAAGAGTCAAGGTACCAATAGTTAAGTCCCTGTGAGACAGACAGACGTTTCATCTTGGATCCTGTTGCCCTATAATAAATCCCCCAAACAACTTCTTTATTTAAATTAGTTTAGTGGAATTATCTTATTTGTTTTTTTTTAAACGTCTTGGCCTAAAAAAGAAAGAAATAGAGCAGAAGGCTTTTTCTAGAATGTATGGTTTATAATTCTCCAACTGCAAAAGTTTCACTTGATTTTCACAGTCCTATAAAGTCTCTTTTATTGTAGAGAGTCTTGCTAAATATGAACCTAGACACTTTCTATCACAAATTATTAGGTGCTCTTAAAGAAATATAGAGTGACTCATGCTCAAGAGGCTGGTAGCTGGCCCCCCAAGATGGTGACAGGTGTATCAGGCCTGATATTACCTCAGTCGATAGAGAAAAGAGAAAACAAGCTGGACCGACTTCAGCAATGCTTGCTCAAGACCCTACTGGAGATGCCCCTGATGTGAGGCTAGTCCAACCCACTGGAGAAAACAAGCCTTTGGGATTGAAGTTACCTTCTATGGACTGAAGTTGTATATTTTTCTAAAGGCAATGGAAATTTCCAGAATCTGTCATATTGAGATGGGAAGATACTGGGTTAGAAAAAAAAGACACAGTAAGTAGATAGCGCTTTACCTTTAAAGGGTTTGGAAACAATGCAACCTGCAGTTCAGCAGAAGAGGACATGCTTGAGCTCTCACCTCTATGGTGGGAAGAAGAAAGCTGATTGGGCCAAGAATTATATAGACTTCAACAAGTGAGTGACCCCTGAGAAGAGCCATGTGTGCTACTAGTCCTACATTTCTCTGCATTGTAATTTCCTTCTGTGATAGTAAAGTGGAGAGTAAAGTTTTGTTGTTATAATTTGGTCTTGACTTAGCCACGAGTAAGGGAAGATCTTCATGGGCAATAAAGAGCAAACAGACATTGCTCATGTGGGGTGACTGCTGTTTAATGGGTACTGGGCTGCCTTTGAGGGAGGGATGATGAAAAATGTTCTGAAACAAAATGATGGTGATGGTTGCATGGTATTGTAAAGCTACAAAATGCCACTGAATCGATCACTTTAAATGGCTCAAATGGTGTCTTTTAGATTAAATAACTTTTTTTAAAAAAAGATTTATTCATATAAGAACTGGGGTACAGGCCAGAAGTGCAGGAGGTGAGAGGATACACCAGAGATAGAGTGGGGAGCAGAACAGGCAGATGGACTGAAATACACTGCTGAGGGGAGCAGCGGGCAAGGCAGGAGAGGTCTGCCGCATCACATGGGTCACCTCTCTGGCCAGTGGCAGGGGATCGAACTCGTGCTACAGTGGCTGGGTTTTGCTTCATAGTGTGTTTCTTAACCCACTGTGCCACCAGGGGAGGGCCCTAGGTTAAATAACTTTTATCACAATTTTTAAATATTCTGATTATTTTTAAGTGATAATACTATCAGTAGCCATCTTTGCCTTCCTGCAAACTCCTGTTCACCATTCCCGAAGTTGGATATTAACAATGAGCACTGCAAGCAGTAGCGACTACATGCAGCTCATGCAAGTAGACTGGCAAAGGCACACAACTGAGCTCTGGGGCGACTGACTGACTGTCAAATCAATGGAAAATATGAAAGGAGAAATGATGTGCTCTTGAGTCAAGTCTCAGGAGAGACTGCTTCCACTCAGAGCTGACTCAGAATTATGGGGTCCTGAAAGAGAAGTAACCAACAAACATATCTGGATCCTTTTGACTTAGCTCCCCAAATGCAGGCCAATTACAGTTTGATGATTATCATTATTTTAATCTCCATGCTTTGCAGAACTGATTTGGGTGGCGAACCGGACATAGCCCTTGAAGAGGATCTGAGGGCAGACAAGTTTCTGGGGTTGGATGGTGCTTGTAGTGTTGACCCCCAAAGAACTGGTCACCCACACTGTGTCATGCCAGCAGGTGGAGAGATGACAGCAGGCTTCAAGAAAACAGACTGAGTCATTTTCTCACTTCAGTCAGGCATCCTCAGTGAGAGCAGTCTGCATCTCTGCTAGGAGGTGAAGGGTGCGGCTGCTAAGACAAGTCACGTCACAGAGAGGCTATTCTCCATAGCCCCAGAGACCTAGTCTATTTAGGCAATTTCCAAGCACCTCAGCTTGTAAAGTCAGCAAGATGTCCACAGACTCTCCACGGTCCATACAACCCAAAGCAATCACATTTTGGTGATTTTGAAGTGAGTCCTATATCCTTGCCCTTCTTTGAGAAAGAAGTGGAGAGAATCGAGGCAGGTAGTGCCAGCCTCACCGAGAAGTGTCACGTGTGCTGGAGCTGGCTCAGCTCCTGAGAGGCAGTTGTTCGGCTTTCAGGAATCTTGCAAGTCAGTTTTTAAGCATAGCCTTTTTAAAAAAAATTAATCATGTTACAAATGCCAGGAGTGAAAACGGTACTCAGTTGAACAGTTATATTTTGTGTGAGGGTGATAAATTGTGAATAAACTGTAAATTGAAAAATTTTTTAAAAAGTCAAATAAGCTGTAAATGACATAACTGATGTAATGGCAATAAACTTATTGGGAAAAAATTAGCAAGTGGGGACACAGCTCTATTTGTCTTGTACCCACCATAGGTTGGCTGTGGATATATGAATTCAGCAAAATCTGCAAAAGCATTTTGTGAGGGTCAGTTGGCTATACGGAATTTACAATAAATTATGTTGCAAACTTTATTATTTGTGTAAGCCATACTCCCTTTGTATCAGTAAATTCATAATAAACTCATAAACTTTCCTTTTTTGTCAGAGAGCTAGTTGTTAAACACTACTAGTAACTACTGCCTAAAGGTCTATAACTCTAGAAGACTTGAAATGCATCATTCATTTATCGTCCCACTAGTAAAATAAAATAAGGAAAGAGATAAAGAAGCATGGGGAAAGTAAGGAAAAGCAGAAGGAAGGAAAGACCCAGTAGTGATGAAGAAAGGAGGGAAGGAGGAGAAGGGCCATTCCAGACAAGCCTACTCCTTGCACTTCAAATCTAAATAATGAAGACAATGACAGAGATAAGAACACAGGACTCTGGAGCGGGGTCCACCACGCCCATCTGGTATATTTGAGAAGTGCTCTAAAGGGTGCCAGCCCAGGTATGTCTACCCTCTGGCTTGCCCAAGCCTGCTTCTTGCAAGTCACAAAATTTGAGTGTCCTTCCTTTGGGGAAGCATTATTTCTTACAACTTTCTCTTGTGTCCAATATCACTCATTATCACCTGAGCCCACATTTGTGTATAAATAACTAAATATGACCTTAGAGAGCACTAAATTGCTTCCCAGAGAAACAAGACATAATTAAAAGGTCTGATGTGGGGGAGGAAGCTGAATAAACCCCAGACATTGGACTTGCCTTGGCCATAAAATGGGAACTCTCAGACAACAGTGGGCACTGAAGTGAACATAAAGTCTTTGCAGAGAGACATGGAAAACACGTGGAGGCTTCATCTCGAGGCCAACCTGGTATGGATATTGGTGTTTGGTTTGCCCATTAGATACTATGTGAAAAATAGGGAGTTAGAGTGAACCCTAATGTGAACTATAGACCAGAGGAAAAATGATGTTTAGGTTCATTGTAACCTATGCACCGCTCTGGGGCTGGTGTGGATAGTAGGGAAAGCTGTGCATGTCAGGGCAAGGGGTTTATGGGGACAGTTTGTGTGTTCTGCTCGATTTTGCTATAAACCTAAAACTGTTCTAGAAAAACAAGAGGATCAGGATCATAAGAGTTTATCTTGTTTACAGTTCAGGTCCACAGCTGCCCACCTACAGGTCGTTTTGCCTGTCTTTACCAGGCTCACCACACTCACCATGACACCCCACACCATGACAGTGACATTGGAAATCCTTGGAGAGATGCCATGATAACTTAATGAATAAACTCAATAAATTACATTGTGAATGTGTGGGTGTATACTTCCAAAGTGGCGGGAATGGTGAGAGGAAGCAGCTTTCCACGATCACCGCCAACAATCAAGTAACAGAACGAATAATTACTCTCCATGTTTGGGCCCTCCTTGGTGGCGCAGTGGGTTGAGCAACGCACTATGAAGCAAACTGCAGTCACTGCAGCACGAGTTTGATCCCTGCTGCCGGCCGGGGAGATGACCCACATGGTGCAAGCAGACCTCTCCTGCCTCATCCACTGCTCCCCTCAGCAGTGCGCTTCTGTACATCTGCCTGTTCTGCCCCCTGCTCTGTCCGGTGGATTCTCTCACCTCCCCACACCTCTGGCCTGTACCCTAGTGCTTGTATGCATAAATAAATAAATATTTAAAAAAATTACTCTCCACGTTTTACGCTCTCAAAGCGATCTGTCCTTTGCCCTTGGGACGAAATACCGTGACCCTGTCTCTTCACGCTGTATCGTTGACGTTCTTGGCTGTGACCACCCTGGTTGGCAAAATAGATATGTGAATCTCTTTTCAAAGCTTTATCTAATTTTACTTCCTATTACTCCTCCTCTTTCCAAAATGTAGACTTTAATTACTCTTCAATGTTATTAGCAGACCTTTGAAGCGTGTTTACTTGTGATCCAAGGGAATCCCCACCTTTTCCTGGAAAAGCCTGAGGGTCCAGAAGACAGTGAGTGGCGTACTTAGGTGTGAAACACCAGTGTTCACAGTAGTCAGGCTGCTCTTGGCTCCCTCCTTCCCGTCCTGCCTGCATACATTGCAGGAAATGGCCAAAGGCATGGATTTTTCGAAGGTGGTTAGGAAAAAATCACCAAGCACATTGAGAGAAGGGTTAGATTTTAATGGCAACTATTTAAGCCAGGCTGAGCATGCCAGGTCGAAGGTGTTCAGGGTTGGGTTGGGAGGATTCACACTTCCCAATTGCTCGGCCTGTTGCCCTGTCCAACTTATCACGGTGCCATCCAAATGGCTTACACCTGCCTGTCTGGGTCGGCTCCATTCAAAGACGGTCTGGGAGGACTACAGTTCCCACATCACCCTTCTTCACCTGGAACTCGGTCAGCAGCAGTCCTTTCACCTGCCAGATGTGGGTTTCCCTAAACCAACTATAAAACCAAATGGTCTAAGAAAAAGAGAGTATTTTAAAATTTTTCTAGTGAAGTCAATCACATTATGACACCATATAGGTTTGAAGTGTGCATCATTATAAATCAACATTTGCTTATACTACATTAAGTTCAACCCTGAAAGTCCAATTTTTCTATTTGAAAGCACCACGAAGACAAGTTAAACCTCTCTGCCCTATTTTGTGAATGACCGTTACTGAGAAGACTCACAATTGATCAAGTAGAAGGTTCTAGGGATCCAGATGGCATGGCCACTGTGCCCAGGTCTTCTCTCAGACACTTGTTGACATCTGAGTGTTGAATCCACAGCTATTGTCACTCCACAATGACCCACAAGGGATCAGAGGGCACCTTTCACTTGCCTTCCAAACTGCCACTTTTTCTCCAAGATGGCACCTGTGAGGAGCAGCTGCAATTCCATGTTCAGACTAAGTGGGAATCTTTTCCTTGAATGCCTTCCACTCCAAAACAGACCCCAAGGAGCTCATGTGGATGCTTTAACTAAAAGCTTTTCACCAACATCATAAAGGGGGTCACCCAGTGTAAACAGAGTACCTGGACCCCCAAGTTAAATTTTTGATACATATTAAATCTACCTGATTGTGTAGCTACCTGACCACTAGCTGCTCTGATTTTTTTTAAGATTTTATGCATACAAGAGCTGGGGTACAGGCTAGAGTCCAGGGAGGTGAGAGGATTCACCAGAGACAGAGTGAGGAACAGAACAGGCAGACTGACCGAAACACACTGCTGAGGGGAGCAGAGGGCGAGGCAGGAGAGGTCTGCTGCGCCATGTGGGTCCCCTCCCTGGCCAGCAGCAGGGATCAAACTCATGCTGCAGTGGCTGCGGTTTGCTTCGTAGTGCGTTGCTGAACCCACTGCGCCACCAGGGAGGCCCTAGCTGCTCTGATTTTAATGTAAGTTCCTGACGTTAAACTTTTGAGGTATCCATTCCAACAAAATCCATCTTGAAGAGAACAGCCAACTACACAGCTAGATAATATACTGGGCATCCACCCACAAAGTTCCCCTTGTAGGAAGCCCTGGTTGACCTAGATAACTGGACCTTGAGTGTCCATGCTTTTCTCTTCTTCGAGTTTTGATTCCATCTTTTATGTCCCAAATTAACCAATAAAGAGCAAACCAATGAAATTCTATGCACTCAACCCTTCTTTACTCATAATTTAATTTTTATTGACTTTAACATTAACATTGCACTGTAACAGTATATGTTTCAGTTCATCATTAAGAATCAACATATTATATATATACGACATTAAGCTCATCACAAAATATCCAGATCCATCCTTCACCAAACCAATGTCTCCTCTCTCTCCTATTTACCCACTCTTCCTCCCTCCCTTCTGGTAACCACTAAACAGTCTTATAATCCAAAAGTTTATTTTTGTTTTATTTACTTCATCTGTTTGTTTTCTTGATATACCTTATATGAGTAAAGCATACAGTGTTTTGTCTTTCTTCATCTGACTTATTTTAGTAAGCATAATATCCTCTATATCCATCCATGTTGCTGTAGATGATAGAATTTCCTCTTTTTACAGCTGAATAGTATTCCACTGATGCACTTACTCTTAACCCCAGTGAAGGAGAGTCCCAGAACTCTTCTCTCTTTTCTCAAGCTCGCTCTAGCTCTTGCTCTCTCTCTCATTCTCTCTCCCACCTCGCTGTGTGTCCCTGGGTAGGCTGTGTACCCTCTAGGACCTGTGAGTAATCTTGTTTTTCAAAATTCCCTGATGGCTGTATCTGAGGTGTGTCCTACATCATAATAATCATAATAGTCATAATAAAAACCACAAAAGCTGGTACAGCCACAGTATGGGATCTGGTTGGGGCTATGTGGGGGGAGGAGGACTCAACACAAGTAGTTTGAGCCCAGGTGAGTGCCGCAGGCATTCCTAGCTGATAGCATCACTATCAATAGGCTGAGACACAAAACATGCCTCTGTATTTATAGGAGAGCAGAGCAGAGGATGACTCTGTGAACTATTCTTGGTTAATAAGTAGGAGCCCAAAACTTGAAAGCATGATTACCTGTGCATTTTCTGTCGTTTGCACATGCCAGGTGTCCCTGGGAGCTTCATGGAATGCTTGCCCATAATCACCTCATAGAGTCACTACAGGAAGCAGGTGACTATCTCTAAGCCAACTGCTTGTGCACTCCGGTTCTGAAGAGAGAGAAGCAGGAAGAGGCCGGGAGGGGTCTCTGGGACTTGTGGTTGGGTGAGCAGAAGCCATTTCTCAGCACAAGCCCTTCTTGACCTGCTGGGAAAGCAAATTTTACAGCTGGCAGGCAGGATTCACAGGCGTCACCAAGCATACGGAGCATCTCTTCACGCTCAGTGCACCCTCAGCCAGAGCGTACGTTCGGGCGGCTTGCTGACTCCAGGCTTCTGTGCTGTGGGGGGAGCCTCAAGGCAGAAGCTCAGCCGCGAGGCTGGAGGTAACTTTGAGGCGCATTAGCGCCTGGGATGCAATCTCTTTCCTGAGTCCTGCCCTCCAGATAGCTAAAAAATAAAAATAAAATACAAGGCAGCAGCTGCTTGCTGAGTTCTTTGGTTTGCGCTCTGCTCCTTCAGAAAGAGCCGCCCCCTCAGATTGACAGCTAACCGGGCTCACTGCCTGGTGGAGGCCACTGCAGACCACAAGCCATCAGTCCAGCGGTGGCTCCCCCAACTGGAGAAACACCAGAAAGACAAGCAGGACGGAGGGGCGCCCCTCCCTGGCTGCCCCTCCTTCCCAGGGCTTTTTGTCTTTGAACTTGCCTTCTTAGCCACGCTCAGAAAGGACCTGTGGTCTGGAAAAGGATGTCTGGGCTGCCCCGAGGAGCCTGAATCCACGGAGACAGTCATGGTTAGGAGTACAAATGTTGGGATTTCTGGTGCATTTTGAGGCTAGGTTTAAGAGAAGAGTAGGAAGAACAGCAGTGTGGGAGTCCAATGGATGTGATCGAAAATTCTGTCTCTGGTACTTGAAATCTGTGCGGTCTTGGAGAAATAATTTTACTGTCCTGTAACAATGTCTACACCTTGGGTGCGAGGGAGCCCAGTGGACGGTGGTGGCCCATGGCCTTGGTGCTGTGTGGGGTGTGGTGACATACATCTGGCGAGGGGTGCTGTCAACCAAAGTTACCTCAACTTAAAAGTGAGGTAATTTTTTAAAGTACCTCTCTCGTAGGTATTTGATACATTCCACTTAATACATATAACTTGCTCTGAATATTGAATATTGAATATTGAAGTGAGAGCTATGTAAACAAGAGAAAAGCACCCTCTGAACTACACTTGTTTTCTCAGGACAGGGATTCTGTCACCAGAGGGAACTTTTGTTCCTCTGGGCATCGGCGTGACTCTGCTGGCTTTCTTAGTAAAAGAAAGAAGAATTTGGATTTTCTGGGAATAATTCAGGATCCCCTGGGGAATGTGGTGGAAACCGGGAAGGAAGAGACCTAGTGGGATAGTGTGAGTCTGGGGAGGGAAGGTCCAAGTGCAGGGACTTGGTTTCTTTCCTGAGACCAGGGTTCAAATCCCTCCTCTGTCCTTTGCTAGGTTTTGGGCAAACTATTTGCCTTCACTTAGTTCCATTTCCTTACATGGAATTGAGGCCATAATATTTTTGTCTCAGAGCTGTTGTTAGAGTTAAATGAGGTAATTATTGAGAATACCACATCTGCTCTCCATAATGGCAAAGGCAGGTCTCCTAACTGTCCAACCAAGAGCAGACACGTCCTTCACTCTACTTCTCCACTTCTCCACTTCTCCAGGGTCAGTGTCAGAGAGGAGACAGCTGTACCAGCCCAGGAGCACCCCCAGATTGTGGGGACAGCTGCCTCAGCCTAAGCCCCCCAAAGACTCTTGGGATTTCCCCCTCCACATGCTCCCGATAAAATTTTTTTTTAATCTAGAAAATCAGCATTGTTTTCCATGATTGGGCTGCCAATGTGAAAGACCTACTTTTTGTAAGTAAAATAAACTGACATATGTGAAAGAGTTTTGTAAATAAACTCAGGTGTCTGATGCAAAAGTAAGGCCTTAGAATTATTATTATTACCAGAAGAAAAGAGTTACTAAATGCATAGTATTTATATGTATTAAGTGGATAATTCTAATACACTCTTTTATGTCAAGTAGAGTTTTCCTCAGTTACATCAGCTAGGCATTTAGGAGTTTTAAAAAAAATGGATATTCACGGCTGCTTTATGTTGAGACCTACCTGACTACACCTGAGGGGAGACATCCTACACTGTCAAAACCTGACAATGAGGCAAAACAATACTACAACAATAACAATAATTTTTTTAATCCTCTCTGGAACACCACCTTGTTTCTCCATAATAATAAGAAATGCCACAGGACAAAGCTGTGTGGTTTGTGCTCTACCTGCTGTGCTCTGGGCTTCAGGTACCTCCATCCCAGTGCCCCAGGAAAGGCCCTAGACAGGTAGAACGAAGGAGACAGGCACGTATCTGACACACAAAAAATGACATAATTCATTTCCTTCCTTCTCCCTAAACAGTGATCCACAGTAAGTGATGCATATGGAGATTTGACTTAGTGTGAGCAAAGATTTTTTTGAAGAAATGATACTTTAACTACAGTCTGAGACTGAAGAACTCAATCCCTCAGGAAGAGAGAACAGCATGTGCAATGGCGCTGAGGTAGAAAGGAGCACAGTGTAAGAGCATGAAAGAGGCCAGTATGTCTCAAGTCTAGTAAGCAGGTGGGGAGTGTAGACCAAGGTAGAGGGGCCAACTAGGAATGAATCTTCCAGACTGTTTACTCTGGGGGATGGCAGAGATTAATGCCACCTCTTACAACTAGAGAAATAAACTGTTCATAATAAATGAGAGAAAGATAGTCAGAAGATGAGGTACAAACACTTTTATTAAGAGAGGGGCTGATCTATTCAGCTATCTAGAACAATGTGCTAACACCTTTCTGATAACACTATTGCTTTGCCTTCTTGTTTCTCACTTTGATATTTTTTTTTCTGTTACTTTCTTATTATTCTTTTTATTATTTTTTCTTACTATGTTTGCTTTCTTTTCTAGGTGTAGTCCCCATAGAGTTTCCACCACCCATTCACCCATGCGCCATCACCATAGTCCCTGTGCTCTTCCTGTCCCTGCCTTGATCCCAATCTCTTCCTCTTCCCTGCAGAATGTCTCTGTTTTGTAGTTGTCTGCTTGTTTTGTTATTATTGTTGATGTTATTATTTCTTTTTCCTTGATCCCCTATATTCCTATAAGTCTCACTTTGGTATTTAAAGGGTGTTCAGGATTGAATGAGCATGGCTGCTTTGCTGCTTGAGCACAGACAACAGTCCCAGCCAGATGAGTGCTGGGGGCTGCAGCCTCCACTGAGTGGTGCCTCCATAAGCTGTGGTGAGCTCTGTATCCAGCAGAACACACTTGGCAGATGGAGGAAGCATCTGAGACCAAAACCACACTGTTTACAGAGATTGTGTAAACTTGTTATTTTGTTTTTCTCCTGCCAGGTGTTGTATGCATGGTGATTTGTGTTTCAATATTGGAAATTTTCCATTTTATTCAAGAAATCTGTTCCATGTTAAAAAGCCTTGATGAAAAGTTTTTATAAAATAAATTTTTTAAATTGCCTGTAGTGGCAAATGCATAGCTTCGATCCACATTTTAGATTTGCAGACCTTGAAACCGAAGGCCTTGTCTGACATTGCTTTGTTCCCTGCCTTACAACTCATGACTTTTTGCTCATGGTGGACATCAACCAACAAGTTTAAGGAGAAGCAGCTCATCAGTTCATCAATCACTTCTGTCAAAGGCCTGACAGCCCCTTGGGTGAAATTCTATAATAATAAAGACACCAAAATTCCCAGGGTGGAAGATGCAAATGACTTAGGATCAAGCACACCTGAATTCTGATCTCAACTTCATCCCTCAGTAAATAATTGTGGCTAAGTTGAGTACTTGGAGAGTCCCAGCTTGATCAGCAATAACAATACCATTCCTCAAGATGATTATGAGAATTAAAACGAAGGTACAGTGTCTGGCAAATTGTTGGTATTTTCCCTTTCCCTTTTTGAAGCATGGATCATTTTACTAAGTAAAGGATACTGTGAATAATTAAAATTGTCATCAGCTCCCATAGTTCATTAAACAGCTTCTTTTAAAGAACTTAAAGGATTTAAATTTAAGTTTTAAATGGTTTCTGTGTGAACAGAATCCACCCACATCTGGAAAACTAGAGGTTGAATCTTTGTTCTTGCTGCCAGCAATTAGGTTTTTCAGTATTTCCCTGAAAACCTTTTGCTGTTTCATCAGATCTGACTGGGGAAGGATACGTGCTTTCCCAGGGCCTGGGTTAAGCATTAGATATGAAAGTCACATAGAGACCAGGAGAGATGAGTAATATGTCTCAGCTCATTTATTTTCAAAAGCTTTTTGAAGCAAGAGAAGAGGCGGATGGAAGAAACTTTGAAAGAGTAACCAGTTTTATGAGGCGAAAAGATATCATTTTCCTAATTTAATACTGGGAAGCAGAATTATCTTTGATGAAATAGTTATCTTGGAACTGGAATAGCTGCTATGTCTTTTGTGTCTCTCCTTTACAGTACAGGGATATTACAATGGATGTAATAGGGTCATATGAAAATTCATTTCTTATTCTACCCCATCTCTTCCCATCTCTCCTTGTGCTATGACTAGTAAGTGAAGCAGTGATTTTCAAACATACCTTTTCTTAGTTGTTTACTACCTATTTTTCCATATTATCAAAATGATCCTATATTTTTTCATTTTGAGCTATGATACATTGGACTTTTACTTTGTCTCCTTACTTTGAAGTTGGTAGTAATAATTACCTTGTGCTATTTTTTCATGAGGGAAAGCAGTCATTTTAGCAGAAAAGAGAAATGAATAGTAATAATGATGGTGTTTTGGTGTACATAACTCAGCATAACTTATCTATTTTTGCTTTTGTTACCTGTGTTTTTGGTGTCATATCTATAAAATCATTACTGAAATCAGTGTCACAGAGATTTTCCCCCTTGTTTTCTTCTAGGAGTTCTACAGTTTCGGGTCATGTGGTTAAGTCTTTCTACATTTCATGTTTATTTTTGTATGTGGTCTAATTTCATCTTACTGTATGTAGATATCATTTCCCAGCACCATTTGCTGAGAGACAATCCTTTCCCAACTGGTATTCTCAGCAGCTTCCACTTGTTCTTTTAAGTAGTTTCCATTTCTCTGGTAAAAGTTCCCATCTGATTACTCATGTTGCATATTTTCCTTTAGGCCTTTGAGTAAGAAGTGTTGTATAGGCTTTATCTGCTAACTCTGATGATTGTTTCTATCTGGGAATGTTTCTATTGGATGCTATATCTACCAGTTAATGTTAATGTTTTCTTATTCCTTCAGATATGAGTATTTCTGGACATTCTAGTGTAGTGGATTTATTGTCTTCTTTTAAGTGTGTTAAGTTTTGTTCTAAAAGATAGTTAACTGGTAGTTGGGCTTAATCCTGCTGAATCCAAGTTTTACTCAAGTGTAGGTGAGATGAAGAGCAGCCTTTATCCTAAGTTTCTCTAAGATCTAGGTTCTCTTTTAACTCACCTAAATAGGGCCTCCCTGGTGGCACAGTGGGTTAAGCAACACAATATGAAGCCACTGCAGAAAGAGTTTGATCCCTGCCTCCAGTCAGGGAGGTGACCCACATGATATAGCAGACCTCTCCTGCCTGGCCCGTTGCTGCCCTCGGCAGGGTGTTTCAGTCGATCTGCCTGTTCTGCTCCCTACTCTGTCTTGTGAATCCTCTCACCTCCTGTGACTCTGGCCTGTACCCCAGCTCTTGTATGCATAAATAAATAAATCTTTATCTCATTAAATATCTGGAGTATGTACTGAGGTCTCTCCATGCTGCCTAGGCAGAATTCAGTACCGTGACACTTCCAGTCCTTCGGCCAACATGTGTGGTGTGGCGTTGACTAAAGACCCAAGAGGACTCTTGTTGAGAATTCGGTCTTTCTCTGCAACTTCTTTATCCCTAGTGTCTTTACCCATAAATCTCAGCTAGCTACCTTGTCATCCTGGAGTCCCAATTTCCCATGCCCCCCCTTTCTGGCTCCATTTCCCCATGCCACATTTTAGAAAGGGCCCCAGGAAGAAAGTCAGGTTGGCTTTGTGTCTTTGTGTAAGGCTAGTTTGTGTCTTTCCCTGTCTCAAGAAGTTTATCCTTACAGTGTTCAATGTTCAATAACTGAAAGTCGCTTCCTATATTTTGTCCAGTTTTACAAGTTGTTTGGTGTAAGAGGATGAGTCTATACCAGTTACTTTGTTAGAGCTGGAACTCAGTCATCTTGACTAAATTTTTGTTTTCAGTGCATAGATAAACTTTAATCCAACACTTAACAAGGGTCAATTTTAACAGTGTTACTGATTTTGATTCTGCCTGTATCTTCCCAGTATTCAGCCATCAGGATAGAAAAAAGAGTGGAGAGAAGACTTAACGGAGAGTGTGTGACATATCTACCATAAAAACTAGTAAGATTGATTTCTCACTGCAAAGTGAGGCCAGGGTTAATGACTATATTCTCATTTTGAATCCAAAACAACTTTGTATTTCTACTTTGATTGGCTGCTCTGAGCTTTCAGATGTTAGCTCTAGAAAAGATGGCTCCCAATTTAGGAATGGAGAGAAGATTCTGCCAAGTAGACACACACTGAGGTGAGTATTTCTATTATAATTTTAACACCTAACTAAACGAAACAATATGTTGGACCCAGAAAGTGTCCATAGATCATGAAAAACAATGTTATTGAATAAAGACACATTTTTCAAATGCTAAAATGTGCTAAACAGCTCCTTTTCTAATAGCTGCAGCATCTCCTAAGTGTATTCTCTGACCTGGGGGCTAACAACAGGCGTGCACAACCCCACCAATTCCTGCTCTGCCTTTCTCAGGCACTGAGAATCTTGCACTGGGGAGGCTCCACCACATGGGAATGTACTCTCAGGGCTCAACTGAACCAGTGTTCAGATTCTAGCTGCTTCCTACAGGTCGTGTGACTTTGGGAAGGACCTCTCTTTCTCACCTGTGCTATGTCCTGCCAAACAGCTGGCGCCAAGTAAATGCTTGGGTCCATGTGAGGGGTACACTAAAAGTGGCTTCCTCTCTGAAGGGGAGATTGGCGCTAATGCACCACACACAACACCGACTACCCGACCCACCTGGAGTAAACAGGAAACCACTAAGGGCCCGTGAGCTTGGCCGTGAACAGTACCCTCCACCTCACCGTTCTCATTCCTTAACTGTGCCTTGCCCTCTCTTGTCCCCAGCTCTGTAGACAAGCTGCTTCTTGTGACAAGAATGTTCTCCTTTCTCAAAATCCTCCACCAACTCCCACCCCAACTTACATTCCAGGTTAACACCTACTCTTTTCTTCAGATTTCAGCTTAAATATTTCTTCTCCAGAGAGAAAGAAAATCACCTAAACTAGGTTCAATGCCCCCTGCTATAGAGCCCTAAAAACCTATCCTTTTCCTAATTCAGCATACATTACAAGTGCAATGATTTGTTTAATATCTGGTTACTCCTCTGTCATGGTTGTGCTGTCAGGAATCTCCAGGCCCTAAGCCTGACTCACAGCAAATACTCAGCAAGCACAACTGACTCGGTGATGGTGGGCGTACGTATGTGGACGTGCTGACGTGAGAGGGCACAGAGCGAAGAAGTGGGAGCCTGTGCAGGCGTTATGATGGGCCAGCAGCGAAATATGTTTACAGCATATTTTTTTCAATTAACAACTCCCCATCTAGAGGAGTCCAGTGGCAAAGTAGAGGCAGAAGGACTCAGGGCTGAACAGCTGGACCATACTCAGCCAGTGCTGAATAGAAGCAGAAAAGCCAGCATCACAGAGCAATCTCTGCTCATCTGTGGTTGGTACAAAAAGGTGGAAACTGAATGTACTTGAATCTTGGCCATTGTGCAGGTTGGCCAACGAGGACTGGTCAAGGTACTGAGTAAATGCTCAGGACTTCCCTTTTCTCTCTGGTAAAATCGAGAGGCGGATACCGTGGTTATGGCACTGTAGGCATGTTCTTTTTCTCAAGAGGGGATAAGTGCATAGGTTTATCTGGAAGTGTGAAAGAACCAAAGACAAGAACAAATTTCTTGGGGTTAAATCCTAAACAAGGGGAGGAAACAGAGGTATCTGGTTTGAAAATTTGGGGCAATTCATTATGGGGGGTGAGGAAGGCGGCTTTATTTTTTTCTCTTTAGGTAGTGTGTGTGTAAAGAGAGAGAAAAGAAAAACAAAAATATTAATTGGTGAATCTAGGTGAAAGTTATCTATAGGCATTTCTTTTGCAGTACGTAATATTACTAAAATATATGTAATTTTTATAGTTTGGAAAATTTGCAATTACAAGCGCTATCATGATTAAGAAAGGCAAAGCTTTGCATTTTAGTCCAATCAGGGAGTTTGTAGAAGCTCCATTTCTCTCCTCAAGATTTTCTCTCTCTCCCCACTCAGGACGCATGAGAATCTTTGCTGGAGAGACTGGCCCAAACGCTCTACCTCGACACTCCTCCCAGACATCGAGTTGTCCAGCTGACAGCCACTGCTCTAAAGCCAGTGAGGGGGCCACTTACAGCACAGGTTATGTGCCACTCTTCTCCTGGAGAGTTCCACATGCTTTGGAGTTTTAGATGTGCTCTTCCTTAAGGGCACATGGTTGAACCACACAGAGCCTCCCAAGGTCCTTTTAGCTGTGAATGTGTCTGAATGCTGAGGGCTGAGAGGTGGAGTCCTGGGAGAGCGTCTGACACCTCCCTTCCTTCTTCCTTGTGATGTGTCTGCTCAGATTCTTGAGGTTGGCACCCGGCTTTTGTTTTCTCTGTTTTATTTGCTTTCCTGTCTCCTAAAAGAGCTCTGATCCAGTCTCTGCCCAGCAGAACTGCCAGTGGCAGCTTTCCCAGAAGCTCACGCCTCCCGATGATGTCAGACCTCATGTGACCCGACCACCCGCGTCCGGAAACATTACATCATCTGGGATGTGATTCCTGCTATTGCCAAGCTGGCTGTCACTGTGCCACCTCTGCTCGAACAGCCATGACCTTGGGCTGGGGCAGCTTTTACAGCCCGCAGTCAAGGCAGGAGGCATTAGACGCACCTGTGGGTTGTGCTGACTCAGGACAGGCCCACTGCACCCGATACACAAATGAAACACTCTCCAGTTGAAGACCAAGAATGAAGGGAAGGTGACTCTTCCTGGCAGGATATGGGAGTGTGTGGTTCGTGTTTGGCTCAGCAGGTTGTTTGGGCTGTCAGGTTTGGGTTATGTGGGCAAAGGTCGACCTGAATTGTCACGGTTGATTGACCGAAGGAAAGTGGTTCTGAGTGTATCCTTCACATATGGACAGAAATGGGACAAGGGCCTCCAGAGGGGCATTAGAAGAAGATAGGCCAACTTTAGAGACATAGGTAACCCAGAGTCACTTCCAAACAACGATGAGGCAAACCCTGGAGGTGGAAGGAGATGATGCGTGACCAGTACCATCTGTGAGGGCAATTTTCATAGCAAAACAGTAATAGTGGCCACTGTGTCCTGAGTCCCTACTATGAGCAGCTGCTGTGTCAAGCATGCTCATGGCCTTGGTGAGAGCATGACCACATGAGGGGGCTGCACTCTGCCTTAGAGTGGTCTTAGCCCCATGTCCAGGGAGTTCCCATCAGGGTCCAGTTGACCATTCTCCCCACCAATAATGCTGGGTTCTGTGGCTCAGTCTTGCCATCCAGAACCACCTAAATGCATCGCATTTGGATCAACTTGGGAGCTTCCAGAAATGAGTGCAGGCCCAGGCAGGACCACATCGGCCATGTAAGTCTTACCGTCCTACAAGGTGCTCTGCTTGGTCTTGTTAGGTCTGGAGAAATCAGAGAGCTGTTTCTACCAGTCCAGCTCACCAGAAGCTTCAATCAAATGACTTCTGCATTTATCTCCTCTGAGCAGTAAGCCTCCAGTCTCTGCCGTCCACACAGCAGCACACCCCTCACCTACTGCCTCATCTATAAGCTCTTCCCCCAAACTTTCCCCTTCTCCTCCACAGCCCACTCCCCAGTGATCCTTCAACTGTTTCTAAAAACGAGATCAGATTAGAAAGTATTTGCTACCCAACTGCTCACCCTCTTGTCCTCCCCAGTGAGCAAAGGCCCATGTGATCACTGTCTGTGCATCTGCCCTGGTCTCCTAGCAACCCTCAGTTCTTCACAGTTTGGGGGCTGCCGGTGTCTAAGGGTGCAGAGGTGAGAATGTGAGGAAAGTTCTTTGCTCCCAAACTTTGAAGTACAGAATTGCTGCTTGGCAGTAATTAATATTACAGAAGAAGGGATTTGCTTTCCTAACATCCGTAAGACTGGGCCCTGAGGGTAACCAATAATTTGCCAAGGAGGGCAGGACTGCACTTTGGTGCCAGAAGAGAGATTTATCTTTGAAAGAGGCTTAATGGTTCCTTACCTAGCCTGCCCTAGGGGTGGATGAAAAACCAGTAAGACTAAACATGATAACTTCTTAATACAAGAAACAGAGCAGCTTGCCATTCATGGAGATTGCACTCTGAGAATTACATAACTTTAGAACTAGATGATACCAGGATCAAATAATTTAAGTATCACCTATCACCGAGTAAACTGAGGCCTGAAAAAGTTAAATGCCTCAGTTGGGGTCTCCCAATAAGGAGAGAGGGAGATGGCATTGAAGCACAACGGCCCATGCTCCTGTTACCCCACTCTCCTCCCAGAGTCAGTGTAGATGCGCACTGAGCCAGGCTGGTTCACATCACCATCAAGGCCACGGGTGCAAAACAGCAGAATGTCTTTAGGGAGAAGGCCTAAATGGTAAACTTTACAAAGCCAACTAAACCACATGCCCTATGCTTTTGGCCTCACCAGCAACACATTCTTCCTGGTTGTGCTAACCAGAGTGGATAACAGTGAGGGAATAGAGAAGAAAAATTAATCACCTTTTACCCATGTGTCTTGTATGGAGAGGAGGACTCTTGCATTGATCATAAGGGAGCCAGTTGATTTCATGCCCTCCCCTGAGCTGTCACTGTGTTGGAACTATGATTAACTAGAATTGTGTTACTGGTCCCTGGCTCTGTGAGGGAGGAGAGAGAGGGAGACAAGTGACAAGAATTAGGGGCAATAGGAAAGCTTGGTTGGGGGACAAAAGACAATCAGGAGCACTACCCACTGCATTTTGTTTTCTGTAAGTGCTGGAATCCAGACCAACTGCCATGACCTCATGCTCCTCTACCCTTCAACCCACATGCATACACATGCAGCACTGAAAAATAAACGTGTATGATGACATTGGTGGCCCAAGGAGCTCTTGGCAAGATAATCAGTTTTGTCAAAATGGATCCATATCAGTAGACCCAGTAAGAATGCTCCAAGGACCAGGGAGCTGGCGACATCATGCTGGAAGAGAAAGCAAAAGATCTGGGTTGTGTCACTGACCACCTGTTTCCTTAGACAAGTTCCTTCATCTCTGTTTACAAAATGGAAAAGTTGGCCCAGGACCTCACTAATCCACTAGCCCTAATAGCCTGCAGGTGCAAATCAGGTGCAGCAGCAGAACCTGTCACTGCTCCCTCTAGCGGTTGAAAGAAGGAAATGACCTCAGAGTAGCTCAATTTTGAAATGAACAGAGGAACAACTTTCTCCAGAAAGCCTAACAGGCATATTCCGCAGAACAAGGTTAAAAGGCAAGATTCTGGGGTAGGAATACACCATTTCTTTGTCAGTGGAAGAGACGTGCAAAGAAAAGAGACCTTTCTCATGCACAGAAATGTAGTGCCCCTTTGGCATCTATTCACCAAAACACCAGGTATCCAACTAGTAGGTGGTAGGAACAGGGGGGAAAAATCCTTTTTCCCCTTTATTTATATATATTTGACATCAATTGTAGTCCCCATGGAATTACCACCACCATTTCACCAGAGCTCCATCACCTCAGACCCTTGTGCTCTTTCTGCCATCTCAGCCAACTCCCTCTTCCCTCCCCCAAAGTCCTTGTCTTTTTGTTTCTGTTGTGTTGTGATTTTTTTTATTGTTATTATTATTTTCCTTGGTTCCTTATTTAGTTCCCTTACATCCCTCCTAGAAGTGAAACCATCCAATATTTTTCTTCTGCCTTCTGACTTACTTCACTGAGCATAATCCCTTCCAGCTCATCCATGTTTCTATGAATGACTCTAGTTTATCTTTTTTGAATGCTGAGTAGTATTCCATGTGTATATGTACCACATCTTCTTGATCCAATCATCTATTTTAGGGCATATAGGTTGTTTCCAGGTCTTACCAATTTTAAATAGTGCTGCAATAACCATAGGAGCACAGGTATTCTTTTGAATCAGTGTTTTTGTGTCCTTTGGGTAGATCCCTAGAAGTGGAATTGCTGGGTCATATGGTAGCTCCATTTTTAGCAGATTGAGGAACCTCCACATAGCTTTCCATAGTGGTTGTATTAATTTTCATTCCCACCAAAAAACCATTTAGAACAGTATCACTAGCTTTTCAGACACAGAAAAATGAAAGAATGGAAGAGACAGAGAGAAACTTGGTTTCATAAGTGCTCTTAGTCAAAATTTATATATTCCAGAAATGTATAATTCCACCAGTTATGATAACCTTGAGGATAAGAGAATTCACAGTCCCAGCCCTCCTGGAGTTTATATTCTAATAGAGAATGCAAACATTGCTTAAATATCAATAAGTGTTATTAAGTAGAAGCCTGGGAATTTCCTGAACCCTTGGAGGCCCTGATCTTAACTTTGGTGTCAGAGAATGTCTCCCCTGAAGAAGTGATCTTTAAGCTGAGTCTGGAAAGTACTGGCAGGTTACAGGTCCATTGTGTAGGGTAGGTAGTAAAGAGCAAACTTGAAATTTTTATAAAAAATAATTGAAAATATTTTAAAACATTATTACCCCAGGATATGCTCTGGGGGTGCAAACATGAATAAAATGCAAGCCTTGCCCTCACAGGCAACAATCAAGGGATCTTGGAGGAGAGAGGGTTTCAAGTCAATATAGCTGGATTCCCCAAGGTCTGTGGTTGCAAATTGAAGGTTGTGATAATGTTAAAGATAAAATGTGTCATCAAAACCACCATATTTTAGAAACTTAGAACTTTCTCAACTTGCACTTTGATAAGGTGCTGTCCTGCGAAGGCTGAGGAATCGAAGCACTCATGTCCCAGACGACAGGCTATGTCCCTTGCTGCATCCCCCTACAATACAGCATATGCCACACAATAGCGATGATGCGCCAGGGAGCCAAGTAGCTTCCCTCAGAGCTGTCAGACAAATCTGTTGAACTCATGCAAATGTGTAACAATCACAGATAAGGAGAAAAGAGGTAGAAAAAGTAGGAAAAGAGTCTATACCAACTCAATGCCTGGCACAGAGGCAGAGAGGCCTTCTCCTGCCCAGAAATGTGATATCCCTCTAACAGCTATCCACCAAGACACCACGTGGTCCAACAGCAGATCGTTCGGAATAGGAAAGTGAATGTAGAGAAAAGAAAACTTGTGGAAGAGCATCAACAGCTGTGTGAACAGCAGAGAGTAAGAGAGAGAGAGAGAAATTAGTTTCACCATCTTAATAGGTGGTTGCCAAAGGTGTGGTTAGATGAATGAGTGAGCAAACAGCTCAGACTGGTGGAGGTGTGTTCTACATACAATTAGATGATGAAGAGGCTTTCCTATCCCGGGGAAGGACATCCACATTTGCTAAATTATTTCGACTAAAAAAGATCTTTAATTTGAACCACAACATCTGCCATTCTTTCTCTTGACCACTCTCCCCCGAGGCTCCCTCATTTCCCTGAGTGGTTCCAATAGCTAAGACCTTCCATGTCTGCTTTTCCTTTATTGTGAAGATGAGGAGATCCAGCCCCAGCTCAGCAAGAGCTAGTCTGAGGGTCTCTTAGCAAGGATCTGGATTAGACAAAGCACTGAAATCAATCTTGCCTTCACTCTTAGACTTTATCTCATAGCACTAGCACATTTATCTGACTCAGAAGGAGAATGTGCTGCAAATTAAACCGTTTTAAACACAGAGAGGTTTTGGGCCTCCCTGGTGGCACAGTGGGTTAAGCAATGCACTGTGAAGCAAACCACTGCAGCACGAGTTCAATCCCCGCCAGGGGAGTGACTCACATGGCACAGCAGACCTCTCCTGCCTTGCCCACTGCTCCCCTCAGCAGTGTGTTTCAGTCGATCTTCCTGTTCCTGGCTCTGTCTCTGGTGAATCCTCTCACCCCCTGCACCTCTGGCCTGTACCCCAGTTCTTGTATGTATAAATAAAAATAAATAAATAAACACAGAGAGGTTTTGTCATTTGAAAACATAACTGATGTGGTGATTTCTTTTACAAAATTAAGGTTTTCTGTTTGTGCTGCACTTTCACATGGGGGACTTTTTCCTGATGAGGCTGATCTTTGAGGCTGAAATTTATGGTGGAAAAAAAACTTTAGTTTCTTCTTTCAACAAAGAAACTTGAAAAAAATCATCCTTCTATCTCAGTAGGTTTTCTCTCTCGTAAAGAAATAAAAAATAACTCTTTAAGGAACTGCTTTAAGGAAAATGGGAGTTCATGAAAATGGTAGACGTGTCATAGAATCACAAGGAATGTTGAAAAACCAGTTCAAGGTAGTGCAGCAAGGAAGGCGGAAGTCATGCCGTGGACTGCCGTGTTGTAGTGCATGTGGTAAAATTAACTTCAGCAGCAAGTAAGGGAGACTCCAAACGACAGCACCTTCAATAAGAGATGTAAACTCTTTCTCCTATTCAAGTGGGGAGGACCTCTGTTACCACGGTTACCTCATGGTTCATAACTGCTTCAGTTTCAGTTACCCTGATACCCAGTCCCACCAACAGAGAGAAAGAAGGAATGGAGCCTCAGCTGTTCTTTAAGGGAGGACCCCAGAAGAGGCCAGGTGACACTCCCCTTTACAGGGCACTGACAAGAACTAGCCAAAGTGAGCCTCAAGTTGAGACAGAATCATTTTTAGGAGCATATGCCCAATAATAAATAAGATGTTTCATTGCTATGAAGGAATAAAGAACAGACAATTGGCAGTCTCTGGTCTCCATGAGACACCACCATTTCTTGTGCTGTCCTGTCCTTAGGAGGAACTAAGTTTTTCTTCAACCGTCACCACAGAAAGCAACTCTGCTCAGGTGTGTTTGACTGAGGGTCACAATCATGTGTCCACACCCCAGTGAGAAGCAGGTCAGCCTAATAAGCATTTAGTATGGGGACAGACCTCACATCCCACAATACCAATAAGGTGAGAGAATGGTGAAATATGGAAGATGGGGGCAGTGGTGCTGAATGGTGTAAAGAATGATCCATTCCTTGTCAATTACCACAAAGTGGATTTGAATCCTAGACATGTCCTTAAGCAATTATAATTCTGGATAATACTGAATTTTTTTCTTTCTCATCCAGGATTCCATTGTGAAGCTACATAAAAACACTACTGCATTAAGCAGTGATTTCTTGGATATGGCAACCAAAAAAGTTTGATAAATTGGAATATATTAAAATTCAAATTTCTGTGCATCAGAGGACATTATCAACATAGTAAAAAGGTGACCTACAGAGAGGGAGAAAATATTTGCAAATCATACATCTGATAAGGGGAAATATCCAGAATATATAAAATGGTACAGGACTTGGAAAGATATTTTCCCAACAATATACACATGGCCAATAAGTACAAAATATTCAACATCATTAGTCATTAGGGTAAATCAAAACTATCATCCTTAAATACAAATCAAAACCACAATTAGATACCACCTTACATCAGCAAGAATGGCACATGCTAAAAAAACAGGAAACAATAAATGTAGGCGAGGATGTGGAGAAAAAGGAACTCTCCTCCAGTGCCGGTGGGAATGCAAACTGTTCCAACCACGATGGAAAGTAGTATGGTAGTTCCTCAAACTACTAAAAATGGAGTTTCCATATGACCCAGCAATTCCACTCCTAGGAATCTACCCAAAGGACACAAAAACATTAATTCAAAAAGATACCTGCACCAATATGTTTATTGCAACACCGTTTACAATAGGTAAGGGATGGAAACAACACAAATGCCCAAAAATAGATGACTGAATCAAAAAGATGTACTATATATACACAATAGAGTACTACTTAGTAATCAAAAAAGATAAACTATTGCCATTGGCAGCAACATGGATGGAGTTGGAAGGGATTATGCTTAGTAAAATAAGCCAGAAAGAAAAAGAAAAATATCAGATGGTTTTACTTGTAGGAGGAATGTAGGGGAACCAAATAAGGGATCAGGAAAAAAAATTAAAATAATTTTTAAAAAAATTAACAGACAACTATTTTCAGAGACACTGGGGAGGGAGGAGAGGAATCAAAGCAGGGGAGGGAAGGACACAAAGGACTATCTATGGTGATGGTGCAGGGTAAATTGGTGGTGGGAATTTTATGGGAACTACACCTGAAGGAGAAAGCATACAAAAAGGAAGAATGATGTAAATATATATATATATACACACACATATGTAATAACAATAATAACAATTTTAAAAAAATTTCTCACCCTTTAGGATGACTACTGTCAAAAACACACGGTGTAACAGGTGTTGATAAGGATGTAGGGGACTGGACACCAATGGTGGGAAAACAAAATGATGTAACCACCAAGGAAAATGGTATGGAGTTTCCTCAAGAAAATTAAAAGTAATATGAAATTATTAATATTAATAAAAATAAAATATAAAAAATTATCATATGATCCAGCAATTTTCCTTCTGGATCTATACCCAAAAGAATTGAAAGCAAGTTCTTGAAGAAATATTGGGGCAACCCTATTCATAACTTTCTTCATAAATCCTATTTCCTATAACTTAGGAACTCTCACTATTTATCTAGGCTATAGGAATAAGATTTTCATCATAATTAAATGTAGTTAAACCCAGACTTTCTTTTTCTTGAAAAGAAAACATCAAATGTTCTGTCATTAAAATGTAAGCAGGGCCTCCCTGGTGGCGCAGTGGGTTAAGCAACGCACTATGAAGCAAACTGCAGCCACTGCAGCACGAGTTCAATCCCTGCTGCCGGCCAGGGAGGGG
>JAGFMF010011638.1:8593665-8605977 GCA_019455555.1 Galemys pyrenaicus | reverse complement strand
CTGCTCCCTGCTCTCTGTGGTGATCCTCTCACCCCCCTATACCTCTGGCCTGTACCCCAGTGCTTGTATGCATAAATAAATAAATCTTTAAAAAAAAATGTAAGCATATGAGGGCCTCCCTGGTGGAACAAATGGTTAAGTCTCAGCACCATGAAGCTATCAGCAGCCACTGCAGCACATTTGATCCCTGACCAGAGAGCAAAGCAGCAGACCTCTCCTGTCTCACACACTGCTCCCCTCAGCAGTGCATTCCAGTAGATCCACCTGTTCTGCTCCCCTCTCTGTCTCTGGTGAATCCTCTCACACACACCCCGCACCCTCCGGTCTACACCCCAGTTCTTGTGTGTGTATATATATATGTAAGCATATGAGCAGGCCAGACCTTACATTCTCAGAAACATTCAAGATAGAGAACAAAATCAAGTACAGTCACAGTCCCACTAGTACTCAAAGGAGCACAGTCGAAGCTAGCTTGTCCCGTGTTTTACAGTCTACAGAAGGCTGTTACCTAAGTACATTATTTCATTTGAAATTCATAAAAACCCTACAAAAGTATTAAAGAACCATCATTGTCCCTATTTTGAAGGTGAAATCTAAAGCTCTCAGAGGATAAATTACACCTCCTGGGTCAGAGAGTAAAAGGAAGGGCTAAGACTCAAACCCAGAAGGCAAAAATTCATTTTCTTCAACTGCGTTGTGATGCCTCCCTTAGCACCAGGAAGCACAAACTAGATTAAGCTGGCGAGGAGTCTGTGCCTTTGAAATATGTGTGCTGACTGCATTTCCATTCAGGATTTCATACTTTGCTCTTTCACTATATTTTTTCTTCACAATGAAAAAATAAAAGTCTTGATGCTTTGTTTTGAATAAAAGCCAAATTTAAAGATCTATATAAAAAGAATTTGAGAAAGTTCTTGTTCTAGTTAGAAGGAGAACTAAATATACCCAACTCTCTTCCAGTTATCAGTACCTCAAAATGCTGGATAAAATTTAACAAATGCATTTTTAAATCAGAGCTGAGGACATGAACGTTAAAGGGAAATTGCAGGTGCTAGGAATGAAAGGAAAATTGAAATATAAAGGGAATCTTGCAAGCTATCGCACAGACTACTGGACCAGCAGGCAAAATCAACTTTGGTGACCAAGGAAGTATTAGTGCTCATCTGGGAAATACAACTATGTCATGGGCTCATCCAAAAGAGGGTTTGGAACTGAGACCATCCTTCATGAAACTAGAATCTACAATTGTTCTTCACAAAACAACCCACCTTTCAATGCAGACAGTAAGACAGATTGACTTTAAGTGGGTAAATTCTCTTTGGGAATGTAAGACACCTACAAGTCAATGAATTGACATACAAATGGGTCCAAGTTTCTGATACCTATGACATCTAACCAGAAAAAAGCAAACTTTGCTCCAGAGGTATATGCCTTTAACCGAGACTACATGGGACTCCCACACGTGAGATTTTGCTAAGGATTATTTACAATCCAAAATTACAAAACACATTAGCATACAATCCACCCTGGTTGAAAGTCAAAATTAGCCCCCCCCCAAACATTTTATATTAAGGTAACTAATGGGAACTGTAAAATAAGTATATAGATATAAAGAATAAGAAAATAAAATAGTATTCAAATAGGAAGATTTTAAAAGAACTAAAATGATAATAAGAATGAAAATCCACATGGTAATGCCAGACTGTAAGAAATGAACTGCTAAAGGTTGAAAGGACAAAAATAAAATTTGAGTTGAAAATGTCCAACCAATGACAACATTTCAGCAAATTAAGGCACAACATAAATTTAAAGAAACATCAATCATTCTCTTAATGTTTGTGTTCAAAATTCACCTTAACCATCTATTCTAAGTGAGAACAGTCCTTATAAGTATGTACAATGTAATCAGAGTTAGAGTGTGATAAATATATGTCTTCGCCTTTGATTGTCTTACGCTATTAATAAGTTCGTTTATTAAGACATCCTCAAAGTGGGCCTCCCTGGTGGCCCAGTGGGTTAAGCAATGCATTATGAAGTAAACCGCAGCCACTGAAGCATAAGTTCGATTCCTGCTGCTGGCCAGGGAGGGGACCCACATGGTGTAGCAGATCTCTCCTGCCTTGCCCGCTGCTCCCCTCAGCAGTGTTTCAGTCAGTCTGCCTGTTCTGTTCCTGGCTCTGTCTCTGGTGAATCCTCTCACCTCCCTGGATTCTGGCCTGTACCCCGGCTCTTGTATGCATAAATAAATAAAATCTTTAAAAAAAAAAGAGACATCCTCAAAGTGTTATTTTCATATTCATTACTGCCTTTTGTTAAATATTTTACTATAGATCCATGGTCAATAATACTAAATACTTTAAGTTGTAACATATGAAACATTCAAAGAATTTCACTTACTAAGATATTAACATGCATCAACCAGGACTCCATTCACCACTGAAATATTTATTAATATATTAGTGAATTATTTATTCCCTTGTTTTATTCATTACTTAACATCTCAGCACTTTTGAAATTTAATTTCTTTGGGAAAAAAACCTCAAAATGGATTTTTCCAGGTTGATCAAGCTTACTTCCCTAACTTGCAAGAAGCACTGTTCTCCAAAGGGTTAGTTTTTTTAGGAAATATGATTTAACTAAGTATGGCTCAACTTTACCAAGCTGGCATATAGTATCATGCACCAGAAAGAATACAATTAGTGCACAAGGATGAAGTGATGACGGGAAAGGGGGAAAGAAGAACAGAATAGATACATGAAGAGAGAATGCAAATGATGCCAAAAGATTAATTGTATGATGTTAAATAACTAACAAAAATGTAAGATGAGATTGTACATATTTTTAAAAAATTAAGTGTAGGTGGTTCATTTTCACACATAAAGTCTATATGAGTTCATGTCATCATTTATGATAGTGCTTACTAAAATGCACAGTTATTATACATTCTGCACTGTGAGTCCATTTTCTGATAAAATGAAGGCTGGCAATTCTTCTATCTCAAGGCTAAGCGTGTATGAGGTGTGTGAGACCCCCTAGCGTTCCAGAATTCATAAACTAAATAATAAATATTTTGCTTTTACTCTTTTTTTCTGGTAATCATCACTCATTAAGTACTTGATAATAACAAAATTCTTTCATGGCTACATTTTTTTAAAAAACTACTAGTTGAAAATGAAATCACTGAACAATCTAAAAGTTATTGCTTTGGTTTTTCAAATTCTGCAACAACAGATGATTTTTTATTCTCGTGCTTACAAATGAATTATCCTACCCTTGATCTTCTCAAACACAACATTCATTCAAAATAAGTGGTTTTCAATTTAGATTCAATGCTTCAGTTTGCTTTGACTTTTGACCTCTTAAAAAGCAGTGTATTACCCTTCATATTCCTTACTTGAATCTTTGTTGCTATTGATTAAGGCTTAAGCCGCCATTAAATCATCTGCTGACCATTTGTATTTGAATTTAGTGAATATGTCATTGACAGAACCCCTGATTGAATAAGGGTCACAATTAAACTTTGTCCTTTAAACAGCATGTAGATATATTACTGACATGACTCTTTTCCCAATAAGATATAAATTAATTGGTAAGAAGGGCAAACAAATACTTTGCTTTGTGTTACCTTTTGTCTTTAGCAATAAAGAATTTGTTGACTCTCAAAGGAAATTTTTAAATTTGCCTTAATCTTTTAAGATCAGAAAAGAAAGAGACATTACATAAAGTCAGAGTAATGTAGATAGATGTTAACTTATTTTTTTTCCTAAAAGGTTTATTTATGCATATAAGAACTGGGTTGTAGACCATAGGCTTAAGGAGTTAGAGTATTCACCAGAGACAGAGTGGGGAACAGAACAGGCAGATCTACCAAAATACACTGCTGAGGGGAGCAGTGCACCAGACAGGAGAGGTCTGCTGCGCCATGTGGGTCCCCTCCCTGGGAAGGGATTGAACTCATGTTGCAGTGGCAGGTGATAGCTTGATAGCCTTGTGTCTTTAACCCCTGCACCACCAGGGAGGTCCTAGATGTTAATTTAAGTTGATTCATTTCTGACTTACTTTAAACACTTCTGACAGTATTACAAAATGTGGTGCTCTTTGCCTTTTTTTTTTTTTTAAAGAAAATGTGTACATTGTCCCCAAAACTTAAAGCAAACAAATATCATAGCAATAGTTAGACATGAATGTCATATAATCATTTCCATACTATCCCACAAATGACTATTTCCAAAATAGATGGAAACCATTGAGAAAATTTTTCATTTTCTATGTTTTAATTGTAAAAAAACTTGAGCATTCACTGTCACATATCATTGAATGTAACATATATTTTCCCACATTTTAGCTCTTCTAAAATAGAGATACATTTTACAAAAAGAAAAATACTGTTATAGACTGACAATTTTTTTTATCTTTTTACACAAACTAATGGAGTACTTAAACAACTGATTTTGGGAGGAGTAGGAAGAGTTATAAATGCTAATTCATTGAGTTTGCTGATTTCTATGGAGTAAATATTCCCACCATGACAAACTTGAAGATACCAAGGTGAAGCAACTGGCTTGCAAATTTCTCAAAAACTAGTTCTGATAAGACAGTGGGAGGCAGCTCTGGCATGGCGCTGATAGTAAATATCAAGCAGTGATGAAGAAAATATTTTACCTCACGATCACGTCCTATAAAACTTCATTTACAATATTAATTCAAATTGATTTGGAAAGAAGGATCAAAAATAGTTATAACTATCATAAAGCAAAAATAACAATATGGCTAGCGTGTTTATAGGGAAGTTAGGCAGGGAAGATACTAAATCTTGATATTTGTTTTTAAGTATTTGTTCAACTTCTACAGTGAACCCAGCATGTTTAAGTCATAGTCTAGAAATAAAGAGAATGAATGCGATAGTTAAATTTTAAGGATTGTCTGAAAGATGTGAGGAAATGTCAGTAAAGAAATTTAGACATTGGGCCTCCCTAGTAGCGCAGCGGGTTGAGCGCCGCACTGTGAAGCATCTGCACACGGGATGTTAGGGGGAAAGACCCTCCTGAATGGATTACACAAATAGGTTATGGACTTCAACCCCTATTCCAGACCTACAAGATCCAAGGACTACAAATCCCATAAGGTCATTATCAAAGAGCGGATCACTGGGACCTGTGGGTGGAGTTAAGCAGCCAGGCTAAATATAAAAGCAAACACGTGGGCCTTGGGGGTCCTTTTCCCTTGGGAGCCAGCTCTCAGTGCACCGTTGGGTTCCAGCTCCAAGGAACTGGTAGGATATTTACAGATCTGTATCCCTCTCTTCCCCTTGTGTTATTCACTAGCTATTTCTCCTTCCCTTGTAAATAAAACCCTTTATTAACCTTTGTTGTGTGTGCCTGCAGTTGGGGCATTATAAGTGCCATTTAAGCGTGGGTGAGGACCCAGTCAGGCAAACCCACTTTATATTAGGGTTGCCCTGTAACAGGGAGTTCGATCCTAGGCCAGCGTGGGGACATACATGGCTCAGCAGACCTCTCCTGCCTCGCCTGCTGCTCCCCCAGCAGTGTGTTTCGGTCAATCTGCCTGTTCTACACCCCACTCTGCCTCTGGTAAATCCTCTCAGTTCCTGCACCTCTCACTTGTACCCCAGATCTTGTATGTATAAATAAATCTTAAAAAAAAAAAAAAAGGAAATTTACAGATTATTCTAAATTTGGGGAGGGTTGGAAACAAGAGCAAAAACTGAAAAAGTATGCCAAAAAAACTTAAAAAGCATAAATGAAAAAGAAGCAGGAGAAAATAAATTTCAATTTTATAAAATGTGAACTATTACATTTAGAGGAAATAACTTCACACATCAAAATTAGAAAAATTAAAATTTAGATACCCAACTGTGCTTTGCAAGCTGTGACTGGAAAATATGTTTATAGGATAATAGGGGGAAAACAAAAAAGTAAAAATAATAGAAGGAAAAAAACAGAGTTTCTAGGAGAAGTCTTAGCCGGGACAGAATAAGTCAAGTATGTAGAGTATGGAGGTGCTAAGAAATGACCTGTACACTTTGGTTGTTGTCTGAAATTTGTAAGGTACTGACTGCTTTTCTAAAACAAAAAAAAAAAATGATCCTGCTTTAAAAAAACGGCATTTATTTTCACTGGAGAATTACTATTAAACACATTTTATATTCTGCTTTTTTTCTTTTTTTCCAGAATATACTTTCACACCCTAAAGTGTATTTCATTCAGGTCAAGAATATGGACCGGAGTTCCCTCGAGTTCTGGTTCTATGAAAAGGCTTTCCTGGACATTGTCCCCAGTCACATTCTTTGGGGTCTTTCAATAAACAGCTTGATGCTCTCAAAACAGCTCTTATGAACAGAAGTTGATAGGTAAAGGAACCAAGAATAAGTTTAGGGGTGTGCCACATCCTCTACTTGCCTCTCGAAGCCCTGACCTCCATGTGGGAAGACTGAGACTGTCTTTTTTTTTTCTTACTAATTAAGCCATCCTCCTCTACAGATGCAATCCAGGTCCTCTTCTTGAAATAGCTTCCAGAACAACTCCTGGCCATGGCATTCTCTCCAGACTGCAGCAAGTTCATTTGTACTTCTCTCTTCTGTATTTAATCAAATGAAGGCTGTTTTGATTTACCTATTTTGACAGCAATGTGTTGTCTCTTCAGAGGCCCTGAGGCAGGCAGCATTTGCATTTTGTGTCATTTATATGCCACCCACTGGGGGTTGGAGGGCATCTCTTCTCTTCTTTCCTCACTCCCACAAGCATTTATTAGTCAGTTGCTGATTTTTCCAGTACTTTGCCAGGCACTGGCAAGAGAAACTCTCTTGAAGAAACCACAGTTCCTGCCTCTTGAGTTCTTTAAGAACTCTCTTTACTTCTTCAACCTCATTTCAACACTTCTTTTAGCTGTAGACAGGTTGGATATTCAATTCTCTAAATACACTATGTCCTCTCACCTCTGTGGTTTGAGCTGTTTCCTCTGTATCTAAAAATGCTCTACCCTTTTTGCTTCCATTTCTCCCTCTATCCAGTTTATATCTGGGTAACAACTACCAGATCCTTCTCAACTTAGATAATATCTCCTCCAGAAAGTCTCCTGATCTCTAGAGTGAGAGATCCTTTTTCTGTGCTCCATCATATTATTTCCAGCCTTTCAAAATGGAGTTCAAGTTCCCTGTTAATGTATCTGTGTCTGTCATTGGATTCTATCAACTATTCATATAGATAAGTGTTTCTTTTGTGTATTGAGTGTGAGTCATGGGTGTGTCTAGCTCCTTGCTTTTAGATGTGTGATTTTCATGCAATGAATGAATGAATGAATGTCACAAAGATTAAAAGACCCTGGTCCCTGCCCTTGAGGACATCACCATCTAGTGGGGGAGACAGAAATGCGAACATATAAAGCATAGTTTCAAGTGCTGAGTTTTAGAATAGATATCAATACATGAGTAAATATAAGATGTGAGTCCAAAGTGACTAATTTTGCCTGGGAAAGTCAAGTCCCTCACCAAGCAGAAGATATTTGAACTGAGTTTTGAAGACTTTCAAAGTTTGCTGCTAGAGAAAAGGCACATAGTAGATGCTCAGTAATTAACCACTTTAGAATGTTCCACCATGCCTCCCTGAAATTCTATAGTCCTGAATGACTCAAAATTTCCAGGTGTCTTTTGGTGCAAGGAGCTTCATGGGCGAGACTAACTGGTTACAACACCCTACCTACAAAGCCTTGTCCCTCCCTGCAGCATTTTATGCAAGCAAACTGTGAAAAATGATGTTAATAAAGAAAATGAACAATAAAGAAGCTTTTTTCACCTTTTAGCACACTAAGAAATGTTGATTCATCTTTAATTTTGGAAAGAAATGAAATCTGAAAATATTTAAAATCATTCAGGCCGCCTCCCTGGACTCACCTCCCCAACCACAGAGTCACACTTCACATTCAAGAAACAGATGCTTTGATGTTTTCTGGACACATGAGTTATCCAAGCTTTTTGTGAAATTGTTGCCCCTACCAGGAATCCACTTCTCCCTTCTCTTCCTTTTTCATTAGCTGAGCTTAAAGGTATTTCACTTTCAAACACAGCTCAGGTATTGCCTCCAAAAACCCCTTTTTGAGCCACAGGTATTTGTCCATGTCTGTGCCCCTGTGAAATTTTTACCTGCAAACTCACCATGTTCATTGATAATAGGTGATATTTATATTTATGTTCATAGGAGCTTCCAGTCATTCATGGCACCCAAAGGGCATAAATAAACAAATTAAAGAATAGATGAAAGTGCTGTTGGGGCCTCCCTGGTGGTGCAGTGGGTTGAGCACTGCACTGTGAAGCATCTGCAGCACAGCAGCGCAAGTTAGATCCCTGACCAGAGAGAAGACCCACATGGCACAGCAGACCTCTCCTGCCTTGTCTGCTGCTCCCCTCAGCAGTGTATTTCAGTCCATCTGCCTGTTCTGCTCCCCGCTCTGCCTCTGGTGAATCCTCTCACACCCCTCCCCTTACACCTCTAGCCTGTACCCCAGCTCTTGTAAGCATAAATAAATAGATCTTTAAAAGAAAGTGCTGTTGGAAGTTACTGACATATTAGCCCTAAGCCTCAGGAAAACACAATTGCCAGCAGTGTGGGGGGCAGTCAAAGTAGAAGACACCAAAATGGGAAGTGTCAAGAACCAGCAGCTGTAAAATAGTTTGAGCATGTCGATGTGATAGTTGGATTAGGAAGGTGGCGATGAGGCCAGGACACAGGAACAGAGCTGAAAGGTATTTTGGAAGTTAAGTCTGTAGAACTTGCCACCTCCTAGTTGAGGGTGGGTGGGGGAGACTATTTCTAGTCTTTCTGTTGATAATCCACCAAGAGAAGAGTAAGTAAACCATTAACAGAAAGAGCTTGGAGTAAGAGTGACTTTGAATAAGGAACTTGAGTAGGAGATAATGTTCACAAGAAGTTCATAAACTACCCAGAACTAAAGAACAGGTCAGCAAGATGCAGTTTCTCAGAAGGCAAAGTTCAGGAAAGCTCCAAGAGTGTTCCAGAGAGAAAAATGACATTAAAGGAAAAGAAGAAGTCATCCTGGTTGGCAAAGATGCCTTAAATTTTGATCAGATTTCTCAGTTAGGCCAAGAGTTTGATCCAAAGGGGGAGTTCTCAAAAACAGAAAAAGCACACTCCAAATGGAGTCCCTCATGTGGACAGCTCCCACAACCACCCAGACTTAATTCCTAACCATAGCTGCAATTTCAGATTCTCCCAACAGTGTAACCTCAGACGGATCAATCTGGAGTTTCCTGATCAGCCTGGTGAGGTAATCACATGATAAACACCCTGAGGGATTTTTTGCTGTGTGCCGTTCTTACCTGTGTAAGGTGGTACCTCATTGTGGTCTTGATTTGCATTTCCCTGATGATGAGGGATGTTGAGCATTTTCTCATGTGCCTGTTGGCCATGTGTATGTCCTCTTTGGAGAAGTGTCTTTTAAGTTCTTCTGCCCATTTTTTTATTGGGTTTTTTACTTTATTTTTCTTGAGTCTTATGAGGTCTTTGTATATCTTTGTGATCAGACTCTTGTCTGTTGTGTGGAGCGCAAAGATTTTCTCCCATTCAGTGGGGTTTCTTTTTGTTTTGTTTAATGTTTCCTTTGCTGTACAGAAGCTTTTTATCTTGATGTAGTCCCATCTGTTTATCTTTTCTCCATTTTTATTGCTTTGGGGACTGCCACCTCAAAAGTGCTATTGAGATGTAAGTCTTGCAGCGTTTTACCTATGTTTTCCTCTATATATTTAAGGAAGCCTCTGCTCCACACTGCTGGTGGGAATGCAAGCTAATCCAACCTTTATGGAAGACTGTGTGGAGGTTCCTCAGTCTACTAGAAATGGAACTACCATATGATCCAGCAATCCCATTCCTAGGAATATACCCAAAGGACACAAAAACACTGATCCAAAAGAGCACCTGTACTCCTATGTTTATTGCAGCACTATTTGTAATTGGTAATGTTAGGGGGTAAAACCCTTCTAAATAAATTACACAAATAAGTTATAAACTTCAACCCCCATTCCAAACCTACAAAATCCAAAAACTACAAATCCCATAAGGTCATTATCGAAGAGCGGATCACTGGGAACTAAAAGTAAAATTAAGCAGCCAAGCTAAATATAAAAGCATACACGTGGGCCTTTAAAAGTCACGTTTTCCTAAAAAACCAACTCTCAGCGCACCGTTAAGTTCCAACTCCAAAAAACTAGTAAAATATTTACAAATCTGTAGCCCTCTCTTCCCCTTGTATTATTCACTATGCTATTTTCCCTTCCCTTGTAAATAAAACCCTTTATTAACCTTTATTGTATGTACCCACAGTTAAAACATTATAAATGCCATTCAAGCGTGCAAATAAAAACCCAATCAAACAAACCCATTTTATATTAAAGTTACCCTGTAACAGTAAGACATGGAGACAACCCAAATGCCCAAAAGTAAATGACTGGATCAAGAAGATGTGGTACATATACACAATGGAATATTATTCAGCAATCAAAAATAACAAGCTAGGGCCATTTTTAGAAACATGGATGGCACTAGAAGGAATTACACTCAGTGAAACAAGTCAGAAGGCAAGAGGAAAATATCAGATGGCTTCACTATTAGGAGGAATATGAAAGAGCAACAACAACAACAAAGAAGAAGCTCAAGGAAATGGGCAATTACAACCAAAGGCAAACAAAAACTCAACAAGACCTAAAGGTCAAAGATAAACCAAAGGAACCATGGGGTGGGGGGAGGAGGGGGAGGAAGGGAGGGCAAAGATGGGGATGAGGGCAGAAAGAGCACAAGGGACTAAGGTGACCAGTGGAATGGTGGTGGGAACTCCCTTGGGACTACAAATGATGTCAAGATAATTAAATAAAAAATAAATAAAATAAACACCCTGAGGGAAGGTGGCTTCAGAAATAATCTCTTTTCTTTTGCTAATAACCTTGTTCCACCCTCTTTTTTACTATAAAAACCGTCCATTTGTGCAAACCCTTGCAGACTTTCTACTGGCTAGATGGGATGCTGCCTGATTTGTGAATCATTTCATGAAACCAATTAGAGAGAGGAAGGGAGAAGGGAAGGAGAGGGAGGAAATTGAAAGAGAAGGAGGACAGAAACTTTGATTTAGCAGTTTGTTCCTGTTTTAAGACAACTTTCTCAAAATTCCCTCTAATAATTTGTGCGCCATTTTATCAGCCAGGAAGCAAGAAAGACAGAAGTTAGCCTCAGCCATCTATCTTAGTTCACAAATCTCAAAGCTTGGACTTGACTTAAATATTAATATTCCAGGTTTAAACACATCTCTTTTCAACTCTTTCTCCTTCTCCTAATCTGCCCTTGACTGTCCACTATGAATATTGTTGGCTGGAACTTATTGCTCAGTTTCGAAACTATACTAAGATACTCATTTAGCTCATAGAACTACTTAAGGATGTTTTGCAGTTATACCCCAACTAAGAAAGCAAGAGATATTTGGTCACCTGGGATATATTTTTATGTTCAAATAAAACCAAAAGAATTAAAAATATTAACATTTGTTTAGATAATTAGCCTAATCTATTCTGAACCAAGCTAAAGAAAAAGAAAATCAGAGAGATCAGATTGAAGAAGGATTTGGTTCTGCTACAATAATAGAAATCTCTAAATGACTGCAACTGATACTTTTAAAGATTTATCTTCTCAGAAGTCCAGCTGTGGTGGCTCCAAGAAGCAAACATTTGTGTCTTCATGCTCCTTCATTTTGCCAGTTGCTTCACTGTCCAAAATGGAGGCTGGAGCGACAGACATAAGGTCAAATTATGGAGGAAACTGAAAAGGGGAAGGAAAGGCTCCTGGAAGCACTTTTTAGCTGTCTGTTCCTCTCTTAGGTAAACTTCCTGGAAATTCTTTTCAGCAATTTGTGCTCCTCTTGCCAGCCAGAACATAATAAAATGAATACACTCAGAGTCCAGAGCACTTGTGGTTTGTTTCAAAATCTGGACATCTATCGTCCTTGATACAGGGCTTCACTTGGTAAAGAAATGGATAATGGCTAATGGGAAAGAAGTCATCTCTTCACAAATGTCACTTACCATTGCTCAAGGTAAGGTGGCTTATTAAACCTGCCAAGCCCTAAATGTATTGTTAGGGGGAAAGACCCTCCTGAATGGATTATACAAATGGGTTGTGGACTTCGACCCCCCATTCCAGACCTACAGGATCCAAGGACTACAAATCCCATAAGGTCATTATCAAAGAGCGGATCACTGGGACCTGAGGGTGGAGTTGAGCAGCCAGGCTGAATATA
>JAGFMF010011638.1:8537790-8587503 GCA_019455555.1 Galemys pyrenaicus | reverse complement strand
CTGGTGAGATGGTGATGGGGAATACATGGGGATTACAATTAATGGCAAGTATATGTAAATTTTAAAATATTTTAATAAAAAAAATGCAAAAAAAAAAAAGCTACCATTGTTAACTTCCCTGTGGGTCCCTCACCTGCATTTGTTCCAACCAGTCCAGGACTAAGAAGCAAGTGCAGCTTCTTCACATGTCTCTGCTCCAGAAATTCTTCTTGTTCCCCATCCTGCTTATTTCCTTCTCCATTCTCCTCTCTACCTTCTCCTTCCTGCTCAGCTCAACCCTCTTTTGCATGGGGCAGGGAACCTGGATCTTCCCCTTTTCCTGGGGACCATCCTGTTATATTATCAGTGTTCTAATCTTCTAAATGCTCCTGGAAAAAGTTGACTTTAGGGTCCTCTGTGATTATTTTGGTCACTGCGCTTTTCCTAGCTCCTGAACTCTTACACTCAGAGAGACATTGTCTATGCTAGGATATGAAAAGCCTGGATTTTCTGTAATGTGCTTTCTTAGGACTGTGTGGTTAGTGATATTCACAGTCTGACACAATCCTCCCACACACATGGAAACCATGGCAGCGGAACTCCAGAGGCATCCCCCTGCAGTTTTACAACTTCCTGGAGGAAGAGTTCAGTTCATGAATGTTCTAATTTCAGTGAAGGGTATCTAAAGTCCTTAAAAACATTCATGAATGAGCCTTTTCAATCCCACTTGGAAGGAAATCAGGGACTTTACCATTGAAACTGAACAGTAATGAGATTCAGTGGCCACCATACAAGATCTATATGAATGCCTCAGGGCAAAACAGAGACCAGAGGATCCAGCCTAGGGCAGTTACTTCCACAAAGAGTAATTACCTGAATAGGTTTTTCAGGGAATGACACTGTATCTTTCCAAAAACTATCGTGTTCTTTATTCATCTTACAGAGCTAGGAATCTAAATATGAATTTTATTCAGGTTTGGTATTGGTTTTGTAATTTCGGCTTTAAGCATTAGGACTGGATGATCTGAGGAAGCACTGCTGTTTTTTTTCGGATGGAAAAAAGAACACTGAAAGCTTGTCTTTACTGCAAGCTTTAATTATAGAGTTACAAGTCTTTGATGTTGATGGAGTTTTATTGGACATCTAATCCAACCGTATATTTATTTAATAGGTAAAGGACTGATCCATGTTAACCTGGAAACATAGAAATTATCCAATTTTGTGAAAACCATTCTGCTCTAGAAACAGGAATTAGTAGAGTGGGAAACTGAGCACTAAGTTATAGTTATATCATTAGGACCAAATGTGTACACAGTCAGAGAAATGAATCTGTATTTATTTTCTTTCAATTTTTTTTGTCACACAAAGTAGACAACTTCTTTAGGTTTCCTTTGGGAAGCGTGTGTGTGCAGTGCTTTGTGTTAACTTTTTAAAAATTCCTTTTTTTGGTTTTTAATTTTAGGAAAAGCAATTTAAATGGACTTTGCCTTCTCAGAGACACTTAAGATAAATTTCTTCGCTTAAAAAACTGAAATGAAACACTATCAAGATAGCTTTGGGACTATCCAATTGGACAATGATGGAAAAGTACTTTCAAAACTATAAAGCGCTTTATTAAAGAAAAACAAGTATTCTATTTGCTTTAGTACACATTCAATTCCACTTATTCCTCTGTAACAGGGTGGTCCCAGGAAAAGGGGAAGTTCCAAAATCCTGGTTCCGCCCTAAGTGGGTGGAGCTGAGGAGAAAAAGAAGATTTTCTGCAGAGAAGAGAGAAGGAAGGAAGGAAGATGGAAAACAGCAAGGAGACCTGGAGGAGGCACGTGGAGCAGAGGGACATGTGAAAAAACTGTGCTTGCTTTTTGGTCTTGGACTAGCTGGAACAGATGTGGGTGAGAGACCCGGGGTGGGGGAGGTGAACAATGGCAGCTTTCATCTTGATTTTGATTTTGCTCTTTTCCTCCCAGATTTGTCTGACTCTTTCTGACCCTTTTCTATGGGTTTCTACTGAAAGGTCCTTTAGATGTGTGGCAGGTTTTTGGGCCTTGCTTTGGGCCAATCCTATTTGGCTGGACTTCTACCCTCAAGGAAATGGGTAACTTTGGATGCTTAACTTAGTAACTATATTCTTTGTTCTTTCTTTATTGTACCCTAGTTGTATTAAAGTTCCTTTCCATTAAAGGTTTTATGTGTTTGTCTTAATGAGGCGGATGGCAGAACCCATTCAGAGAAAGCAGGCCTGGGGGTTCTGGGGTGCTCATCTCCCTGCCCTGTAACACCTCCAGCAAACATTAAAGGACTTACTACGTGCCAGATCTTATACTAGATTCTGGATATAAGATGGCATTAAATGAGATGCCACACCCAGGAGTTTACAACAGTAAAGTCTGTTCCTGATCCTTGCAACCCTCCTCTCCGAAGCCCAATAAAAGGCACACACAAAAAACAACAAAAAACACCTGGGTAAGGTTCCCCGGTTATGGCCTCTCAGAAATTCATAGTTCTTTCCTGAATGAATGGCAATAATTTTCAGTTGAGTAATTCAGCGCTTATACCCTTGTCTTCCACTAGAATTTAGTTGCGAGGCAATAATTCATCTTTTAGTTTTCTGTATTTGCTCAGTGCCTTGTATGGCGGCGGCCTTAGAAAAGACAGTAACATTTGTTCAATGAATGGCTGAAAACTCAAAGGTATGACGAGAAAACTAGCGTCAAACAAATACTGCGCGTACTCCAGGAAGAGTACAGAGTACTAGGATATTTATAGGAGGAGGAGCATTTAAAGCTATCACCTCGTGGGGCTGATTTCCAGGAGAGAAACTGCGCTATTCCAAATCCGACACTAGCACGATACGCTCCCCCACTGGTGTGCCTGGCTAAGCACGGATGTTTCTCTATGAAATATTATCGTGCCAACCACTAAAGAGCAGGAGCCGGCCAAAAGCAGGCAGCACATCAAGAATAAACACAAAAACCAAAAAACAACCCGGAGTCCGATCTCTTCCAATGAGATCATCGCTGGCGAAGACCTCGGAAAAATGGAAGTCTTCCGCCCGGGAGTGGGCGCAGCGACGGCGCAGAGCCTCCACGTCGACGTGGGCTCCGTCGCGTGACTCGGGGCGCTGGGTGGTCCTGCGCCTGCGCCCTGTGCCGGGGGCGGGCCCGAGGAGCCGACGGCTTCCGGTCTTGTGTCCCCGCCCCTGCGTGGCCGGAGCCGGTCGGCTGGGCGGTGGCGGTGGGGGTAGAACCTGGTGAGGTGAGGTGAGTTCCAGAGAGGGGTCCCGGGAGCCATGGCCTGCTCCATTGCTCAGTTCTGCTACTTCCAGGACCTCCAGGCCTCCCGGGACTTCCTCTTTCCTCACCTGCGGGAGGAGACCCCCAGCGGCGCCGTGCGGAGGGACCCCAGTAAGTGACCCCGGGCGCGCCGCCCTAGTGCCGGGCTCAGTCCGCGCCTCTGTCCCCTGGGCTTCTGGTCCCCCTCGCGCTGCCTTTCCCTCACGGGCACGGGCTCCAGCCGCGGCCGCCCAGCGCGGCTGCCGGTTTCTTCTCCGCTCGCTCCTCAGCCTCGCCGCCCCCCCCGGCCCCGGCTGCATCTTGCTGCCTTTGGTCTCTCTTCCCCACCACCCGAGTCCTAGCTTTCTTGCCGAGTCTCTCCTCCATCCCTTCCCCCCGGTTAGGGTTCTGGGCTCCGCCAGCACGTCCTGCTCCCCCATCTCGGCCAGCTGTCAGCGCTCGCTCGGCGTCGTCCCAGCCCCGGGACTGGGGCCTGCTGCCCCTCCCCTGCCCCCAGTGCTCATCGTCACCCGCCCACACTCCTCCTGCCAGATTTAAAGAATAACCGAGTGATTGACAAGTGGTGGCTCCTAAGGGATGAACAAGCGTCTCTCCAGTGAGGAAAATAACCTGTCAGGAAGTGAGCGAGAAGCTCCCTCAGGAGCTAAAATTACCATCACATGGCCCTGAAAAGTTCATTTGCTTTGAAATGAGGAGCCTTCCACCCATCATTATCATTGAGGAGTATTAAATAAGCTCTTGCTGGCATCGTGTGAAATCCTGGGGCTGATTAGATACTGCATAGTTCTTCAGCCTGTCCTGCGCTTCTTCCTGATGAGCGGTTCTGTGTGTGGTGCTTAATGTTTTCTAAATAGTCTCACTCTGAAGAACCTTTGGCTCTGTGTACAGTGCTGCCACGTTGTGCCTTACTGAGATGGCGATAAAAAGCCCAGTAAATCTGCTCTACACCCCACCTTTTAAAATTTAGAGGATTACCCAAATCAAAACCATGTAAATATTTGCTCTGCGGTCACTAGTGCTGCAAATAAAATCATTTGGTTGATGGTAAGCTGCTCTAGGAGCTTATAGTTCACAGTTCACTGGAACAGAAAAGTTACCAGTCATTTACAGATTGATTGAGGTGTGTATACGAGGCACCTGGGGACAGCTTGAAGTGGTTGCTTAAGTTGATTTGATGCTTAAACTTACCTTTGAAGTAGTTGGATAAATAAGGATTGGTAATATGCTGTGAAAGGGAGGCCTGAAATGGCATGACAGAGGACTCAGAAATGAGGAATAGCTGAAGAGAAGTGAGGAAAGGAGAGAAGATTATAAAGGTAATAAGGAGCTTGGCATGAGAAGCCTATGAAAGTAATGGGATGCCTCTGGAAGACTAAGCAGAGACATGACATGGTCAGATGTCCATGCATGTACATTGAATACCTGTTATGTGTTTAGGTGGCAGTGTGTTGGAGAGCTTGAAAGCAGGGAATTGGTTAAGAGAGTATTCCAGTAACCTATGGAAAGAAGTGACATGAGGTTGAACTGTAAAATGACTTGGTAGGGAAAATTAAGTTGGAAAGCTATTAAGGAGGTGAAACAAGCAGGACCTAGTGAAGATCTGGTGAGTGAGGGGGAGTTGAGGATGCCTTTGAGGTTGTAGCTGAGGAGTGGGATATTGGGGGACTTGAGAATGGTCTCTGGCCTTTGGTTTGAATGAGAGTGTATAATGAGGGAGATTTCGACCTTTGCATTTTAACTGGCCTGTCCAAGTGAGGGGATCCAGTTGAACACTAGTCTAAGACTTTATGGGGTGTCCTGCGTCAGAGAGGTTAATTTGGGATCTACCAGCAAAAAGTGTCAGTTTGATCTCAAGTATTGTGTGTACAGTGAAGTGAATATTTAAGTTATAACTTTTGACCAGCTATGAAGCTTAGGAGTCCAGGAGGTGTGACCAGGAAGACTTACAATGAAAGAGAGGAAACCAGCTGAGAGTCATGGAGCTGAGGCGGAGAGAGTTTGCTTGAAGAGAAGGTCAACAGGTGCAAAGGCAACAGAGCTTGGTTAAGGGTGGAAAGTTCCTGGTCGCTTGAGGAAACATATTTACAAAATGTGAAGGAGTTAAAGAAGAATATGATAACAAAAAAGAAGCAGGCACCTTCAGGGATCCTAGCTGTGAAAGATAGAGGTAGGGCATTAGACAGGATGTAGAGAAAGAACACATTTTTTTCCTTTCCGACTGCCGACCCCTCCATCTGACACCTTCTCTCCTGGCAAGGGCGCCAGTCTTCTTCAAACAGATCTTCCTTCTTCCACCTTTGATATCTGGTAATTAGTTCCTAAAGGCAGTCAAAGTAAGCTTTTAAGACATAGTTTATAGCATTCCCTGCTTTATAAACCTCTAGAACTTTTGATTGCATTCATATGAAATCCAAAGCTCTTAGCTGCCTTACAAGGTGCTTAGTCCCTGCCTTCATGTTCCTTGTACTCCTCTCCCCTGTTTCTTATGCTTTAGATTACACTTATGTGTGCCTGAGGCCATTGCCCTTGCTCTTGATGCTCTGTGCAGATCTGTGCATGCTAGCTGCCTCTTGTCTTTCAAGCCTCAGCTCAGATGTCAACCTCTCAGAGGCTTTCTGACCAGCTAATCTAAAATAGTCACTTGTTCCCCTTTTCCCATTTGTTGCTCTCAATCATATCATCCAGTTTATTTTAATCATGTCTATACTAGTCAGTATGGTAGCTTTTGACCATATCTGGTTGCTGACTCCTTGAAGTGTGACAAGTACTACTGAAGAACCAAATTTGAATTTAAATAACCAAATGAGGTTAGTGGCTACCATATTGTATGGCACTGTTACAGATGGCAAAATATAGCCACATGCACATGGAATACTTGTCCAAAGTTCACACAGTAAAGAGTAGATATAGTATGTAAGTTTCATTGGACAGTTGGACTTTTAATTTGACAACAGTCATCTAGATTCATTTGCACTATGTCTAAATATTTGCAAATATGATCTAACTTCAAATTCTTAGGTTTGTGTGTGTGGGTGTTATTGTGACTATACTATCAATTCAAATTGTAAATAAGAGGAAAAAGGATTTCTTGACCAATGAGTCCTTTTGCAAAAACTGTATTTTACAGTTAAAGTGGTGTTTAATTTACAAATAGAAATCAGAAAAATAGATGTATTACTGTAACTAATTTAGTGATTAAGGGATTTCAATAATCTGGGCCATCTTTACAAAACATCAGGTTTTGTAACTGTTGCTATTAGGTGTTCTTCATTCTAAACTTTTGTTAGGGTAAAAATTTAGAGTAAAAATGAAGTTAATGGAGCAGTTAGGATGTGCTTTAAGTTGCTGAATATAGTGATATAAATGATTATTGGTAGACAGAAACCATGCCTCATTTTATTTTCCTAACTCACATTATTTTCTTATCTCAGTTAATTTCTGGGGAATATATAAAAACAAACAACCTCAGTTCCTTAGAGTGAATTATTTATCCTCTGTAAGTGATCCATTTTGAAGATGGGTCATTTAGTTTCAGAGTACTTTTGTCTTAATGTGGACACCTGCCATACATCATATGGTGGTTGCTGGGCACTGAGAAATCAACCGTACTCTCTTCTAGATTTGAATTGACAGAGAATAACAGTATGACTTTTATCTTCAATTATAAAATGACTTCTGTTTTAAAAGCTCTTGAATCCCAATATTTTCCAATGTCTACATTAGTGATGGTTACCACTAGTTGTTTGTACTCAATCAGATGCTGTCTACTCCAGACATGAAATTTGGTCTTGTACTTGGAGATTGTGAGATGAGTAATAGTATGGTCCATACTTTAATCCAGTGAGACTGTATGTTAGAACAGCACTTTCTTATATTTACTTTCTTATATTCCTTTATATTTTCTGGATAAAAACATATAATTACAGAGAGGGAGAATCAGAAGATTTGGAGGTAATTTTGGTATTATAATATCGTGGCTCTCTTAACTCACCCAATAGTAAAATAATTTTCTCTTGGACATACTAAAGAGACAGAACAGCTTTCCTTCTTGCCTCTTTTAAAACAAAAAGAAAAAAAGATAAAGCATGTAGGGAAATGAAGTCATCGATGTAAGCCTTTTATGTTACTGTCACTGGGAAAAGTATGATTTTTTAGGACATCTAAAGTCATGGAGTCACTTGCACGATGAACTTTTACAAAGCATATAAAATAACCATTTTTTAATACTTAGTGGAAATGCTCTCAGTTGTTTGAAGTCATAATGACAGTAATTTGAAGTAAGAACATTTATAGGAATCACAGAAAATGTAGTTACTGGATTTCTTTAAAATTGGAAGCAATCATACTGAGCAAATGTTATCAATGAAGAAATTGAGGCATGTGTGTTCTTTAGTTTCTTCATTCAGCTAGAATTAAACACCTGCAATTTTTACTATGTTCAAAGTCATCTTGAATAAATAAAATAGGTCCCTCTGCCCAAGGAGCTTTCAACTAATAAAAGGAAATACGTATGTAAAAGGAGTGTTAGAGTTGTAATGCCATAAATTGGCGTGTGGTAATTGGAGAATGCACTGTTGGTCCTTTCCTTATAGGAACTGTCTCCACAGAGGTCTTGATAGTTTAAGGGCTATCCATCAGATAGAAAATGGTCAGTCGAAGAATGTGAACAGCATGGGGTTCAGAAAACTTTGAATAGTAAATTGTAGTGGGCAAGTGGGGTATATACACATTTTATTGTAAGGGATGACCCTGGAGAGGTTGATTGAGGAATTTAGATTTTATTTAGAAGCGATTTACTCCTACATTGAAGTAAAAGTACCTTGGGGTTACGTGGAAACTTGCCATGGCTTACCTGGGGACAGATAATTTTAAGTAAATGTGTTTAAAATAAGTTTGTGAAAGTTCCTGCTTTCCTTCTCCAGTGGAAGAAAAACTTAGTAAAGAAAGTTCCATCTCACGCACGCATTCTGAATATTAGTATGGTAACTTGCCTCAAGATGTTAAAAACCCTTCCCTTTAATTAAAGCACCATAAACTCCCATTATCTATGCCATTAAAAGAGGTTTGAGTCATTCTTGCTATTTAGGTTTAATAGTTATTTGTCAAAATTTGTGGTATAAATGTGCTGTTTCCTCAGTTACAGCTTGCAGTGAAACTGCATTTCCTCTAGTAACATCTTTTCACACAAAATTGTTTCATAATAACTTTGAGGAAGGAATAAAAAGTTCCCATGATGTTAAACTAAACTGCTTAAAGTCACAGTTACCAAGAACCTACTCAAGATGTTAAGTGAGGACTTAGTGTAATTGCAATAAGTCAGGCAAGGGAAAATTTATTACTAGAGCCTTATGATTACAGGAAATTTTTTTCCCCCAATTCATACCCACTTTTGCAGAAATATTTTTGGGCTGATAAAAATTCTACATTATATTAGAACAGCATTCTGTAGAGGAAATGAAATGGAAATAAGAATTTAGAGAGAAAAAAGTTCTTACAGTATTGCTCATTGAGAAGATTATATTTTTAAATAGATGCTGATGGATCTCATTTCCTGTAGTATTTAGACTTCATTGAATTAATTGGAAAGGATAACTGTATTATATGTCCATGTTTGCAGTGTATTAGAAATTGTCTTTAGGACAAGAGATACATACATTTGAAAGCTTTTTTGGGTGTATATTAGCAAAAGATTTGAAGACATTCTTCTGTAGGACTCAATGATTCCCAACCTTTTTTGGGAGCATCATAGCATATATTTAAAGAAAGAGATATGGACCCTAAATAAGGAAAACAGTTTTGAAAAAGAAAAGTTGGAGGACTCATACACACAGATTTCAAAATAATATAAAACTACAATAATCAAAATTATGTGGTATTGACATAAAGAGAGATGGATAGTGGAATAGACTAGCCAGAAATAAGCCTTTTCATATATGGTCAAGGGTGCCAGTGCTGCTACTTAAAGGGGAAAGGACATTCTTTTCAACAAATGGTATTGGAAAAACTGTACATATATAAGAGTGAGTTTGAACCTTTATCTTACAACATATTCATAAAACTTTTAGAAGAAAATATAGCTTCGTGATAGTGCATTTGGCAGTAAGTCCTTGGAGATGACAACAAAAGCAAAGATAGACAAATGGGACTATTTAATACTTAGAAACTTTTGTGCCTAAAAGGACACTGTCAATAGAGTGAAAAAGCAATTTGAAGAATGGAAGAAACATTTGTAAATCTGCTAAGGAGTTAGTGTCCATAGTATATAAAGAACTCCTACAACTCAACAACAAAAAAAAACAGCTTTATTAAAAAATAGGCAAAGTACTTGAAAAGACATTTTGAAAGATGATATGCAAATGACCAATAAGCATATGTAAAGATGCTTAACATTACTGATTATCAGAGAAATGCAAATCAAAATCATAATGAGCCATCACTCTATTGGGATTGCAACTATCAAAAGAAAAAAAAAAACACAGAAAACAAGTGTTGGCAAGGATATGGAGAAATTGGAACCCTGTGTATTGTTATGGTGGTAAAATGGTCCAATTGCTGTGAAAACAGTATGGAGCTTTCTCAAAAATAAAATTAATAATGATTCTGAATATATTCAAAGGAATTAAAAACAGTATCTTTTGACATTTGCACAGTCATGTTCATAACAGTGTTATTCACAATGGCCGAGAGGTGGAAGTAACCCAGGTGTTCTTCAACAACAGATAATGGATAAATAAAATGGTATATACATATACAATGGAAATTTAGCCTTAAAAGAGAAGGAAATTGTATCACATGCTACTATATCAATCTTGAAGACATTGTTACATAAGATAAACCAGTCATGAGAAGGCAAATGCTGTATGATTTCATTTATGTGAGATACCTAATCAGATTCATAGAAACAGGAAGTGGAATGGTGGTTACTACAAGCTGGTGGGAGAGTAAAAAGGTGGGTGTCATAGGTATAGTTTCAGATTTATAGGATGAAAAGTGCTGGAGATCTGTTTGACAATGTGAATGTACTTAACACTGCTGAATTGTATAAAAATGGTTATGTTAAAGATCGTAAAATTTTGCTTAACATAAAAATGCATATCAGCTAGTGTGATAATAAATAGGTCATAAATAAAAACTACTCATTGTGGAAAATGACCTGCCAAGAGATTCCAGTAGTTCTTCGCTCTACCTGCCTGTGCTGAGATCTGAAAAAATTAGTACCTTTACTCACTTGTAACCTTTTGGGAATCTGTGCTATAGTCAGAGAGTAACCTATTGATGGTTTTAAGCAAAAACATAGAATTTCAATATTTGAGTTATAGATGGATTTGGTGGCTACAAGATGGATATATTTGGTAATTCAAATCAATTAGATGACAATTTGAGAGCTGTTTACGGAAGTCCAGTTTAGGGTTGGTAAAGGTAAGTCTAGGGCCGAAGCATTCAGAATGGAGCTTGAAACTTGATGGGTTTATTAATGGCAACTCTATGAAAGAAATTTGAGCCGAGAAATAGTAGGATAGCCAGATTTTTTTGTTGCAAAGAAGAGAATAAATGGAGTAGAAGTAGAAAGACCAGATAGCTGGCTATTACAATATTCTAAAAGGGAAGATGATCCTTTCCTTAGATTGGTATGTTATTTACAAGGCCACACAGTAACAATTTCGAAATTGTAAATCAGCCAGTAATTTTTGAATGACTTCTCTGACTGTTGAGACCTGGCATAAACCTTCCTGGTAGAAGGAAATCCTGGAAACTCTTCAATGTCTATCTTGCCTATATTTTTCCTTTGGCAAGAAATCCAGAAACAACTGGAGCACAGAATACTTTTCTTTGTACTACCTAGGTCTCACGTGTAAATTCCACAGAAGAAAGACTCTCAGGTGGAGAGAAATAATTACATATTATCACATTGCCTTTTTCCTTTTGAGTATATAAAGCCAGACATGATAGTCACCTTCTGACTACTCACAGTCCAGCTTCTAGGTGTTAAAACTTAAGTGTTCTGGTGTTCAGTAAGGAAACCATTAGCCACATAGGATATTTAAATTTAAATCAATAGAAATTAAATAAGAATTAAAATTATGTTCCTCAGTTGTTATAGCTACATTTCACTTATGTCTGTAAGTGGCTCTCTTATTAGATGGATACAGAACACTTTCATTCACCGTTATCTCATTTTTACATAATGTATTTTCTAGAACTTTTTTTTTTGTTTAATTATATGCTGTCCACATCTTTTAAGTCTGAAAATACATCTTGAGAGCACTATAGCTTTTCCACTAATGACTGCTCAGTATATTTTTGCTGTAAGAAAAATGCTCCAGAAAGCATCCTTATATGCATCTTTATGTGTGATGCTAGTATTTCTGAATGTACATTTCTGGGATTAGAATTGCTGAAAGATAGAAATTCACATTTGAAATGTTGATCACAGTTGCCAAATTTCTTTAAAATCGGTCACTTTCTTTATGTACATGTTAAACAGATACACATTCACGCATACACTTATTCTCTGTTATCAGATTCTTTGACTTTTGCTCTTCTGATAATAACTGTTCTCGAGTTGTTGAGATTATCAGACTTTATATTTTTAAAAAGGCAATAAATAAGCTGGTGTTAGAAGAATTTAGTATAAAGAATATTTTCTCATGGACAGTCTCTGACTATAGAATGAGTTAAGGAAGCAAGATGTTGAATTGACTTCTTTAGAATATACAGAAATTAGTTTTAACCACAGGAGTTTTTACTTGCGTTCATCTATATTTCATAATGGCACACTCTCCCTGATCTTACTAGCTATGTTTACTTTTTCTGCTGCTTTGGGTAAATAAATAACTCATAAATATGAAGATGTAAGAAATTATACATTGAAGTTCTTTAATATATACAATATATTATTAACTTTAGTGGTTCCTTTTAAAAAAAAACATATTAAATTTTTTGAAATGTAGGCCTAACCATGTCTTAGGTTTTGGGCAAAGGGAATATATTTTTATGTATTTAAAAATATTTTTTTTTGTCTCGTAAAGAAAGGTTTATTTAGGAAAAGAGATAGAGAATAAAGACTCCCAGGTAAAGGGTACCCGGGAGGGGCAGAGAGACCCCAAATTTTTTTTCTTATTAGAAATATACACTGTACAATGGGCCTCCCTGGTGGCGCAGTGGGTTAAGCAATGCACTATGAAGCAAACTGCAGCCAATGCAGCACGAGTTCGATCCCTGCTGCCAGCCAGGGAGGGGACCCACATGGCACAACAGACCTCTCCTGCTGTGCCTGCTGCTCCCCTCAGCAGTGTACTTCTGTTGATCCACCTGTTCTGCTCCCCGCTCTCTGTGGTGTATCCTTTCACCCCACCACACCTCTGGCCTGTACCCCAGTGCTTGTATACATAAATAAATAAATCTTTAAAAAATAAAAAAAAAATAGAAATATACACTGTACAATGTTTTTATGTATTTTTAAAGACCAAAAGATATACTATTTCTGCTTAAAGATGTTTTCAGTTCTGTCATTTTTTAATTGACTATCAAGACAGTGTTTTTAATATGATATAGGAGATGATTTGTCTGACAACTTGAATTCTAGAACTGAAGACTCCTTAAAAATCTAATTTGATTTAATCTGTTGTGTTGTTTTTTCATCTGCTTGAAGTGTATTTATAAAGTACAAAGATGCATTTACTGGGTCTGGTCTTTTATTTAAAGTTATTTTCATTCCTCTTTTGCCTTCTTTTCTAACCAACTGAGACTTTCTTTGTTTTCATCTGAGAGTCCTGAGCTGATCTCACTAAACTGTCTGCTATTGCTGTGATGAGTGAAAGAATAGCAAGGACAGCCTTCTAGTAGCTAAATGTGGATTCATCTCAGAAGGCCCTCAAGGATCCTCCTAAGGGTAAATGACATTACTCTGATCAGCTTAGGCTGCTGTGAAGCAGAGAATCTGTAGTCCTTGGAGTGTTGCCCTTCATTTCATTGAACTGAGCCAGCTGTCTGTCCCAGCCAATGGTAAGCTTGGTGCTTATGCAGAGGTAGATCTCCGTGTCGTCGTCGTCCTTCACCTCCACCAGCCAGGAGAGGACTGTTTTCAGGCTTCTCCCTGGCCACGTAATTGGGCTCCAGTCTGAACCCCCTGAATGATGGTCAGCTGACCTGCTTCTATGCCTGTGTTTTCCTTTGTCTCTCATAAAGTTGTTTCCAAGTCATTTTCTCCTGGTTCCACATGGTCTTTGGAAGGAGTCCAGTGATGAATGACATCTGATGCCTGTAGCAGTAGAAAGTTCATTGCACTGTTGTCCACCTTGAGAATGAGGCATCTTCCAAAGGTAATCAGGCTACTTGTGCTTGGCCATGGTCTATCTAACAGCGCAGGCAGAGGGAGGCTGGAGGCTTAATCTGGTAATTTGAAAGAAATTAACCCCTGATTGTTGAAAATTAAAATGTCCACTTCATTTTAGGTTGTGACGTAGTCTTATGTGCTTAAAGGAATATGCTAATAAGGAATTTATTTTTCCCATTTTTTTCTAGAAATAGAAAAAGATTATTCTGAGGCATCAAAAATATATGAGCTTTTTAATTTTGTATTTTTTTTGTTTTTTAATGTTTTAATTTTGTATTATTATGTGATGCTTTTCTTATATTGATCAAGAACCAACTAAAATGTGTTAAACCACCTTAATTATTTACAAGTCATAGATTCTAGAGGTTCTTGCTCTTTATAGAAGCCAGTACATTATTTCTGTTTTCATTATCTGAGGAGAGCGGAAATGAATTTGCTTCTGTGTTAATAAGATCTTTTATTCAACCATGGAGATTAAATTAAGCTTTCCTTTTCCTAACATTTAATGATTTCAGTTTCTCATTTATTTTTTTATCTTGACATTCATATTGGAAAAAAGCTAATGCTGTCAAATTAATTGCCCACTTCTGGAATTCAATTTCCTTTCTAGCTTCAGGTTCTTGTTCATTGAAAAACATGCCTTCAGTTTATGAGGACAGACTGTTCACAAGGAAATCAGAATGGTGTATTTTTGGAATTAAATAGAGCTATGGGAAATAAAAGTTGAATTTCTTGCTTGAGCTTTTGTTGGTAGAATAATTCCTTCATTGGAAGTACCCCTAAAACTCTGTAATTCTTTGGTGATTGAATTAAAATGTATTTTCCTCTTAGCTTTGAAGATTTCAAAGACTGTATCATTTGTCAAGTGAGAAACTGAGCAGATTTTTTTTTAATGCTAGTCTAATCTCTTTAGGGAAAAAATTCGCTCCAAAGGGAATTATATAGTTACATTTTACATTTTTTAAGTCATTAGTTTTATTCATTCAAGCAAAGCATTTAAATAGATAAGGGTGAGAACAAGGGCTTATGCTTGTTACCAATTATTCTAGACAGTTTAAAATAGTCCTTTTCAATGAGGGGTATAAAAACAGTGTTAAGGATTGAAAAGTCAAGTTATAATTAGGGAGAAGGTAGTTTCTTTTTGTTACCATTATTTATAATTACATCTTGCTTGTTTTTATTTGTAGTTGTATTTATTTTCCTAGTATATAACTTGATTGGTGGTCAGCTTATTAATTGTATTTATAAAGAAAACAAGTATGATTCAAGATGTATGAAACAAGAAAGGCAATTTCATCAATGAAGTGAACTAATTAAACTGGCAAACTTCTTGAAACACTTGAAATTGAATTCTCAGCGCAATCCTGAATTTTCTGTGAATTTCAAGAAAAAAATGGCTACGAATGTGAAGAGAATAGATTCTCAAGGAAGCTTATCCCTTAAGAAAGGTTTGGCCTGAATTTAAAAATATCAAAGATCCAAATATTGTACATGAGACTAGCAATGTTTTGTGTACTTGAAAATGCCATGTTTTCAGTTGGTTTTATAGGAAATGAGTTGGGGGAACCCAATTCATACATGAGATTTTCAGATACTTTTCTTACCTCCAGTGTGCTCTCTTGATGTAATATAGTTGTAAAATGACTGTTTTAGAAACAACATCTATCTACCAAAAAACTAGGTTGTTAAAAGTCACACTTAATTGAATGAACCTATTAGTTTCCTATTATTGATGAGATCTTTTGTTAGTAATGATACAAGTGTTGTTTTGAGAGTTGTAATAAACATTGTATATATGAAATACAAAGATTATTAATCCCTATCCGGTATATTTCACTAGCTTTCTAAAGGATCTTTTTCTTGCATAATCAAATTCTACCACTTAAGTTTGGATTAAAACAAAACTATTTTTTTTTCATATTTTGAATTAAAACTGATGGTAGGAAATGGGTGCTTTTTAGTTATTTTGTCATACTAATTACAATGGAATGGTGTAGGAGGTAATTATCAGTGTTATAATATACATAGATAAGTTACCTGGAAAGGATGGTTTTGATCCAGGATATATATAAAGTCTATGAAGTGTGTATATATAAAGTATATCAAGTTTATAAAAATAAAATTTTGTTTGTATTTCTGAGGAAATACACAAGGTTTAGGTAGAACTAACAACTGATTTATTCATTATATTTAAAATATTAGGGGCTTCCATTGTGATGTAGGGGTGAAATCTCAGTGCCCTCAACCCTGTATCGTGAGTTTCATCCCTGGTCAGGGAGCTAACCCACTTGGAGCAGCATGTCTTGCCTGTTGCTCCCCTCAGCAGTGTATTTCAGTAGAGTTGCCTGTTCTGCTACCCACTGTATCTCTGGTGAATTCTCTCACCCCTCTATACCTCTGGCCTACACCCCAATTCTAATATGCATAAATAAATTTAAAAAATCTTTCTTTAAAAAATATTAATTTAAATCCTGTTGCTTTTATGATGGTATATGAGGAAATGTTTGAGTAAGAAAGTCATTTTCAAAGATTTTGTATTCTGCAGTTATTAAGTATTTCTGATTTTATTGAAAACACTCATATTTATGTATGTTTGTATTTGCACACAACCCACCCTACAAGGCTTAGTAGTTGTGTAGCAAGGTGTATATTTATTATATCAAACAAGTTAACAATGCAACAAATGGCCCAAAGCTATATTAAGTTCTGAATGAAAAATACTGTGGTTTCTGAAGAGGGCAAGATCATTGTTGGATGCCAGAAAACTTCATACAGGATTAATCTAAATCCTACAGGAGAATTTGCATTTAGAGATATGGTAGAGACAAATGGAAATGTGTTGTAGTTGACAAATATGGGAAGGGCAAAGGTAGAGAGTTATAATAAGTATGTTATATTTGGAAAATAATAATATTTACTGCCATTGAATGTGTCTGTGTGCCAAACCACTGTTCTAAGTGATTTGTGCATATATAATAGCAAATTGAGGTAGATACAGTTCTTAGCGCTATTATGTTAAAGGGGAAGCTAAAGTGTAAGATTAAATTGCCCAAGCTCATGTTATTTTTTAGGGGTAGAAGAGGCATCCAGGGCCTCCCTGGTGGCGCAGTGGGTTAAGCAACGCACTATTAAGCAAACAGCAGCCACTGCAGCACGAGTTCGATCCCTGCTGCTGGCCAGGGAGGGGACCCACATGGCGCAGCAGACCTCTCCTGCTGTGCCCACTGCTCCTCTCAGCAGTGTACTTCTGTTGATCTGCCTGTTCTGCTCCCCGCTCTCTGTGGTGAATCCTCTCACCCCCCACACCTCTGGCTTGTACCCCAGTGCTTGTATGCATAAATAAATAAATCTTTAAAAAAAAAAAAGAAGAGGCACCCAACCTGGACAGCCTGACACCAGGGACCTGATGGTTTTTCTAAATCTGGGTTGTCCTAGACTGTGGCCACTAGTCAGTCACCTGTGCTATTGAGCACATGAAATGTAGCTATTCCAAACTGACATGTGCTTTAAGTGTAAAATATAGCTCCTATTTTGAAGACTGAGTATGAAAAGAACAATGTAAAATATTGCATGAATAAATTAACATTGATCACATATTGAAATTTTATATTTTGGCCATATTGTGTTAAATATAATCTATCACTAAAGTTGATTTCACCTGTTTCTGCTTTTTTAATATGGCAACCAGAAAGGTAAAAACAGGCCAAGGGAAAAAACTGTCCAGCATCAAATTTAGCTGGCATGGAAGTTTCTCTTTGAGCTTGTGTTCCTCAGAACATGATCTACGATTTGTTGTTTTAATCTCTTCCTTGTCAAGATTTTTAAGGTGACCTGGGGAGGGGAATCTGCTGTAGAGAAGGTAACTTTGATTTTATGAAGACAATGGATATGAATACCATTTTCTTAATTTTGTGATCACTTTTATTGAGTTGCATTTCAGGAAAATAAAAGACACAGGCCGTTGATGGCAATTAAAGGCTTGCTTTTTGGGGGTTGAGTGGTTGCTACTTAATAAATGGGGAGAACACTTAAAATTATCCTGTAACTTGTAGTGTAGCCTTTGACTGAAAGAAGTGCTACTGAGCTCATTAAGCAAACTAGATAATTGCCAGTGGCTCTGAGATTTGGTGATTATGGGGTGTTAGGAAGTTTTACACTGGACCCTGACTAAAGAAGTCATCTTTCTTGGTGTCCTTATTCTATAATACCCTTTATTAAACTCATCTCTTGAGTTATACCAGAGCTTGGGACTTTGAAATTATCCTGAGCTATAGGAGATTTTGATCTGTGTATTCCAAAAAACTGGCATGATGGAACTATTTTTTTTATAGTAATTGAGAACAACAGTACACTGTTCTCAAATATATGTTATCCATTATATCCTAGCCATTATACATTATCCAGTTTAGGTAACTGTTTTGGTTACCTAAAATATATGTTAATTATATATCTTTGGTTCCCTGATCAATGATAATCAAAAAACATTGCTAATGATACTGACTGAAGAACACACTCCTTCATTGAAAGTTTACTAGAAAAGACTGCGTAAAATTCTTTACATGAGTGACAACTTTATTAGACATTCGTCAGCTGAGTTTTCAGTATAAGCCACCCTGTTCCCCTCTAAAGTATGTGCTTGATCAGGCCATGTCACTTGAAGGCAAAAGAAATAACTTTGTTATAGAGCTGTGATCCCAACACATTTTAACAGTCAACAGTAATTGTCACTTAGCAGCCTACACAATAGTATCAAATGATCTTGAGCAGAAGTCAGGAGGCTGCACACATTCTATCACTGGCATTGTGTGGAAATAACTACACAGTTTGCAATAACTACACAGTGTGCCCGGTTTGCAAATATTTCCTCCTTCTTTTTTTTTGTGTTTCCTACTGACAAGATTTGGAATGTATTTTTTAAATAAATATTTTAGGTAAATATTAGGGTACTAGACCAAACATCAGAAATGTTTTTAACCTAATTGAAGGGTAGTTCTGCTTCACCTTCCTTTAATTGTTGTTCATGATTTATTTGGAAAAGGTATTCCTGCTAATTGTGAGAGATACCTGATTAAATTCACTCTCCCTCTCATTAATAGAAACTCCCCAGTAAGAGGCTTTGAGATATTGTAAGCCCTCAAGAACACAAATACCCATGTAATGAGTGTATTTCTCAAGGTCTTTTTCTTCCTGGATGTTTTCATTGGGGGTATAAAGAGATATTAGGTCTCTGCAGGGGTAGGAAGTCCAAATTGCTGCTGTCCTCTGTTGGATTGTATGAATCATTTGTGAATTGACTAAGGTACTTTTTTTTTTTTATCTCAGAGGAGATATAGTACATTTTTCAGTTTAGTATTGCATTCAACAGAGGTTGTGTGCACAAGCTATGTTCTTTGAAGACCTGTTTTTGTATCTCATCACTTAGCAAAGATTCTGTATTTGTTTAATGAATGAATAGCTGACCTTCATGAATTGCTTCAACTCCACATGGTCTTTCTGTGATTGTGCTAATTTGATAAATGTTATTTTTATAGCAGCTTAATAATTGAGTTGGGGACTTCAAAATAATAAGCTCTTTTAGGTACTTTGCTTTCTCATAAGACAGTATATTTCCTCAAACTGGCCTAGTTGCAATTGCCCAAAATAAAGGAGTTGTTTTGGGTGAGTGGAAAACTAAATGTAGCATTTGCCTAGCTGTACTGGAGTACCAGGGAACAAACTAATTTTCCCAGTTAGGGGAAAAAATGGGGGTGACCAAGGAGCTGTACCAACATGCTGACTGCATGTTAGTTGTTCTCAGGTCATAACCTTATATGTACGTTACCTCTTATCTTTGCTCATATTGACCCTTTTCTCAAAAATATTTGAAAGTTCCTAGCCACTTTGTAAAGACTTAATTGGAATCTTCTCTGTACTTTTTCATCTTCCTCACCCCCTCATCTGAGTTCCCCTTGTAGTAGATTGCAGTAATCACCGCGTATTAGTCACATTTGTCTCAGACTCTCAATCATGAATTCTTTAAAGACAAGGAATGTGTTTTCTACTTTTTTCAGCTTCTGCTGCAGGTTTTGGCACATAGTATTTAACAAATTGTTAAATTGTTTAATTGACATGTATATAGAAATCTTCTATAAGTTGTGCAGTATTAATCAAATAATAGTACTATTTTAGGAGTTAATATATACCTAGCAGTGTGCGTCATATATTAGGAAGTATTTAAGTATCAAAGATGAGAATATTGCTATAGAGCTAACAAAGCAAATACCAAACTGTAGCATTTTTTATCTATGTTTTATTTTATCTATATGTTGTAATTGTAGCAACTTTAAATGGAAGTTCTATTTGCTTCCTTCCTACTATAAGCACATTAGATATTAGGTTTCATTCCATCTTTTAAATTGATTCTTACCCTGGAATTTTGAAATCAGTTGGTTTAAGTATAGTTCTTCATGTTTTGTAGCATTTTAATGGTTCAATCTCGATTACTAGCATTGAAAACTTTACTTTCTGTCAGGCACTGAGGACTTTAGTGTGCTATGTGATTTCAATCCTTTTTCCAACCTTACCAGATATACAGACTATTATTTTCCATGTTTTCATGGTCAGAAAACTGCAGCTTACGTATATGGGGTAATTTATTCTTGGTCGCAGAGCTAGTAAGTGTTGGGGCCAGGATTTGAGCTTAGGTGATCGGACTCTGGGGCCTTTATTTGAATTTCATATGACTTTCAAATTAATTAGAGATAGTATAGAAAGAGCATCTAATGTTTGACTCTGAGCAGATTTATTCCTTCTCTTCTGATGTGATTCTGTAAAAGATGGATTCAGAAATAAGTCTGTAGAAACAGGTAGCATGAATAATATATGAGATCATACCTCCAGACCTATCTGAGATTGCTTGATGCAGTGTTTACTGAACATCTTATTTTAATGCTAGAGGCTATTCCCACCTGGAACAAACCAGAGGATCAGAAGAGGTGGACAACAGTAGACCTGTTTTATTTCAAAATTCAGTATTTTTTTTACTGATACTTTGTGTTACTCCTCAAAAAAGTCACTTTTTAAGGCACCCATGTGAAATTTCAGGTGTATTTTTTGTCACTGTATATATTTAGTTTGTTACTATTTTAACAAATGTTTGTTATCTTAAGAGTTTTTCAAGGTCATCTGAAATTTGATTTAAATATGGATAAATTTGATGTCCAGTTTTATGATTAACATAAATTTGGAGATTCAGGTCAAATGTGACTTGATCATTGTTACATATAATAAAATCCCATTATAATGTATTTTCTGTTGTTTTCTCCCTTAATATCAGCATTTAAATATATTTATATAACCTTTATTGCATATCAGGGGTTGGTTCTATTATGTTTAAATAAGAAATTTTTAAAATATTTTAAGTTCTATATTTCATGTAACTTTTTAAAAACAGGTAAATCAAACTGGGAAGATGACGGTTGGGGAACATGGGAAGAAACAGAACCCCAAGAACCCGTAAGTCTATAAATTTATGCATACTTTCTGATGTGACATTTCCCTTTTGTATTGATGGCAACATGACAGTATTACGTTGACATTTTAAAATGTGTGTCGAGAACATGTTTGTGCTTAGCAAATGGTGCTTGTGTAGATACTTGGAACTTAAAATGTCTTTATAGCTAAGTGGGCTAAATGAAGAATAGTTGATAGGATTCTTTTCCCTTCATTATTATTCTTTTAGACTCTTTCACTAATACATTCAACATATGTTGTTCAATGTTCACCATATTCTAGGCAGTTTTCTAGATTGTGGGAATGTAGCAGTGAGCAAAGTAAACAAAATTCCTGTTCATGTTAGCATACTTTCACCTATAAGTAATAGAAAGTCTAACCTAAACTGACATAACTAACAAGGAAATTAATTAACTCACATAGAAGGAAATCAGATGTGGACTTTAAGTTGGTTGTTCAAGGGGTTCATAAATTCATCAAGAATTCAAATTCTTACCTTTGTCTATCCTAATTTTCAGCATTGACTTTATCCCGCAGCTTGTTCCTTTCACAAAGTGGCTTGGCAACATGTTTCTTCATGATGGCCAGAGGGAGATAAAGACTGATGTTTTCTATGACTTTTAGGAGTGGAGAACAACTTTCTCGGAAGCCTCTAGCAAACCTTGCCTTATATATTGGACAGTATTGAGCCACATTCTCATTTCTGAACTAGTTACTAGAGAGGGATGTGGGCCTTCCCAGTTGTTAGAGGATGAAGGGCAGCTGCTTCTGACCTCTGTGGTTGCATGTGGGAGGAGTTGATACCTGAGTAAAAGCAGGGTTTGTTTTTTCTTTTCTTTTTCTTTATATATATTTAAAATTAATTGTGGTCCCATGGATTTCCCACCACCATTTCACCAGTGCATCATCACCTCAGTCCCTTATGCTCTTTCTGCCCTCATCCCTTTCCCTCCCCTCCCCACACAAAGTGTTTCTGATTTGTTCTTGTCTTTCTGTTTTGGTCATGTTGTGGTTTATTTTTTTTATTGTTATTATTCTTTCCTTGGTTCCTTATTTGTTTCCCTTATAGTCCTCCTAGAAGTGAAACCATCGTGTATTTTTCTTTTGCCTTCTGACTTATTTCACTGAGCATAATCCCTCCTAGCTCCATCCATGTTTTTATGAATGACTGTAGTTTATCTTTTTTGATTGCTGAGTAGTATTCCATCGTGTCTATGTACCACATCTTCTTGATCCAGTCATCTATTTTGGGGCATTTAGGTTGTTTCCAGGTCTTACCTATTGTAAAAGGTGCTGTAATAACCATAAGGGTGCAAATATTCTTTTGAATCAGTGTTTTTGTGTCTTTTGGGTATATTCCTAGGAGTGGGATTGCTGAATCATATGGGAGTTCCATTTTTAGTAGTTTGAGGAACCTCCACACTGCTTTCCATAATGGTTGGACCAGCTTGCATTCCCACCAGCAGTGTAGTAAATAGAGTTCCTTTTTCTCCACATCCTTGCCAACATTTGTTGTTGCTACTTTTTTTGGTATGTGCCATTCTCACTGGGGTGAGGTGGTATCTCATAGAGGTTTTGATTTGCATTTCTCTGATCACAAGATAAGTTGAGCATTTTTTCATATGCCTGTTGGCCATTTGCATGTCCTCTTTGGAGAATTGCCTTTTTAGCTCTTTTGCTCATTTTTTGACTGGATTGTTCACTTTGTTTTTGTTTAGTCTGGTTAGTTCTTTGTGGATCTGTGTGATAAGTCCCTTGTCAGTAGTGTTGTGTGCAAAGATTTTCTACCAGTCGGTGAGGTGTCACTTTGGTTAGCGTGTCTTTTGCTGCACAGAAGCTTTTAAGTTTGATGTAGTCCCAGCTGTTTATATTTTCCTTGTCTATCTTTGAAAAGCAGGGTTTTTTTCAGGAAGACAGAAGAATGAACATGTACTGAATAGGCTTTAGTGATCTCTGTTTCCGGCAGTTTACCATCTAATGGGGAGAGGTAATTTTTTTTTTTTTAGAAATAGATTAAAATATCAAATGGTGATAATAGTTACACAAAGATTTTAAATGGTGATGTGATAACAGTGGGATCAGTCAAATGACTCCTGTAAATCAGGTGCTGTAGGAATACTTTTCAGAAAATTTGACATTTAGGCTGAACTGTGAAAGACAGCCTGAAGCCAGTAAAGTGAAGATCTGGTGAAGCGCATTCTAGGCTCTAGAGCAACAGCTCACACAGAAGCTCTGAGGCTGCAACAGCTTGGAGGTGAAAGAACATGATTTGGTAGGACTGAGTCAGCTACAAGTTAAGGTTAGAGAAGCCAGCAGGCCTAATGTAAGGCCTGTGAATTTGGAGTTTCTTGTAAGTATTATAGGAAACCACACCTATTTCATTTCTAATTTTTTAACTTGGTCTTGCCTGCTTTTTGGGATAGGTTGAAATAAGGAGCAAAAGTGGCAGTAGTGAGACCAATAGGAGGTAATTATAATAGCTTATTAAGATGATGGTAGCTTCCATTAAGGTGGTATTAGTGAAATGAGAAATTGTTGGATTTGGGCCTCCCTGGTGGCACAGAGGGTTGAGCGCCGCAGCATCCATGGCACAGCAATGTGGGTTCAATCCCCGGCCAGGGAGGGGACCCACATGGTGCAGCAGATCTCTCCTGCCTCGCCCTCTGCTCCCCTTAGCAGTGTGCTTCGGTTGATCTCCCTGTTCTGCTCCTTGCTTTGTCTCTGGTGAATTTTCTCAACTCGCGACTCTGGCCTGTACCCCAGCTCTTGTATGCATAAATAAATAAAACTTAAAAAAAAAAAGAAATTGTTGGATTTGGAATAAGGTTATAGTAAGACTTTCCTATGTGTTGGTTGTGAGGAATGAGGGGGTAATAGAAAATCAAGAATTATCTTCTTTGAAATGGAATGTGGTGTAGAATGGGTATAATATGATTGCTATGATGTAGATAGTCCCTAAAGGTGAAGAGTGGATCTCATTATTTTTGTCATTGTTAGAAAATATTCATAACAAAAAGGTTTCTTTTTGTGTGTATATTTGGCTTAAGCAACTGGATGGATGGTATATTATTTATTGAGGTGGAGACATATGGGGGAGAAATGAAAGAATATTGTGTTGTGAAAAGCAGAGCATGCCTGTGTACTAGAGATTTCGAGAAAAACTCCAAGGGGGGAATAAGAACAGAAAACCACTTTGGAAGCCTACAGTGGGGTTTGTTGATCAGGATGCAAGGCAGCTCACAGAGGACACCATCACCTCAACAAATGTCCCTTGTTCCTGGTGCTGTGTCCACGTGGAGTCTTCACCAGGATTGCCTAGCTTGTGCTACTTCCCGATGTAGGCTATTTATAGCATTCACTTATCTTTTGTTTTTGGTTGCTTTGGAGTCTTTTTCCTGTTTGTTTTACATTCATGAGGGGATTTCACCAAGTTTGGTGGTGAAATAGGATTCTTGGGAGGGGAGACAGGGGCAACTTCCTGGGATACCAGCCAGCCTGTTATTGCTGCCCTCTGGTCAGGCAGGCATCGGCAGTCTTGTGAGCTGTGGCAGGAATGAATATTGGAGGGAAAGAGGAGGTGTGCTGAAAAAAACTGTGGACTCTATTACTCTGTGTAAGTAAACCTCTCAGGAGGGAATGTGCTTTGAGAATTCTTTCTTTTTTCCCCTTTTTAAAGATTTATTTATTTATGCATACATGAACTAGAGTTCAGGCCGGAGGTGCAGGGGGTTGGGGGTTGAGAGGATTCACCAGAGATGGAGTAGGCAACAGAACAGGCAGATACACTGCTGAGGGAAACAGCAGGCAAGGCAGGAGAGGTCTGATGCGCCATGTCATCACCTCCCTTGCTAGGGATCAAACTCATGCTGCGATAGCTTCATAGTGCTGCAATTTAACCCCCTGCGCCATCAGGGAGGCTCTGAGAATTATTTCTAAGAAAAACTTACTAGAAAGGGAACTGTATAAATGGGAGCTGTCTTGCATGTGGTATTGGTACAGTTACTTTTAGTATTTGTTTTCTAGAATCATATAGTTAACTAACTATTGTGAGAGTAATATAACCAAATTCTAAGTAAGTTTGAGGATTTTTGGAATCAATCCCACACATTGCATGGTAAGTGGACGCACACACTTGTAATCTCAAGGGAAGTTCTGGTGGGAGGATTATTATTAAATATATAAAATGGAGAAGTAAGTCAAATGCCAATGATTTACAGACCCAGAATCCCATATGTTAGAGTCCTTTGGTACAGAGTTGTTCTTTCTGGAATGTAGTTTTATTTGTGAATGATGTCACTAGGGTAGGGATCTAAGTGTAAAGCTTTCTGTTCCTTCCTTCACACCTGTCTGTTCCTTTCTCTCTGACAACACTGAGGTGAACTTAGTGTGGTATATATGTGGCCTGCTTTTTGGCCTCTCTAGCAGTGTGCCTTTCCTAAGCTTACCCCTCCTTGTGCCCACATAACCCCATTTCATAGAGAACTGCTGCAAGGTGGGTACAGAGAAGCAGTCAGGTCTGATGTAAGGCCTGGTGAATTAAAGGTTTATTCTGAAAGTGCCAAGAAACTATATTACCTGACTTGCATTTTTTATAATTCACCTTGTCTGCTATGTTGAATAGGCTGTAGTATGCCTCTAGTCTTAAAAAGATCATGACTGATTTATTTTATAGTATTTCATTTTGATGTCTTGATTCTGGGACGTATGAACAATGGTAGCCTAGCTAGCATGTGTAAGTTTTCACAGACTTTTTTTTTTTTTAAGATTTATTTATTTATGCATACAAGAGTGGAGTTGCAGGCCAGAGTCGCGGGAGGTGAGAGGATTCACCAGAGACAGAGTGAGGAGCAGAACAGCAGATCAACTGAAACACACTGCTGAGGGGAGCAGTGGGCAAGGCAGGAGAGGCCATGTGGGTCCCCTCCCTGGCTAGGGATCGAAATTGCGCTACTGTGCCATGGATGCTTCACAGTACGGCGCTCAACCTGCTGCACCACCAGGGAGGCCCCAGTTTTCACAGACTTTTTAAAATTTTTAAAAATTGTATCTGTTTTTACGTAGAAGAACTGGGGTATAAGTCACTGATGCAGGAGTGAGAGAATTCTCCAGAGACAGAGACAGTGGGGAGCAGGACAGGTGGATCTACTGAAATACACTGCTAAGGGGAGCATTGGGTGAAGCAGGAGAGGTCTGTTATGCCATGTGGGTTGTGGGTCCCCTCCCTGGCCAGGGTTCAACTCAGGTCCGACTGGTGGTGAGTGCTGAGACTTATTTCATAGGCCACATGGAGGCCTGGACAAGGCTTTTTAAAAACAGAGAAAGTCTTTTTAGTTTTTCTGATTCTGAGGTGTCAGCTATAAGGGCTTAGTGAACAAAGTATATTCTAATATACCTGTTATCAGTATTAGTTACATCTAAGAAAGTACCTCTGACCCTGTTCAGCTTAGGAACTTTAAGTATGGCTTCTTCTGTAAAAGAGGACAGATATTTTTCTCCTGTAGATATTTCATACCTTCCATAGCAATACTAAGACTTGGTGGCTTAAACAACAGGTGTTTACTCTCTCATCCTTCTGGAATAGGAAGTCCAGATCAAAGTGCCAATGTGGTTGTTTTCTGGTAAGGCCCCTCTCTTTCTGACTTGCAGGCAGCGATTTCTCACTGTGTTCTCATGTGACCTTTCCTCTGTGCACAGGAGAAAGAATGAGTCTTGGTGTCCCTTCCTCTCCTTGTAAGAATAAGAGTCTATTGATTAGGACCCTGCCCTGTGACCTCATTTATCTTCACAGTCTCCTTCATGGGTCCCATTTTCAAATACAGTCACACTGGGGGTGAGGACTTCAACATGTGAATTTAGAGGTACCTAACAGCTATAACATCAATTATAGCTGACATGAATCCATTGTTTTAGAATGGATTCATGTCAGCTATAATTGATGTATATAGGTGAAAAGGTCAAGGGATTCCTATTCCATTGGTAAATACACTAAAGGATTGAAAAGACAAACAGACCTGTCTTTCAAGATAGAAGAAAGGTGAAACAAAGCCTGTATTCTGTGCTGACTTAATTCTAAGTGGGCCTCACGACTGACAGTGACTGGCTTGGGACATGAGGAAAAAGATAGTTACATGAAAACATCTACTGAGTAAGGGTCCGATAACAAATAGTAAATAACTTTGTTTTAATTTTTTGTACTAGGAAAGAAGTGATTAGAGAGGGATATTTTGCTTAACCTTTTGTTATAATGGGAGTCCAAGGCAGTTTGAGAAAAAGTGTGACAAAGCTTAGTTTAGTTTTTAATGGACAGATTTAAAAGCTTAAGACCAAAGAATAGTGGTTACTGGAGACACAGAAGCTTCTGGATTAAGGTCCTCTGTTAAGATAGACAGCATATGGAAAATTCCCATTCAAAAAGAGACTTTGAAATATGGTCCATATGTATTCCAGAAAGTGGTATCGTACAGTTTGTAGAGGCAGTTATAATTTAGCAGATTAATAGGAAATGAAAGCATGCTGGTTGGATACAGACCCCAGAGAAATGTTTGTTTATATACTGAAAAATAAGACATGCTGTGGCCTGGTTAAAGATCCTTAGAGCATGAATAAGTTGGGATAATATTGGAAACTATTTTACCTTATTTTATCTAACCTCGTTAGAATCTCTGCCTCCGCCACACAAAAGCAGGCACGGAACTGGCCAGAAGCAAGAGAGAGGTCCAGTTATACCGAAGGTAATTCCCGGGGTTCTCTTCCAGTGAGCAGCAGTGATTCTCTGGAGGGCTTCTTGTTGGAATTTTGTCTTTTTGCGTGTTAGAAACACTCCTTTTGCCAGTGGCCTTCCCCCTCAACATTAACCTAGTGATTCAGCTGGTGGTGAATGTGCTCCCTTAGGAGGTATTTGACAATGTCTAGAGACATTTTTGGCTATCACACCTGGGTGTGGAGCAGTGGCATGAAGCATGCAGGCAGATGCCAGGGATGCGCTAAGCATCTCACAAAGCACAGGACAGGCTTCTAAACAGAATTATTATTTCTAAAGTGCCAGTTTGCTTAAGTTTAGAAATCTTGCTCTAGCCCATGACTTTTATTTATTTATTTGTTTATTTAAGATTTATTTATGCATACCAAAACTGGGGTACAGGCCAGAGGTGTGGGGGGCAAGAGGTTCCACCAGACAGATTACCTGAAACACACTGCTGAGTGGAGCAGCAAGTGAGGCAGCAGAGGTCTGCCAGGCCATGTGGGTCACCGGTTTGCCTCATAGTGTGTTGCATAACCCATTGCACCACCAGGGAGTAGCCCATCTTGGCCCCTTTTATAGTAGAGTCTGGTGAAGTGCTAGTGTGTACAGTGTGATTAACAAATTGTGTGCCAGCAAATAAAGGTGCATTTAAATTGTTTTCTGGATCTTTGCTCATGGACCAACAAGTAGTCCATGAGATATTATTTATGTCTAAATGTTTAAGAGAGACCTGTCCATGTTGTCTGGCACCACTTTTCCTTGCTTTTATTCATAACTGTTCACCTTAGTTCAAAGTTTCACTCATCAGACCTTCTTGAAGGATAGCTTGTTGGTATTGGTTTGTTCATGGGCTGCTACACTTCTACCAGGGCAGGAGGGACAGTGATCTGACTGGTGGAGTGAGGGAGGGAGGCAGGAGACATAATCACTGCTTAAACATATTTCGGCCAGCCTCCTGATTGTCCTCATCTCTGGCCTTGCTTCCAGAGATACCTGGCACCAGCTCCTAAGCCTGTTTGCAGTTTTGCAATACAACTGGGGTTACTTCTCCGATTTCCTCTCCATCAGTTTAGGCATTGACTTTCTAGGGACCGTAAAATCAGTCATCACCTGTCCATCTGCTTTCTAGTTCTCAAAATGTTTTGGCTTTTTTCCTTTCCTTCATTCTCTTTTTTAACACTGTTTTTTTGTCTTTAAAAATTCCTGTACTATTGTTTTCAATGGGATTGAAAGTGCTGGAGGGAGTTCAGTGTAATGTATTAATTCCTTTCCATGAAAGTCTATATAGAGTTCATTTTTACATACTGTTCTGTGTCTTGCTACTTCCATTCAGTGTAATTTGGGGGGTCTTTCCATATTTGCATATATAAACCATCTACTTTTTTCAAAGAATATGAGATACTTCGGGCCTCCCTGGTGGCGCAGTGGGTTAAGCAACGCCCTATGAAACAAACCGCAGACACTGCAGCACGAGTTCAGTCCCTGCTGCCGGCCGGGGAGGGACCCACATGGCGTGGCAGACCTCTCCTACCTCGTCCGCTACTCCCTTCAGCAGTGTGCTTCTGTTGATCTGCCTGTTCTGCTCCCTGCTCTCTGTGGTAAATCCTCTCACTGCCACCCCCCCACACCTCTGGCCTGTACCCCAGTGCTTATATGCATAAATAAATAAAAAAAAATTAAAAAAAAAGAATATGAGATACTTCATTGTGTAAATGTACTATGATTTATTTAACCAGCCCCTATTGAGGGACGTTTCATTTTTGTTTATAATTATTTGTGAAATGAACTTTTTTTAAAAAAAGATTTATCCATATAAGAACTATGGTGTAGGCTAGAGGTGTGGGGGAATGGGGAGGGTTGAGAGGACTCACCAGAGAAGGGAGCAGAACAGGTAGATCTATTGAAATACACTGCTGAAGGGAGCAGTGGGCGAGACAGGAGAGGTCTGCTGCACCCTGTGGGTTAACTCCCTGACTGAGGATCAAACTCATGCTGCAGTGGCTGGTGATAGCTTGATAGCATTGAGACTTTTACTCCTGCACTACCGGGAAGCCCTGAAATGAACTTTTTAAAAATTTTTTTAAAGATTTATTTATTTATGCATACAAGCACTGGGGTACAAGCCAGAGGTGTGGGGGTGAGAGGATTCACCACAGAGAGCAGGGAGCAGAACAGGCAGATCAACAGAAGCACACTGCTGAGGGTATCAGTGGGCACAGCAGGAGAGGTTTGCCGTGCCATGTGGGTCCCCTCCCTGGCCGGCAGCAGGGATCGAACTCGTGCTGCAGTGGCTGTGGTCTGCCCATAGTTACTCAACCCACTGCGCCACCAGGGAGGCCCTGAAATGAACTTCTTAATGAATGTTTTTTATAGAAATGGTACCAAAAAAGCAAATTAATCCACTTTGTAAGTGGATTTCTAAGAATGATCATCATTATTAACTTTAAGGGGTTATAAATATAGGCAATTTGCTATACCTGTATTCAGTTTGAATATTGTATGCATGAGCAGAAAATATTCTACAAAAATAGGATCATGTTATATATACAATAGGAAAGTAGTGACAGAATTAAGTGGTACTTCAATTTACAGTTGAAGTCAAACTGTCAGAGCTACTGAGTCATGTAGTCATTTTCTTCTATCCTGAGGAAGAGAAGTGGGCCTCCCTAGTGGCACAAGGGGTTAGTTGCAGCACTGTGAAGCATCTGTGGAAGAAAAGTAATTTTAAAAATTAAGATTGAAGTTGTCAATTTTTGTGACTAATTATATTTATAAAAATGTTTTCTTTGAGTTACCTGTAAAAATTTAGAAAGAGTTCTTGCCTTGCTTGTTCTACTTTAATTTTGAAAAGACCTAACGCTCTTTTATTTGAGAAATTTAGTCTCTGACCTAGAAAAATGGCCTCAACAATACATTCCATGCTGTATATAGGGGTCTGCAGAGCTTCTGTATAGCTTCTTCATCTCTGCTTTTAGCTTTTTCATATATTGGAATTTTGTATGAAATTTTGTGGAGTATATAGTGTTTAGCTACTTAAAAGTTTTAGAAATATTGAGCACTAAGAATGTTAATGGCCAACTAGGAAATAAAAGAAAAACCTGTATAGCATTGTTACTTTTTGTTATTCATATATTGAAACACTTATGTGTCTGTTTTAAAAGTATGGATGACTTTTATTTCTATGATTTAGAATTACAATAATGTGAGGACAGCCCAATAATTAAACTGTATCTTACTGGCACTACTTTGTAAAATTGACCTTTAAAGATAGTATAGTGACAGTGACAATGACAATATAACTTGCAGGTGATAGACATGCTGCACTAAAGTCAAAACTTTATAAGATAGCAACTTGATGGCAACCTAGTCACACAGCAGCAGAGGTGTCAAACACATTTACCAGAGTGGTCATTTGCCGGCTCCAAGGTGGCCAGCCATAGATGAAAGCAATTAATTGGCTGCAGTTTTACCATCTGCCACATTGAGAAAGAATATACTTGATACATTTGTGAGCTTAAAATCAAAAGAAAGAAAATTTTATAAATTGTCTTATTGTTCTAATTGTTTAGAAAGAATTATTAATACACATTGGTGGCTTTCATGTTTGTGTGGATCAAGGAAACATTTCACTGGTCGCGTGCAAAGAAAAATCATTGCAGTTTAGCCCATATAAATAACCACATTCTTTCTCCATCCCCCTTTGGATTATAACCCATCCAACCTATGGGTTATTTTTTTATAATTAGTGGGTGTATTTAATGTTAATTTCACTTATTAGGTAGGTTCTGATTTTTGTGAAAAGCTAAGGTAAGTCCTAAGTGGTGCTGTTCTTTCTTTATTTTAAATTTTCATTTTTCACTTGGGAAACTAACTTATCAAATGATGGTTATAATTTAGAATCAGTGGCTTTAAGGGAGCACTATTAGTGACTGGGCTCCCCTTTTTGTAGATGAAGTTTTTCAGAAAACCTGATAGGCTGGCAAATACCCTAATGGTATAAAACAAAGTGGTAAGTTTACATCTTGTCTGTCATCAAAGTTGGGCCAATACCCTAGTGATTTGGCATCATAGAGCATTCTTGCTAGTCCTCAACAGTCCTCTTTTCTGCCTGAGAGTTCTTGATGAATTGGAAAGCAAGCTGTATTGGAACCCAGCACTCCTTCCTTGGGATCCAGCCCTGAGAGGGAATTTCTTCATCATGCTGTACCTGTACTTTCACTGTGTTACTTGCACTCAGACTCAAGGCTCTCCTGAAAAATATGACACAAGAATTATTGGAAACAGATGACACATACTCTTTATTCTTGGTTTCTGAGTCTGCTTTGATTCCTCCTTTGTTGATCCCTCTAAGCTGAGACCCTGTCTGATTCCGATCTTGCTTTTACCTTCTAGAGGCCTGGTCATTCCTCAGCCAAACAGTATCTTTGCTTTGAGAAAAGATTTCAGGTTACTGTGACTGATTTCTGTACATCAGCTTGCTTGGGAACAAAGTAGTGTACATAATAGAACAAGTCAGGACGTGTACTTTTCCATCTTTTGTTCTTTGTGTGCCTTTGTATTTATAGTGCTCATTGCTGATATACCATCCTGATGTAGCAAGGGTTGTTTTTTTTTTCCCCTCTATTGAGGATTTATTGAAAGAAATTTGATCATAAAGATATCTTCTCCCACCCCTCGTTTCAGTGGTTTTGTTTTTTAGTTTATTTCATAGTACTCTAATAATAAAATTTTTGTTGTTGGGGCAAAGTAGCAAAACTTAAAGGGAAATAATTTTACTGCTGTTTATTATTTAAAGGATATTACTTGTTTTGGACTATTGTCATTGGAGGATCTTGTTTTACTTAATTCCATACATTGAATGCTGTGCCTTAGTCACAGAGGAGAGTGTCTTCACAATTGTGCATGGCTGGGTGCTCACAGTTGTTTAAGTGTACAGCTGCCCCCAGTGCAGCAGTGGATCAAGAGAAGTTAACACCATAGCATCATTCCCAAGCAGCAAGCTTTAAATCTAGAATTCTATAGTATATCATATCCATCATATCCTACTATTGATGTTAATACTATATGCTATAGTATTAATACATATATCATGAGACAGACTCTTCTGACCTGTTTTCAGGATTTGAAACTCCTACTTGTTTGTATCCAACTTACCTGTGGGGAACTTGAAGGATCTGCTTTTTAGTCCCACCATCACAAAAATTATTAAGAGAAAGAGAAGACAAAGAAAATACAATGAAGAGTGACAGAAGATTTCAGTTTTCTCCCTCTTTCAAATATTTTTCTCTTATCAATAGATGAAATAGGAAGGCTAATCTACAGGAAGCTTCTTTTTCTGGTTTTATGTTACTGAACATGGATTTATGAGAAGGCTAATAAGAAGGGTTAGGAATGTAACCAATATCTGTAGAGTAGTTTCCCAGTTTTTGTTTCCAGCAAAGTGATACCTGTTTCCTGCACATTCATCTTGGTTGTTTCTTATGGGGCAAAATTCATCTTTGACATTGAGATGGTGGAAGATAGTGCTTAATCACAACTTGATGCAGAGTTCTAGGTCCACCCGAGAGGGTGTGTGCTGTTCCTTCACAGAGCTTTCTCACTTACACTTAGCTAAACTTTAGTAGAATCTTGAACTGTTAAATCTTAGTGTATTGGGTCTCCCTGGTGGCGCAGTGGGTTGAGCAACACACTGTGAAGCAAACTGCAGCACGAGTTTGATCCCTGCTGCCCGCCAGGGAGGGGACCCGCATGGCTCAGCAGACCTCTCCTGCCTTGCCCACTGCTGCCCTCAGCAGTGTGTTTCAGTCAGTCTGCCTNTTCTGCTCCCCACTCTGTCTCTGGTGGATCCTCTCACCTCCCGCGACTCTGGCCTGTACCCCAGCTCTTGTGTGCATAAATAAATAAATCTTAAAAAATAAATAAATAAATAAATAAATCTTAGTGTATTAAGTTTACTAGTTACGAATTGACTGCTTGTTGTCAGTTTCGTGTACAAGAACAATAATGTATTCGGGCATTTTTGTGAATTCTAGTAAGGAGAAATGGAAATGCTGTTATTCACTTGTACATGCTGTTTGTGGGCTGTGTTCCTTCTGGAGTTGAGCAACTCAAAGGCTTAGTTTAATGTGGGAGAAGAGCAATCAGAAAACAGGTAGGTGGCAGCAAATACTAAGACTTTTAATTGCAGTAATATATTAGGACTTATTATATATGAATAGTGATCTTTTGATATGTGGCAAATCAGAATTGAGATGTGCTATAAAAATAAATACATACTGAATTATAAGCACTTAATATGAAGAAATGTAAAGTACTTGAAACAGTAAATTTTAGATATATTGGGTTAAGTAAAGCAAAAAATTTTTAAAAAAGATTTATTCATGCATGCAAGAACTGGGATACATGCCAGAGATGTGGGGAGTGAGAGGATCCACCAGAGACAGAATGGGGAACAGAACAGGCAGACTGACTGAAACACACTGCTGAGGAGAGCAGCGGGCGAGGCAGGAGAGGTCTGCTGTGCCATGTGGGTCCCCTCCCTGGCAGGCAGCAGGGATCGAACTCATGCTGCAGTGACTGTGGTTTGCTTCCTAGTGCGTTGCTTAAACCATTGCGCCACCAGGGAGGGCCCCACAGTAAAACAAATTTTTAGAAAAGGTAAAAGTCACAGTAGGATGGAATTGCCATAGGAACTGGAACTTCAGATGGAAAAACAGAAAAAAGAGGGCAGAAGTACTTATAAAGGCATGCTTAAAGAAATGCCATGAGAATTCACTGGTTGGCGTATTCAAGTGGTTTTCTTACAGCTCTAACTCAGTCTGGTACAAAGCTCTAAGTAATAGGGTAGATCTTTTTGAGAAAAGACTTCATTTACTATGAGACTGGAATTAATCCTGAGTGAAGACGGCTAAGTAGTAGGATATCCTTTTTGATAAAAGCCTTCAGTTACTCTGAGACCAGAGTCAAATCCCAAGTTAAGACAGGTTTCACAGAGCTGTTGTAGCTACACACTCAGATAATATGATGAGCATGTGATGGCATGGAGAGAATCCAGAATTAAAATCAAAGTTCTGGGTACTGACTTACGCTCTGACCCTGATTCAGGGGCAGGGAACAAGTCTTCTTTCTTTTTTTTTCCCCTCTTTATTTATATATATTTGACCTCAATTGTTATCCCCATGTATTCCCCATCACCATTTCACCAGTGCACCATCACCTCAGTCCCTTGTGCTTTTATCTGCCCTCAACCTTCTCCCAGCCCCCTCCCCACCAAGTGTCCCCAATTTGTCCTTGTCTTTTTGTTTTTGTTGTGTTTTTTTTCTATTATTTTTATTGTTAATATTCTTTTCCTTGATCCTTATTTCGTTCCCTTATATTCCTCCTAGGGGGGGAAACCATCTGGTATTTTTCTTTTGCCTTATGACTTATTTTGCTGAGCATAATCCCTTCCAGCTCCATCCATAGGGAACAAGTCTTTGATCCTCCATTTTCTTTATTGTAAAGTGAGGGTTTGACTAATGTTTATAAATCTCTCACCTTTGAATTTCTATCACAGTCTTTTCAGCAAATTTAACATATAGTCTGATCCCAGTTAGTGGCATAAATTTTAAAGGGGAAAACATATAAATAACGTTTACTGAAAAGTAACTTCTACAAAATTTTCAGAATTTGCTGTTCAAGCATGATTTTGGAATGTGGTGAAGGGAAGAAACCCATAAACCCTATGTATAGATACTCAGTTATTTTTTATTTTTACAAATTTGGCAAAATCAGAGCTGTGTTATTCCCCCCTTTTTTCCCTCCTCTTCTTTATTTATACATATTTGACATCAATTGTGGTCCCCATGGATTTCCTACCGCCATTTCACCACAACACATCACCTCAGTCCCTTGTGCTCTTTCTGCCCTCAGCCCACTCCCTCCCCTCTCACCAAATAGTGCTGTAATAACCATAGGGGTGCAAATATTCTTTTGAATCAGTGTTTTTGTGTCTTTTGGGTATATTCCTAGGAGTGGGATTGCTGAATCATATGGGAGTTCCATTTTTAGTAGTTTGAGGAACCTCCACACTGCTTTCCATAATGGTTGGACCAGCTTGCATTCCCACCAGCAGTGTAGTAAATAGAGTTCCTTTTTCTCCACATCCTTGCCAACATTTGTTGTTGCTACTTTTTTTGGTATGTGCCATTCTCACTGGGGTGAGGTGGTATCTCATAGAGGTTTTGATTTGCATTTCTCTGATCACAAGATAAGTTGAGCATTTTTTCATATGCCTGTTGGCCATTTGCATTTCCTCTTTGGGGAATTGCCTTTTTTACGTCTTTTGCTCATTTTTTGACTGGATTGTTCACTTTGTTTTAGTTTAGTCTGGTTAGTTCTTTGTGGATCTGTGTGATAAGTCCCTTGTCAGTAGTGTTGTGTGCAAAGATTTTCTCCCAGTTGGTGGGTTGTCGCTTTGTTTTGGTTAGCGTGTCTTTTGCTGCACAGAAGCTTTTAAGTTTGATGTAGTCCCAGCTGTTTATGTTTTCCTTCACTATCTTTGCTTTGGGTGCTGTGTCGTTAAAGATGTTACTCAGGTGTATGTCCTGTAGTTTTGCCTACTTTTTCTTCTAGATATTTTATGGTTTCAGGTCTTATGTCTAGTTCCTTAATCCATTTTGAGTTGATTTTTGTGCATGGTGAAAGGCAGTATTCTAGTTTCATTTTTTTTTGCATGTAGGAGTCCAGTTTGCCCAGCACCATTTATTGAACAGTCTTTATTCCATTGCATATTCTTTGCTCCTTTGTCAAAGATTAGTTGTTCATAAATTTGTGAATTTATTTCTGGGCTTTTTATTCAATTCCATTGGTCTGTGTGTCTGTTTTTGTTCCAATACCATGCAGTTTTTATGATTGTGGCTTTGTAGTATAGTTTGAAGTCTGGACATGTGATGCCTCCACTCCCTTTTTTTTTAGTGAGGAGAGCTTTGGCTATTCAAAGTTTTTTGTGTCTCTATATGAATTTCATCAATATTTGTTATATTTCTTTGAAGAATGTCATTGAAATTTTTATTGGAATAGCATTGGATCTGTAGATTGCTTTTGGTAGGATGGCCATTTTGAAGATGTTAATTCTTCTAATCCATGAGCAAGGGATGTCTTTCCATTTCTTTGTGTCTTCTATTTCTTTTAGCAATGTTTGTAATTTTCTTTGTAGAGGTCCTTTACCTCTTTTGTTAGATTTATTCCCAAGTACTGACTTTTTTTCATTTCAATTATAAAAGGGATGTTTTTCTTGATTTCGTCTTCTTCAGCTTGGTTGTTTGTGTAGAGGAAGGCTACTGATTTTTGTGTGTTGATTTTGATTCCTGCTATTTTGTTAAACCAGCTGATTAGTTTGATTAGATTTTCTGTAGAGTTTTTGGGGTTCTCTATGTATATTATATCACCTGCAAACAGTGATAGTTTTACTTCTATCCCTATTTGGTTACTTGTATGCCTTTTTCTTGTCTTAATTCTCTGGCTAGGACTTCCAGTATTATATTGAAGAGCAGTGATGAAAGAGGGCATCCTTGTCTTCTTGCAGATCTTAAGGGGAAGGCTTCTAGCTTTTTACCATGGAGAATGATACTGGCTATGGGCTTGTCATATATGGTCTTTTGATATGGTCCTTCTATGCTGAGAATTTTGAGGGCCTTCATCATAAATGGATGCTGAACTTTGTCAAAAGCTTTCTCAGTATCTATTGATATGATCATGTAGTTTTTATTTTTCTTTTCATTGATGTGATGGATTACATTTATTGATTTTCGGATGATGAACCATCCTTGTATTCCTTGAATAAATCCTACTTGGTTATAGTGGATTATCTTGTTGATGCATTGTTGGATTCTGTTGGCTAAGATTTTACTGAAGATTTTTGTGTCAGTGTTCATTAGAGAGATTGGTTTGTAGTTTCCTTTTTTGTGTGTTGTCTGTCCTTGTTTGGTTTGGTATTAGTGTGATGTTGGCTTCATATAATGTGTTTGGTGTTTGGTAGTATCCCTTCTTTTTCAACTTTTTGAAAGAGTCCGTGTAGGATAGGTACAAATTTATTTCTGAATGTTTTGTAGCGTTCATTTGTAAAGCCATCTGGTCCTGGCCTTTTATTTTGGGGAAGGGTTTTGATTACTATTTCAATTTCACTACTTGTAACTAGACTGTTTGGGTGATTGTAAACTTGTTGAAATTTGTTCATCTCTTCCAGGTTGTTGAACTTTTTTGCATATAGCTTTTTATAGTAGTCTCTGATTATTCTTTTAATTTCTGCTGTCTCTCCTGTGATCTGTCCTCTTTCATTTCTTATCCTGTTTATTTGTGCGTTCTCCCATTTTTTCTTGTCAGCCTGGCTAGGGGTTTATCTATTTTGTTTATTTTTTTTTTTTTTTTGAAGAACCAGTTTCTGGTTTCATTGATCTTTTGGATCATTTTCTTAACTTCTAATTCATTTATTTATTTCTGCTTTGATTTTTATTATTTCCTTTCTTCTACTGGCTTTTTCTTTTTTTTTTTTTGGTTCTTTTTCTAGTTCTTTCAGGTGTGAGATTAGGTTGTTTCTTTGTGTTCTTTCTTGTTTCTTGATATGTGTCTGTATTGCTATATATTTTCCTCTTATAACAGTTTTTGCTGTATCCCAGATATTCTGGAGAGTTGTGTCCTTGTTATCGTTCATCTCAAGGCATTTTTAAATTTCTCTTTTGATCTCCTCATTGATCCGATGGTCTTCCAGTAGTGCAGGTTTAAATCTCCATGTGTTGGGGGTATTCTTTGTTTTCTTTTCATGGTTTACTTCTAGCTTGAATGGCTTCATGGTCAGAGAAAATAGTTCATATGATTTCGATCTTAGAGTTTCTACTGATGTTTGTCTTGTGTCCCAGTATGTGATAAATCCTGGAGAATGATCCATGGGCACTTGAGAAAAATGTATTCTCAGGTGTTTTTGGGGTGTAGTGTTCTATAAATGTCTGTTCAACCCATGAGATCTAGATCCTTGTTTAGAGCTCTGGTGTCTTTGCTTATTTTTTGTCTCATTGATCTAGCCACTGGTGAGAGTGGTGTGTTGAAGTTTCTTACTATGGATATATTTTCTTTTATGTCAGTTTTCAAAGATGTTATTAGTTGTCTGATACATTTTGGTGCTCCTTCATTGGGTGAGTATATTGATGAGTGTGTGTCTTCTTGATTTATTGTCCCCTTAATCATAATGTAATGTCAGTGTGTGTCTCTTTTAACCTTTTTTAGTTTGAAGTCTATTTTATTTGATATAAGTATTGCTGTTCCTGTCTTTTTTGTGTTCCATTTGTTTGTAGAACTGTTTTCTAGCCTTTTACTTTCAGTCCGTATTTGTCTTTTGTAGTTAAATGTGTTTCCTGTAGACAGCAAAAGGTTGGGTTTTGTTTTTTAATCCAGCCTGCTCTGTCTTTTTATTGATGAGTTTAATCCATTTACATTTACAGAATCCTCTCACCTCGCCACACCTCTGGCCTGTACCCCAGCTCTTGTATGCATAAATAAATAAGTCTTTTTAAAAAAGGTACAACTTCCTGCAGAATGAAGTAAAAGTGTTGTTTTTTTTTTTTAAGAGAATGTAGTAGGTATATAGTAGGCTGTGGTGTGAAAGTGATTCATGTATGTGTATAAAAAGTCTCCGAAACAAAAATTGACCATATGGGTTTTCTCTAGAGTGAATAGCTGTGTATCTAGAGTACAGGAATAAGAATATTTTCAAGAAATGTTGAATTTTTAACCAGCGGAATTTACCTTTTATAGTACTTTTCACTTGAAAAAGGAAACAAAAATGTCAAACTTACCAAATACACTAACAGTTCTACAGCTATAATCATCAGATATTTTTTTCCTTTGCTGCAGTTATGTTAGCTGCCTCTCTGGAGTAGAATATTTACTGAATTTCCTACTACTAAATTATTCCTGAAGTGACCTCTGTGTGACATTCTTTTAATGCCCTACTAGTTTGTTTATAGGTAAACATATAGTACATATGTATTAATGCAAAAATGAGATTTGTTTGTAGTGGATATTTTGTTAGTTGGACATCTTTGACATTTTGATAAAGAATATTATTTAGAGTTTTAAGAACAACTGAGAGGATTTCTTTTTTCCTTTCTTTTTCTCCTTTGTTTCTCAGAGGCAGACAAGCTAAGTATTAGTATTTTTGTATTTGCAGTAATTGGAGTTTTGCCCCACAGGAAGAAGAAGGAAATACTTGCAAAACACAAAAAACTTCCTGGCTTCAAGATTGTGTTTTATCTTTATCTCCAACCAATGATCTTATGGTTATAGCCCGGGAGCAAAAAGCTGTATTTCTAGTGCGTAAGTAGACTATTATTTTCAGTGGTCTTCATCTTAATGCATAGATTGGGGCATAAAACAGATTAGATAGAAAAAAAATATTATTGCTGCCTGAATGACTGTCCAGAATGTTAAAATGTCAAAATGTTTAGAATGCTGAATAGTGCCATTCTGTAGTTTATCTTAAATATGGTATAGCACTTTATTCCTTTCCCTTTTTTGTGTTTCTTCCTTTTTCTGTTTTCCTCAGGATTTTTTTTTTTTCTTTTTCTTGACTGCAGATGTGTTAGCTATTGCTCTCTGGCACCCAGAGGTAGCACTGGGCATGCATCGCACAGTTCTTGCAAGGGACAGTCAGAGCTGAAAAAAAACCACTGACCCCTGTGAAGTGATTTTCAACTAAAGTTTGGGCATTTTTAGAATGTGAAAAATCTCATTGCTCTAAATAAGATCATATGTAAAGTGATTATAAAAGTCTTATAAAGCACATATATCCTCCAGTTGCATCAGTCTAACAGAAATTTTTTTTCTACCATCTGGTAGGTAAAAACTTTTTTAATAAATAGGTGAAGGTAGTACATAAATATTAACAACTTTGTTCAGCTAGAACTGTGACAACCTCATATGGATTTAACTGGAGGAAAGAGAAACTCTAAGCTTTAAGAGGTGAGGTAGTGTGTTTATTGCAGCACTATTTGTAATTAGTAAGACCTGGAAACAACCCAAATGCCCAAAAGTAGATGACTGGATCAAGATGTGGTACATATACACAATGGAATACTAGGGCCATTTATAGAAACATGGATGGAGCTAGAGGGAGTTATACTCAGTGAAACAAGTCAGAAGGGAAGAGAAAAATATCGGATGGCTTCACTATTAGGAGGAATGTGAAAGAGCAATAACTACAACAACAACAAAAGAAGAATAAACTCAAGGAAATGGGCAATTATAACCAAAAGCAAACAAAAAAACTCAACAAGACCAAAAAGTCAAAGATAAACCAAAGGGATCATGGGGGGTTGGGGAATGGAAGGAGGGGAGGGCAAAGATAGGGACAAGGGCATAAAGAGCAAAAGGAACTGAGGTGATGGTGCACAAGTGGAATTGTGGTGGGTACTCCCTGGGGAATACAAACGATGTCAAATATAATTAATTAAAATAAAAAAATAATAAAAAATTTAAAAAAAAGAGGTGAGGTAGTTTTATTAAAATCTTACAAAAGTTTTAAAACACTTTTGCTTATAAAAAATACTCAACTCCATTAACACAGGACTGTTAAATTTTGCATTGATCATTCTAAAGGGAAGGAATAAATTTTTTGAATTTATTAGGATAATAATTGTTTTAGATGATAATCTTAAATTTTTCAGCAAAATGGAAACATAGTGATAAAGGAAAAGAAGAAATGCAATTTGCTGTTGGTTGGAGTGGTTCTTTAAATGTCGAAGAAGGGTAAGTATCAGTTAATTTTTTGTCTCTTTGTATGCTAAATGTATATGTGAAATTGTCTGATTATAAGGGAACCTATTAAGAAGTTTCATTGTTTGAAGTGTTTAGTAAATGTATATTCTTTCCATCTTCAGAGATGATAGGCATCAATCTGTCAGCAAATTTTGATTTTACTATCCTGTGACTATTTTTTTAAAAAAACTGGAGAAAATTCAGAGTTCAGAGAGCATCCCATAATACCCTTTCTGCATTTTTTTTTCTGTTCTTCATTAATTTTATTCAGCCCAAAAGTCAAGGGTAGACATGTCTTCTCTGCTTGGGGAGGCACTGGGCATGTACTTGAACGGGACAGTACCACATTAATTCTTAAATCTCATATATATATTTCATAAATGCCAGTTGGTAAATTCAAATTTCCTACTGATTCAGCAGCAGTTTTAAAACCAGATCTCTAGTGTGGTTGCTTAATGGAGCCACTAGCCTGGAACCTGCAGCCAGAATCTGCTTTCAATTACATTTTTATGATGAAGGCTCACTGATAAAGCTTCCTCAGAATTGAATTCAGATAAAAGACAATTGTGGAAATTCTAATACAGTCAATGAAATGCTTTTATTTTTATAAAAATAAATGATAATGTTTCTCCTTAAAATTTAAGCATTTTTGAAGACATTTAATTTGTATAAATGCAAAGCAAAATACTAAGTTGCTTTAAAGACAATAAACAAAAAGTTTGTTTTTAGTGATTACCAGTACAGCATGTAAGGCAAGAAAGTTTACAGTTTCTTGAATAAGCTAATGATAGTCCTGAGGTTTGACAGGTTAACTAAGTGTCAGAAAGACTTAACGTTTACATGGCTTGCTGTCTGAGCCCCTAACAAATTTTGCAAGTCCAGGAATCAGAAAAAAATCTTTTTGGGAGCATCCAGCATTCTTCTAAAGTGGTTATTTCTGGGGCAATTAATGCAAAATGTAGAAGAAACCAACCAACTGAAATATATTGAGTCCCAGAAAATGCACCCTACTAAGCCTGTAGTGTGATTGAGAGTTCCCCAGCCTTCACCCAGGTTTTTAGCTGGTGTAGAGGAAGGGGCACCAGGAAAGGGAGATTGTTGGATGTGCTGTCAGTTGCATATATTTATTGTGTGCTTTCTTTACTTTCATGCTTGAAACTAATGAGAAGTAACTGTCTTATATTAACCTCAAGTGAATATGACATTGCATTGTCTGTGCATGAATTTTATGGTGATGTTTCACTGTGACATTTGATTGACTAAACTTGGTCCATGGACCTCATCTTCCTCTTACTGCCCTTGAACATCAAACTGTAGAGAAACGGAAATACTAATAAATTGATTAGATCAGCATGTAATTTTTTTTCTGTTTTAGGGAATATGTAACCAGTGCTCTGTGTATCCCACTAGCCAGCCAGAAGAGGTGAGAATAAATAAGAGTTATTTGTTTACTTTGCTTTGCTTTGTAAGCTGTTAAGACCATTTTTGCTTATAACAGGAGTTCCACTGGCCGCCCTGACTGGACCTGCATCGTGGTGGGCTTCACGTCAGGTCACGTACGCTTCTACACTGAGGTGCGTTGGATGTTCAGTAGTTAGAAAACACCAGTTGACTGAAATGCTTACTTATGCATCCCCATTGTATGCACTTGTAGATCATTACTGCTCCCTGGGAATAGGTAGTGGATACTTTATGGGCATGTAGTTTGCATAGGGGGAGAGTGGTGGTAGAATGTTTTGGTAGAAACTTTAACTGGAGTAGAGAGGCTGTATTTTTGTGAGAAGAGAGGATCTGGTATGTGTGGATAGCTGTTGGAGAGCGATGCTGGCCTGCACACATTTGTTCAGCTATGTTCAGAGCTCCTCTCTGTGCTTCCTCCTAGAGTGGTGTGCTCCTGCTGGCGCAGCTGTTGAACGAGGACCGAGTGCTACAGCTTAAGTGCAGGACCTATGAAATCCCACGACACCCTGGTGTGACTGAGCAGGTCGTATAAAAGATTATGTTCAGAGTAAAGGGGGCATTACTTTGAAGCAGTTTCTTCTGTCTTTATTGGGTAGAAACTTAGAGATGTCTTTGCCTTGTAGCATAGTTAACTATGATGCATGTTCTAGAAATAGATGTATTTATAACTGAGTAAAATGTATCAGCCTTTTACTTAGTGGAAATACTGTGTATCCTTCTACAATAAAATGCTTTAGTCAGAAACCAAAAAAAGGTTTTTTTTGTTAAAGGATTTAATCACAATTTAAGGCAAAAACATGGTATTGTGTCACTTTATTTGGATTTAGGTGTCAAAATTGTACAGTCAAAGAATAACGTTCTGACCTTACTACATTACTACATGATAGTTAAACCACTTTCTTAGAAAAGGGGTGATTAGTTTTTTGTTTTGTAGTAGAAAATACTTAAGATTCACTGAAGAGTTTGATTGAGAAAATAAGCTATTTAATATCTAATGCATTCTAGAGTTACACTTTTCATTCTTGCTAGGTGCTGTGTGAGATTTTTAATATCTCAAAGTAAAGAAATAATTGGAGAGCCACATAAATATTATGCTTTTATTTGACTCACAGTCAAATGTGAATAATATATCATTAAGTCAAAACTGGATAATAAGCCTTTCTTCTCTCTACTACCCAGCTTAACAATTTTTTAAGTTTATGGAGGTATATATACTGTGTGTCTGCACATGATAGATGATCAAGAGCTGTAGGGACTGAAGCTATAGAAGAAACCACCAATGAGAAGAGACTACACCAATACCAAATTAATTTATAAGGACAGAATACATTCTGTACAAGTTTGGAGGAAGGGGAGCTCAATTAGAACTAGGACTATAAAGGAAAATTTTATAGAAGAGGTGGGATTTGAATTAAGCCTTGAGTAATGGGTATAGGATTTAACTAGTTAATGGGAAGACAAGGGAAAGTGTTTTAGGTAGCTGGGAGGAAAATGAAGGAAGAATCTAATGTAGGGCTTTGGAAGAGATGACAAAGACACTTAGATGACAAAGAAAATAATGGGAAACTGTTGAATAAGTAGAGAAGCTAAGTTTTTCATAAATGTGAAGTAGAAATCAGAATTGAATCAGAAATTGAGAGAAACTACTAAAGATTATGAGAAGGAAGTGATGGAATCAAAGGGATAATGAAAGACTCTTCTGCAGGATGAATTGGAGTTGGGAGAGCCTGGAACCTGGGAGGCTGTTTTTAAAGTGATTGTGATAGCTATGGAGTATGAGAAAGCAGGACCACACTGGCTGTGGGAAGAAAGACCAGGGCAATAATCATGTTGCAGGAGCAATTGACAGGAATTAGCTTTTGTGTGGGGTTGCAGTATATTAATGAAAAGAACGATTTGGACCTATGAGTTACATCCTGGGGAGTGCCATTGAGCCAGAGTTTAGGTTTCATTCTAACTGCAAAAGGAAGTCATTGGTGAATTTTAATCAAGAGAATGGTTAGATTTGCTGCTCATGAAGATTCACTCTGGCTATGAGGAACATGGATTATAGAAAGCAAGAGTGGAAGGAAGAGTCCCAACTGAATTTCCATCAGTGAGAACCAGTTGACTAAATTTGGGTACATATAATGCAGTACTGTATAGAAGTGATTTGTTCACTTACTGAAATGGAAAAATATTGACATATAACTGAATCATAAAAATCAATACGGTATGTGACAGTCTCATACAAAAGTGGTTGCCCAGTGATAGGTGAGGAAATGTAATGAGACATGGCTAGGATTTCACGTGAATTTCCTTTTCAACTTTTTATCGCCTATTTGACTGTGAACAATGATTATATTTGACTTTTATGAAACGTGTCCATTTATCTTATTAAACTTATCATTCTAGAAGCATTATTTGCCGTGTGCAGAAGCTTATTGTTCAGAAAAATTTTAAGTCTTTGTTCAAAAGCCATTTTGAAGTCAGTTTTCTATTTTTATTACCCCTTGCCTGATACTGTTTAATGCATTGGGTGATTGACATTTCTTTGCTTAATAGTTTTTAAAATCTTTCATTAATCATAACATTCAATTACAGAAAATAGATGTGATTATTTGGTGATGATGAAAATTTATGGTGATTTTTTTTCTGTTTTTTTTTTAATAGAATGAAGAATTGAGTATCTTATATCCAGCTGCCATTGTCACTATTGATGGATTTAGTCTTTTTCAGTCTCTTCGTGCTTGTCGCAATCAGGTAGCAAAAGGTAATTTTTTGAAAAAAAAATGTCTAATTTCTGATGTTTGTTTAATTTAACTTACTTAGAGAATTAAACTTATCTTCTAAATTTAGAAAACTTCCAAACCAGATTTAAGGAAAATCACCACTACTATAAGAATGGGCATTCCTTGTTGTGTGGATTCCTTACTAAGGCAAAAATAAGGACTGAGCATCAACCCTCTTTATAGCTGCGAATGGAGAATGACCAGCACATGAATAACAAGCAGGCTTTATTCCTTACTCTGGCAGTGTGTTTGGCTGTTTAAGAAAGATCTGCAGCTATATTGAGAATCAACATTGGGGTGAGAAATTTAGTAGCATTAACTGAGGAATTGAATTTCTTGCTAGCTAGTTCAGCAACTGTTGGGCTAATACTATAATTTTCTGACTATCCCTTCCTTTTTCACTGAGGGTAAAGATGATAGTATATTCCCAGTTAGTAGGACCCAACAGGGACTCAATATCAGCTTCTTTTCATTAACTTGGAACACTTAGAGTGTAAATATAATGTATACATAGGCAACTACATTCTGTTGGGACTTGGGGATGAAAGGTATGCAGAGAGTCAAGAATTCTTACTTGTATACCCATAACCTAGAAATAGACAATTATGTTTTAGGTTTTATTGTCAGCAATTTAATTTTTATTAGTTTTTAATTACTGTTTTATTTATGAAGACAGTAAAGACTTTTTGTCACCTAGGAAGTAGTAAGTAAGCCACTTAATGCCCCTTACTTTAATTTACTCTAAAGAGAAGTCTGATTACTTAGCCATAAATTTGTGGTTCTTATTTAACAGTATGAAAAATTTTCTTCCTGTCCTTCCTATTGAAATCTAAAGTGCTTTCCTTAATTGAAATACTTTACTTACCAGAGTAAACAACCAGAATCCAACAGAGTATAGCTGCATTCTAAAATGCAGCTTAAGGAGCCACCCTGGTGGCACAAGGGGTTAAGTCATAGCACTGTGAAGCTGTCTGCCACCTCTGCAGCTTGAGTTCAATCCCCAGCCAGGGAGGTTGACCCCCATGGCCCAGCAGACCTCTTTCTTTTTTGCCCGCTGCTCCCCTCAGCGATGTATTTCGGTAAATCTGCCTGCCCCACTCTGGTGAATTCTCTCAGCCCCCATACCACAGGCCTGCACTCAGCTCTTGTATGCATAAATAAATAAATCTTTTAAAAAAAAATAAAGTGCAGCTTAAGAATTTAAAAAAGTGCAGCCGTCTTGCATGAACAATGGCAGGAGGTATAACTGTCTTATTTACTCATTGTCTACAAATACTGAGGTTAATGATTAATGTTTTGTTAATTTTTGGCAACACTGTTGCTGCTGCATGTCTTTGCATCAGGTCTGGCCTCTCTTTGGCATTAATGACCTTGTTGTATATGTGAGTTCCTGCCAGGCATAGCATCTGATTCTTAGTTTTTCACCAAGTAAAGTACTCGTTGCTGTTCCCAGGATTTTAGTCACTATCTTTTACAACAGGGAAAAGTTGTGGGTTTCAATTACAGTTTGAATTCAATGTAATTTTTAATAGTAGTAGTGGTAATAAAATTATTAACAGAATAATTAATAGAATGCTCTAACATTTGAGCATTTCAAAATCTCTTGTGACAGCCGGCTTTACTTTTTTAATGTTTGCATTTTATGTGTATGGTCTTATTGTGAGTAAATTTCATTTTATATCTTGTTTATATTACTTTGCTGCATTGTTATTAGGTGAAATTTTAGGGTAATAAATCAGGTTATTACATTTTTACTGTTTTTTTTTTTTTTTTTTTGTAAAACTTCATTTCATCTATTATAATTAAGCTTGGATTGTCTAAATTCTACCTTTGACAGCTGCAGCATCAGGCAATGAGAACATACAACCACCACCGTTAGCTTACAAGAAATGGGGTCTACAAGATATTGACAGTATTATTGATCATGCTAGTATTGGTAAGCATTACTATTTCAAATTTTTTGATTGTTGTGTCTCATTTATAAGATGTGCTTTTATTCTTACGTGAAAAGTGTGTGTGACATTTTAAAGTTCTGATGTACAGATTATCATAGCTATGCCTTTAAGAAATGGTAGCAGTTTTAATAATTGTAGTTTTATGTCACCCACTGTTTGACTTACTATTTCTGCAAACAAATTTAGTCTTTTAGAAATGTACCAGGTTGTGGTAATAGATACATGGACCACCTGTGGCTGGAGCAGAGAAGTCCTAGCACTGAAGGAATTAGGGAATAGGATGTTGGCTTCGATCTGAAATGGAAGGGCCTAGTAGGACCTGACCAAGAATGAGCATAGAGGAGTATTTCTAGCTAACATGTATGTGGGGGTGGAAGCGTTCTCCATGCTAGAAAACAGGGAATCGAAGAGAACTGGCAAGAGTGAGGCCCAGTATATAAAGAGGAAGTCAGGTTTAAAGAGCCACCTCTACTAGACAGACGAAGCTAGATCATCTTCTCCCCACACTGAGAACCTCTGAAGAGTTTTGGAAGAGAGGATGTTATCACTCGGCCTGATAGAAAATTCATTTTGGTGAAAGTTTAGAAATTGCAACATAGGTATAACCGCTAGAAAATAGTTTGCTGTAAGGAACTTGTATTAATCTTGGTGCAAAGTAATGGAGTTCTGAATTATGGTAGTTGAAATGGGGGATGGAGAAAGAAGGAAATGCCTTTTTAAAAATGCATGTATTTTTTTTTCCTGTTTATCAACAGTGTATGCTAGCTCAAATATTCAACATTTTATAAGTATATAAAAAGGGAACTATCTCCTTATTCTGCCATCTAGAGATAAGTCACCAGAGGAAAACATCCTTATAGGCTTGTGTGTAAGTGGTATAACGTGTATGGTTTTGTAGAGAAATGTGCTTTCATAAGTAGGATTGTATTATCCCCAGCTATATTATAGGTTTTTTTCCTAATCAGAATATTATGAATAGACTTTCACATCAATTTTGCTCTATATACATTTTGAGTCCTAAAACAGAAGTTAAATGGCACTGTTGAAATGAGATTGTTGAAAGGAGTTTTACTTGCAGAGAAACTGTTTATAAAGATGTGTGGGAGAACCACAAGGGTTAGTATGGTGTTTCAGGACTTCTAAGCAATCCAGCTGATAACCACTGTAAAGCCAAAGGCAATGAGGACTGGGAGTAGTTCCAGAACTTGGAGATAATGAATGGAATCAGCACCTTGCAAGCAGGATCACTGTGTAGCAGTCACAAGGAAATGGATGTCCTAAGTCCATTCTTTCTCTTTGATGTCACAGTGTCACTTTTCATTGTCTAAACCCAGCTGGAAGTCAGCATGCTCAGCACTGGTGGGGAGGAGGAGAAAAGTTAGTTATTTGACACACAGACTTTTTTTTTAAATTGTTGTAGTGTTCTTGTACGGAAAACTCTGTAACAAACTCCTTCTTGGTTCACTTTCAGTTTGTCTCTACTTATTTGCTAATGTAAAAATGCTACGAAATTCCAAAGTGTTGAGTTCAGTTCGGGGGTTCCTTCCCTGTTCTGTTAATTAAACTTTGGAACATTGAAACAGGCTAGGAAAGATGATTGAATAGAAAATTTTACTCTATTCATTTCTCTTCCAGCCTACAAGATGGGGAAAAAAAAGTGCAGTGACCTATGAATAAAGGCCTGATTTATTCGTTTAACACCTAAAGGAATAGATAACTATTTTGAACCATGTGCTAACCTTGATGCTAGAAATACATGGTAGACAAGATCTCTGCTCTGATAAAGTTTATTTATTTATTTTTTTTAAAGATTTATTTATTTATGCATACAAGCACTGGGGTACAGGCCAGAAGTGGGGGGGGGGTGAGAGGATTCACCACAGAGAGCGGGGAGCAG